>JAZAVK010000008.1:0-544875 GCA_037954305.1 Neonectria magnoliae | reverse complement strand
GACTCTCTCTCTCTCTCTCTCTCTCTCTACGCGTCCTGGCTTATTATTAGCCAACTCCATCTTGTAGGCCTTCGTTGAAGTGATGACCGAAAAAATAACATGAAGTGAGATCGAATTGACCAAAGGCAATGGACTAATTAACGTTTGGTGGAAACCACATCAGCTTGACAAATTGAACCAAACCGGCTTCTCTACAACGGACATCCCGTGGCAACCATGCTCGCCTATCGTTGACATCCTCCCCCACTCCTCCTTTCAACTCTGAGACCACAGCTGCCATGATGCCATCTCCGGAAGCCACACGCCGAAACTTCCCCGTCCGCCTCACCAACCTCTGCCACGCACAACAGCCAAGACAACACACGATCTCTTAGGCCTTTACTTCGTCGTCCGATCCCGTGCCTCATCGCACGACTCCCATCCGCGGAACGCGAAAGACCCATTCTGTGTAGGTGTGAGAGCAGCAATGGCAAGTCTTGACGCTCACGCAAGCACAGGGCCACCTGAGCCAATTGGACTCTCACACAGGTATCCATCGTTTGCTTGTAATTGTGGTTGTTTCTTTGTGTACAATTACCTAGACAATTCAGTGTTGCGTGATACATACATTATTAGTCTGAGCTTGGGACAAACAATCTTCCCTCCCTTGCCAATTCTCCGTTCGTCGCATGGCCTGTTTGTTGCTTTGAGGCCGATGCCGACGTCGAGATAGTGATAGTAGAGATATCCATTTATTTACCCCTTCCGAGACCGCCTGTATTCGCATTGCACAATAAACCACCCCCCGAAAATGAATAGATGAGAACCGACGCGCGTTCCCCATCGCCGCCGTTGCTCATCGCCAGAATGTTTCGCGCCCCAGAATTTGATCCCTAAAAATATCGTACATGAATGATGAATAAATGCCTACGGGGTAGACGAGGGATTCTACCTGAACCCGTCATCGGAAGAGTAGCCCCAGCCGTAGTCCCAGCCCCAGACCTTGTCCATTGGCACTCATCCTTGCTTAGGCAGAGGAGGATCTAGACGGAAGCAGAGGTCACGAGGACAAGGGAAAGATAGGAAGAAACAGGACAAGAGAGAAAGAAGAAAGAATCAAGGCAAAGTGAGAAGCCCCCACCGTGCTCAACCCATTACAATCCGTGATGTAAAGATGATATTATTACCGCATGCTTCAAGCCGTTTGATGTTGTTGCTTGTCCGTCTTATCGTTGCTCAGCGATCCAAAAGGAAGAAGCGCCCCAAGATGATGGTGACAAGCTTTAAACAAGGATCGCACACCCGGGCGGCTCCCGAATAAACAATTTGGGTGGTTTTGTTGTTGTTTCATGTGTCCCGTTGTCCAGATGCAAAAAAAAAACAAAAAACAAATAGATGTGGTCCATTTCATTCTAGTTGTCCTTTCCACCAGCCTTGCCCGTGGCCTTCGCCTCGGCCTCGTGCCGGAGGGCGCTAGGCTTGTTGCTGCGGGAGCCCGTGTACTTGGTGCTGAGAAGGGTGTCCCAAAATGTGAAGAAGGGCTGGGCAAAGTTGGTCTTAATTCCCCAGTGCTGATGGTGAATGTCGTGGTAGGCGGCGTTGTTGCTGGTGATGAGCTGAAGGGGATCCCAAGGGAACGAGTAGCCGCAGTGGTCGTCGACAGTCTTGACGGTAGAGAAGGACCAGAACCAGATGCCCTGGCGCAGTGTCATGAAAGTTGCCTTGAAGGCGATGCTGGCGCCGACGGTGTCGAGGAGGAAGCCCTCGAAGGGATGATTGTATAGAGCGCCGTAGGCGTAGGGAACGTAGAGACGGTGATGGCGCGAGTGAAAGGTAGCTAGAGTAGGGAGAAGAGGTTAATGTCAGCGCATTGATACGGATTGGGCATTGGTAAGTCTAGGTTCCCGCGCTCAAGGTACACCCTGAAATTCAGGGACGAAGCGACGGAGGCATCGGAGAATCACTCACCATACAACCACTTGTTGACGTGCATCAGGCGATGCAGGAAATACTGCCAGGTATCGAGGAGGAAGGTGGCGACGAAGAACTGGGCGGCAGGTATCAAGATGTGGTAGATGATCTTGGCCAGCTTCACCTCCCAAGCGGCAAAGGCGGGCTCGGCGGTAGCGGTGGTCAGGAAGGGATAGTAACCGCCGGCGATGGCACCGGCGAGCATGGGATGAGAGTCGGCGAGGTTCTTGGAGATGGCTGTGGTGTTGAGGCCGAGGGTTCCGAGCACGACGGGTAGGGCACGCTGGGCGAGGCGGAGGCGGGTGGCCCAGACGGAGACGTCGTAGTCGGTCTTGCCCGTCATCTCGGGCGGCTCGGTCAGGGCGAGGACGGCGCCGGTCGCAACTTGGATGACCTGCTGGAGGATGACGTCGCGGGCGACCTCGTAGCGCGAGGCATGGTTGCGCTTGGTGATCTCCTCGGGAGTGTGCAGGCGGTACTGGGGGAAGAGGTCGAAGACGTCAATGGCGTGGAAGGTCAGGGAGACGATCCAGTAGATGATGACGGGGACGATGAGGGAGAGCCAGAAGTCGGAGACGAAGGGCAGGAGGTCGGCTTGGGGCGTGAGGGAGTACGACGGCAGCGGCGGGAGCGCGGTGTCGAAGAGCGTGTGGTTTGCGGCCATGGCGGCGGCGGCGGCGTGGGCGATGGACGTGTCGTTGCCCATGACGGGTGGCGACAGGAGCGTCTTGACGATGTGTTGCGGGCGCGATTCCTTCTTGGATGTCGAGGTTTTTTAACGAGGAGAGAATTGCGGGAGTGAGAGAGTGAGGGAGTGAGACGGGGGAGAGAGCGAAAACGGAACGAGGACGGAGCCGGATGGACAGGAGGTAATAGAAAACCGAAACAAGACGCCAACAAAGGGTTCTGGGAACTCTGTACAATGAAATAGTTTTGAAGGATCAAGGAAAGGGGAGCCTTCAGGGCGTTTGGGTGATGATGGATGACTGCTTTGAACGGATATCTGGGGCTTTCGGGGGTTTGGGGTTTTGGGGGGGGAGGTGGCGGTTTAGATTGGCAGGGTTTTGGGCCCAAGGGCAGGCCTTGGTGTGGCGCCAAGTCCGAGTTACAGCGGAGCAGCTCGCAATCCACCGGCAGCTTCGGAGCTTCGACGCGCCCGAAGAATTCGCTGACGACGTGACGGGAGGAGAAAGAAGACGCATTCAATTTCGGTTGCGTAGCTTAACTGGGGACACCTGCGAGCTCTGTGACCCGTCCCGACGAGGCCGCCACAGGGCTCCTGAGCGCTCTGTTCGTATCCTCGCTCCCTTCTCGCACTCGCTGCTCTGTTGGGCATTCTAACTAACTGTTAGCATGACGGCTCCTGAGTCGCATCATGCAAGTGACAGCATCAGCCCACACAAGGGTCCGGCGCAGGCGCAGGTCTACAGATCGCGGACGATGGCTTGTGCCCGGCGCAGCGCATTGGGCGATGAGGAGATGACCTCGATCCTGTCATCACCTGTTTCTGGCTTGGTCCTGAATCGATTTTGGCTGTTACTCTTGTCGCCTTCATAAGCACAGTCTTCCGACTCTTCCAGCTCTGGTCTGCTGCCCCCTGAATCTGCGCTACTACGTAAACTGCGCGAGGGGCGACCTCGTTCCATCGAGACGTCACCAACTGGTCATTCTGACCTCGCAACTCGTGCTGTGCGGTTGGCTCACGAAAGCTTATCGTAATAAGTGCTGACAGGTTTCGCTCGGAGGTCTGATAGAAGTGCTGGTGGTGTCGGGTTGCGCCAGCCAGTGCAGTGAGTGGACTTGCATGCACCAGGTACGCTTGGAGAGGGGCTGCCCAACTTTGTACGAAACGAAGTACGCGTAAATGAACGAGATTGCCGTCATGCGACTTGCTGGCAGAGAGTCGTTTTGTAGGTTACTGGCTTTTACAAAAAAATGAGACTCACTAACAACGAAGTCGTTCGTTCTGTCAGACGCGAGAAATGAGGCTGCTCTTTGGGTAGATTCATCGTGATCATGGTCAGCCCAGATCAGGTACCCGTCCCTTCCTTCAATCTGCAGCCTTAGGGAGTTGTTACTAGCAGGAGTGATTGGTGACATGCAAATTAACCGGCCGCAGGCGCTGGTTCGCTAATCGTTCCATCGCCTTGCTGCGGGGCGATTCGCGATTGATGCCAAATTCTTTCTTTCTGCATCCAATGCAACTATCGCATTCAACCGCGATAACCGATCGGCTCATTTCATTCTTCGCCACAGAGGAGTGCCGATGGCGGCCGACAAGCTCTTAAAACAGAATTTGATTGGTACAGCCGATCCTGGGGCATCTCAAATTGTGCACAAATATTAGCACACCTGATACCTCCATCTCACTGTAACCGCAGTGTGCCACGAAGTACAGGTGTACGAATCGCTGAAGGATGTGTACGAATCGCAAAAAGATTGCACTGCGCGACAATGCAAGAGACATGTGACTTATTACTTCGCACTCCGTACCCCCCTCCTCTAAACCTCCAAGTTCGCACTTGGTGGTTTTACAATTAAAACAACATCAACTGCATTCGTTTTCTGTAGTGTTTTGAATATAACTGGTCTGTAGATTATTCCATTGGACCTGTGGTGGTTGCCGACTGTGCTGTGATCTGGTGGTTTTGGTGCGCAGTATTTTTCGTAGGCGCGTGGAATTGCCGGAGTAAAAGGAAAAAAATTCGCTGCAGCACAACTTTCATCCTCGACCAGCCAGCCACACAATCGAATACACGATTCTCTCACCCAGAGCTGGTCATCTCTCGCGTGAGCCTGAGCCACTTGCAATTGCCCGACGCTTAACGTCTAATCTCGCGACCCTCCAAGTGCCAGCGCCAGCGCCAGCGAGGGCTTCCAGGAGCAGCAATCCCACCCATATCGAACCCCTCGAACCCCGCCATCGCCGAAACCGTCGCAGTCTTGGACCCCGCAACCACAATGGCCGACCTCCGAATCCTCCTGATCGGCAACGGTGGTCGCGAGCACGCCCTTGCCTGGAAGTTGAGCCAATCTCCTCGAGTCCAGCAGATCTTCGCTGTCCCCGGCAACGGCGGCACGGCGTCCTGCTCCAAGGTCGTCAACGTCGGCTCCGTCAAGGCCGACGATTTCGCCGGCCTCGTCAAGTTCTCCGAGGACAACCAGATCAGCCTCGTCGTCCCCGGGCCCGAGGCGCCGCTCGTCGATGGTGTTGAGGGCTGGTTCAAGAAGGCCGGTATCCCGGTCTTCGGCCCCTCCAAGGACGCCGCCCGCCTCGAGGGCAGCAAAACCTACTCCAAGGACTTCATGAAGAAGTACGACATCCCCACCGCCGCCTACGAGAACTTCTCCGACTTCGACAAGGCCGTTGCATACGTCGATAGCATCAGCCACGATATCGTCATCAAGGCCACTGGGCTGGCTGCCGGCAAGGGTGTCATCTTACCCCAGACCAAGGATGAGGCCAAGGCCGCTCTCAAACAAATCATGGTGGACAAGGAGTTTGGTGATGCTGGCAGCGAGGTTGTCATCGAGGAGCTCCTCATTGGTGACGAGCTCAGTGTCCTCAGTTTCTGCGACGGCTACGCTATTCGATCCCTCCCGCTCGCCCAGGACCACAAGCGTATCTTTGACGGCGACCTCGGCCCCAACACCGGTGGCATGGGTTGCTATGCTCCCACCAATATTGCCACTAAGGAGCTGACCGAGCAGATCGACCGCGAGATCCTCGAGCCCACCATCGCTGGTATGCGCCGGGAGCAACAGCCTTTCCGTGGTGTTCTCTTCACCGGGCTCATGATCACCAACGCCGGTCCCAAGGTGCTCGAGTACAACGTCCGTTTTGGTGACCCCGAGACCCAGACTGTTCTTCCTCTCCTGTCCGCCGACACTGATTTGGCCGAGGTCATGCTGGCCTGCGCCAACGGCTACCTCGATAACTGCAAACTTACCATCGACAACAAGTTCAGCGCCACTGTTGTTCTTGCTTCCCCTGGTTACCCTGGCTCCTATCCCAAGGGCCAGGAGATGTCTGTCCAGACGCCCCCTGAAGGTTGCACTATTTTCCACGCCGGTACCACCCTCGATGGCAATGTATTGAAGACGTCTGGTGGCCGCGTGATTGCCATCAACGCTGTCGGCGACTCCCTCCGCGCTGCCGTCGATGCTGCATACGCCGCTCTTGACGCCAAGGTCATTGCCTTTGAGGGGGCATTTTACCGAAAGGATATAGCTTACCGGGCCTTCCGAGACGCCAAGAAGGCGAGCATGACATACGCTCAGGCTGGTGTGGACATCAAGGCCGGTAACGACTTTGTGGACAAGATCAAGAAGGCTGTTGCCAGCACCAAGCGAGCCGGTGCCGATGCCGAGATTGGCGGCTTTGGTGGTGAGGTCGACCTCTCCAAATGTGGCTTCCCCAATGCTCCCGTCATGGTCGGCGCCATCGACGGTGTCGGCACCAAGCTCATGATTGCGCAATCCATAAATAAACATGACACCGTCGGTATCGACTTGGTCGCCATGAACGTAAACGACTTGATCGTCCAGGGCGCTACTCCCCTCATGTTTCTCGACTACTATGGCTGCAGCAAGCTTGAGCTTTCCACCGCTGCTGCCTTCGTCGAGGGTGTCGCTGACGGCTGCCGTCAAGCCGGATGTGCCCTTGTTGGCGGCGAGACGGCCGAGATGCCCGGCATGTATCAGAAGGATGACTATGATGCCGCTGGCTGTGCCGTTGGAACTGTGACCAACGCTGGCCGTCTCCCTCGCCTCGACGACATGGTCGAGGGAGATGTGCTCCTGGGTCTTGGCTCTGCGGGTGTCCACTCCAACGGCTTCTCCCTCGTCCGCCGCATCGTCCAGAGCGCCGGCCTCAGCTACTCTACCCCGGCACCCTGGGACCAATCCTCCACCATTGGCGACTCCCTCCTCACCCCAACCCGCATCTACGTCAAGAGCCTACTCCCTGTTCTGGGCCAAATCAAGGGCCTCGCCCACATCACCGGCGGCGGCCTCCTGGAGAACGTGCCTCGCATGCTCCCCAAAGCCCTCGCCGCCGAGATCGAGTTCGGCTCCTGGGAGATCCCGCCGGTCTTCAAGTGGCTGAGGACGGCCGGCAACGTTTGCCCCTCGGAGATGTGCCGCACTTTCAACTCGGGCATCGGAATGGTCGTCGCCGTCGACGCCGCCCAGGCCAGTGCTGTGGCACAGGCCCTCTCCGCCGCCGGCGAGAAGGTCTACACCATCGGTCGCCTGGCCCGCAGGGACCAGGGCGAGGCGTGCTTGATCCAGAACGTGGATTCATGGAGCTCCGAGGCGGGACTGCCCGTGAAGCGAAAGGTGGATTTGGCATCATGATTAAAAAATGGGCTTTGTCTATGGTTAGACGATTATTGATGGGCATGGCGAAATAGAATTTGAAGAAAAAGAAAAGTGATCACCATGAGGATATGATCTAGATTGATGCGATGTCATACATGTAAGGAGCTGGCCGTGGGTCCGTCGCAGGCTCGCCGCTGTGTGCCGCAAGGTCCCGACTCCTTATAACCTATTGTGTAGCGCGATTCAGTAACGTAGCCTTACTCGAATTGGTTGATCTTTTTGGCCGTACGGCTGGATTGGTCTATTGTGGAGCGGGCACGCTACCCCGACTTCTCACAACACAGTGGGCGTGCAAAAGTTCCGACAATATGCCACTAAAAGACTAGGATTTCAAAATACGTGAAGAAATTTATTTAAGGCTAAAATACTTAGTTTTTAAATACTTATACCTAAATTTAAATAGAATCCAGTAGATAACTTATTTAAAATTCTAATAATATTTTTATAAAATATACAATTAATCTATAAAGTATTTTAAGTTTAATTATTTAATTTATTTTTATTACTTATATACTTTAAATATTTAAATAAAATATTTTATAATTTAAATAAAGTTAAATAATAATCTTTAATTAAAATATATAAGAAACACTATTATTTAGTATTTTATTCTAAGCTTAAGACTTTTTACTATTAAGATTAAAAGATAGTAGAAAAATAAGTACTATAAGTGGGGCTTTTTGAGTTGTCGGAACTTTTGCACACAATTGTAGATGATAGGCTGAGGCGCGAGATATTACATGTTTAGCTACTCTATGAATGATAAACGATAAAACGAAGATTGTTGTTCATTTTCCGTTCATCATGCTTATGTGTTTTAAACGCGCGCAGGATTTCAAGGAGTGTGATTGTCCAGTATAGAAGAGCGTGTGCTTTTACCTCCCGTCTGATCCTTCATTATCTACACTGGTCGGTCTATACTACAATGATTCAGAGCCCGGAATAATACCACTTAGCCCATTTCGGCCAAAATTCTTTTTGTATGTCCATAGAGCGGCCTCTTGCGTGGGATTGCAGGATCTACTACGCAGTAATTAGGGTGGTAACTAAGTTACGTCTTGAATATGATGCAAACCACGTACTTCGGTAGTACGTACTTTAGGTATGTTTGTAACCCCCTGAGGAAGGCGTAATATGCAGCTATGAAGGTATGTAAGTATGCAAAGCCGGGTAGAAGAAATTTTCTTCCTGCGCCCTAGTCTGTCCTCCCGCAGGCACGACCCCTTTTTACTTCAAGTTTTTATCACAGTCAGGCTCCGTCTCGTTGTCTTGATTCTCTACCCGTCTCTTTCTCCATTCTTCCAATCTACCTCTTCTAGCATCATCCTTCAGTCCCGCTGACCTATCTGCCATCATGATTATCTACTATGTACGATATCCCTCTCAAACCCCAGCGAACCGCAGTCTCCTCTTGACGGCGGCTACAACCCCGCTTCGCCTTCTGCCCCCCCTCTTGGCCTGACGCTGAACCCCGCTATCACAGGACCTCTTGACCAAAACTGAAGACAACGAAGAAACCGGAGAAGCCGGGAAAGAGGGAGACGAACTCATCTCGGACGCATACAACCTCAAGCTTGTTGATGACGTCGTCTACGAGGCCGACTGTGCCATAATCACCGAGGGCGAGGTCAAGGTCGGTGCGTACACCCCTCCCCTGACACATTGAGCGGACCTCGCCTCGGCCACTCAAAGTAGACGAGTGAAAAGGAAAACAGAAACGCGAGACTAATAAGTGGTTTGATCAGACACTGGTGCCAACGCTTCCGCTGAAGATGCCGAGGATCGTCTCGACCAGAATCCAGCTGTGAGAGTCAACAACATCGTCCAGTCTTTCCGTCTCCAGAGCACCCACTTCGACAGAAACAGCTACAGGATTTACATCAAGGGTAAGCCTATCCACCCTACGCCGCAGCCATTCGCTAAGCTGACCATTCCAACCAGACTACTTCAAGAGGATCACAGCGCATCGTGAGAAAGCCATGAGGAAGGAGGGAAAAGACGAGGCCGCTATTGCGAAGGCGACCGATGATTTCAAGAATCGTGCTGGTGGCTACGCCTCTCGAAATATTCTCCCCAAGAACAAGTTCGGGGAATTTGATTTTTTCACCGGCGAGTCCATGAATCCTGATGGCATGTACGTTTGTTGGCCTCCCCTTAAACTCTAGCGATATTGACCATTTACTTAGGGTTGTCCTTCTCCGCTACCGCGAAGATGGCACGACTCCTTATGTCACCATCTGGAAGGACGGTCTTTACGGGAAAAAGTATTAAGCTGCAAAGTACTGTCCGGGCTTCGACCCATGATGATCAGGAGTCATATGATCGCGTTGGAAGCGCTTGTGATTTCGCTTCCCGCGCCATACATAGGGATGAATGAAACAAAAAGGATGTGGAGTCTTACAACAAGTTACAAGATGCCTAATGATGATTTGAAATGTATGCTAGATAGTCCAATATGAAGGTAGACAAGACATGAAGCACTCCAGATGCGCCGAGAAATGCGGTCCAATCCTTCAAAGCACTGCTAAAATACATTTCAACTCAAAACTGAGGTCTTGTTGCCATGGGAATTGGCGGTGGTCTATCTGACGCTGGAGCATTGGAAGCTGCCATGGCATTTCCCAAGCCTGCTCTCTTCTTGGGAGGCGGTGGAGGAGGCTTCTTCTTGCCGAAGAGTGCCGGTACTGAAGGTGGCGCCATGACGTCCCCTGAGGTTTGCTCCTGGGCGTTGTTCGAGCTCGTGTAGCTCCCGACCTTGTTCATCAATCCATACTTCTGGTTTAGGCCGTTGGCTGTCTTGGCCCCCGCTGCAACCTGTTCGCCGTGTCGTTGTCGGAAATTGTTGGCCGTGGCCGCGGCGGCTTTGGCGTCGGAAAACGACACCGACGACGGGTCCTTGTGAAGCGACGAGGCGGTTTTTATGGCCGCTTGCTTCTGCGCCCACGTTGTTCCCTCGCTGGGCGGGTTTGTAGCGGGTGGTGCTGAGGCGGTTCCGCCTAGCTTGGAGAAGCGGTTCTGTAGCTCGTTCATGTGCGACGGTGCGGGCGGTGCGGCGCCGGGTCGTGGTGACTGGGTCGGGGAGCTTTGGTTTGTTGGGCTGGAGCGTCCGATGCCGAAGGCGGGGACCGATATGCCTGCGGCGCCGAGACGGCTGATTGCCCCCTGGTTTACGAAGCTGTTGCCGGTTGACGTAGGACTTACGGCCGGGGGAGTCGCCGTTGAGCTGCCTGAGTTGGTCCTCGGTGGCAGACGCGGCGGTAGACCCGGAGGCCCCGGTTTATTCCCTGACGTGGCGGACTGATACGATGGCGGAGGCAACAGAGGCGGCGCCCTCCTCCCTGGCGGTGCAGGCAGATGGTTGGTATCAAGGCTGGTGGTGTTGGCGCGGTACGGCTGCGGAGGCCGGTCGCCCTCCTCCTCATCCTCCTGCTGCTGATGGTGGTCGTGCGGCTGCTTCTGGTATACGGGAGGTTCGACGGCAGGGGCTCGCGGGTCCTGGTACTTCGACGGGGCGGTGACAACATGGCGCGGCGTCGAGGAAGGCGGCGGCGCGGGAGCGAGGCCGGAGCCGGTGCGCTTCGGGGGGGGCGCGAAGGAGGCCGGGTCGCGGAGTTGGGAGATGGGCCGGGCGACGTGGCCGACATCGCCCTCGGAGGATTTGTTTCTGTGCACGAGGCCCGTCTAGTGCGCGTTATCGCGGTTAGCCGACTTGGAGCTTCACAGAGGGTCGGATTGGCCGGAGGGAAGGATGGATGGAAGCACTCACGACGGAGCCCCTGATGGTTCCCTTTGGCTTCACCGCGCGCAGCTCCTTGCCCTTCTCCTTCCCCTTGTCCATGATGTTCTTGAACCGGTCCGACATGATTGTTGGTGTGGGCGGCGAGGTGCTGGAGCGAGAGCCTTGTGCGGAGATAGAGGAGGTGGGATGCGGGAGCTGAATGTTAGAGTCGGAAATCTGGCTGGGTGGGGTGCGGGTGACGTAAAGTTAAAGCCATCAGCAACTCGGGCCACATTACTGTGGTATGATGGCAAAAGTATGTTAGCTCGCCCCACGCAAGAGCAGGGGTCAGAGGGGTCACTTTCCTGGGTTGCGATGTAACTCTCTGCTAAATTGGCTATGGTCTCTATCTAGAATCGAGTATGCATTCCATTTGCATCTATAACAGCCTGACAACGCTCATGCATTGATTCTAATAGCTTAATAAAAAAGCTATTATCAAGAGCCTCCCAAGCTTCCTTAACTGCAGCTCGTAATCGGTCGTAAGATCGATTCCCTGGAAAGTGCCTCTCGATATAATCCTTTATCTCATTCCATACAGTCTCAATCGGATTTAAATCTGGCGAAAAGGGCGGCCATTCGATAGAGCTCCTGATGCTGCCGGGCTAGCTGCTTTTGGAGCTGCTCTTGCTAGCGTATAAGAAGCTGTTGTTGCTCTTGAAGCTGCTGTAGCTGTTGCTCGAGGTTCTGACTAGAAGCCATAGCGAAAGTGCAATAAAAAAAGGGCTCCAAATGCGTTGTGTTGGTGATGTGTGAGGATACCTTAGGAACGCGAAAAGTGACCCCTTTGACCCCTGCTGTTGTGTGGGGCGAGCTAACATACTTTTGCCATCATACCATAGTAAGTACTCAAGCTTGAATATCTAACTTAACCCGCCAAGTTCAAATCCCTGTCAGTACCTCTTCGGATTTGACCTCCGCATCTTGAGAATCCGCCGCGAGTGGCCCTTCGCGCACCTCGTGTACCTTAATGCCTCCGCGTGCCTTGAGAAGCCCTGCGATCTCGGCATGTCCCTTCTTGATCGCATAAGAGAGAGCTGTCATTGTCGTTACGCGTGGCACTTCTGCTAAGCGTGGCATTCTGAGGTTGCTAGGCCCGCTGCAAACAAGGTTAGGAACCTGAGGATTAGGACATTTGATCATATCCAAATCTTACCTCGTGCTTCCCAGCGGGGGTTTTCGTGACGTCTTCGTTGATAGCTGGTTGATGATCTCTGGTCTTTGTTCCAGGAGTAACCTTACGACCGATTTATGGCCATACTTGACTGCTTCATGAAGCACTGTCTTCTGCGTAGTCTTGAAGTAGCGACGAATGCACACGTCGACGGTAGCTCCACTTTCTAGGAGTCTTCGCACTACTGCATCATGTCCACGACTGGCCGCGGCGAGTACTGGTGTCGTCCCAATCCAAAACTCCCCGCTCAAGTGAGGCCTGGTTGAAGTGGCTTTTGAGTTGAGATCAACTCTACCAGTTTCGAGAAGCATATCAACCATAGTCTCGTGACCACTGGCGGCGGCTAGGAGCAGCGGCGTGTACGCATCTCTATCCTTCTGGCCGGGGTTGGCTCCTGCATCCAGCAGTAACTTAAAGACACCCTCGTGACCCAATCTCGCGGCCGACATCAGTGGCGTGTCCCCGTCTATCGGTTTCACGTTTGGGTTAGCTCCGGCATTTAGTAGCAGCTTGACTGCGTCCTCGTCCGTGACCCGGCTCAGCGGTGTCCGTCCATGTTTGTCCTTCACGTTTGGGTCGGCTCCTGCATTCAGCAGCAGTCTGACTGCGTCCTCGCCCGTGGCCCGGCATAGCGGTGTGCACCCAGCTTCGTCTTTCTGGTTTGGGTCAGCCCCTGCATCCAAGAGCAGTTTGATGACCCCATTGTGCTCGTACTCGACTGCGAGCATTAAGGGGTGTGGTTCCGAAGGTAGAGAGGAATCGACCTTGGCGCCTTTCTCGAGGAGACGCTTGACCATACCCTCTTGCCCATTTTCTGCAGCCCACGAAAGTGGTGTTCCGCCATCCGCGTCTCTTGATTCGAGTAAGTTCTCGGCCCATGGCTCGTCTACCACCTGTTGGATGCCGAACCATGACGCTGCATGCAGGCCATTTCCATCCTTGTTGGACAGCCATTCTCTTAGCACCAGAGTCGATCTTTTCACATTGTTACCAGACTTGAGAAATGTGTTGACATCTTGGTGCATCCTCGGATCGTTCCGTGCATGGCTCCACCAGTTCTGAGACGCATACTCATAGAATGGGTATGACTGCCCCTGATCCTCTTCCCAAACTAACCCTTCATCTTCGTCAACGTCAGAGTGAAATGCATCCAATGAGAGATAGGCTATACAGGCTGTGGCAATATCGGTATCAGAGTCTGGGCTCCATAGATCTCGTGTTCTCCAGAGGTGTTCCTGCGCTGTGTGATGCACCAAGCGGATGACCTGACTCTCCTCATCGACAGTGACCAGCCCAGTGCAAACAGAGACAATGTCTTTGATGTGTAATATTTTGTCTTCGTCCAACTCCGCATCTCCGACCCTTACCGCAAGCGCATGTTGGAGTTCGATGACGCTTAGTGGTCGGTTCGTGAAGGTGATCCAGGACAAGATTCGCTTGGCAAGCTCCCTGTTACCCCGTTTCTGGCCATTGATGCGATCCATGATTTGGTCATAAGCACTGGCTAACAGCTCGGCTCTGTCTTCGTCACTGGATCTTTGGCTTTGCTTCTGCATATTGACCAATGCTTTTCGTATTTTTGGGACTTCGAAAATATCCTCGAGCGAGTTGAGATAGAGATGTGCGAGCAGAAACCTGGAAGAACATCAGCGCGTGGCCTTCATGTGCCAGGTAAAAACACACATTCCATCAACTGCTTCCGAAATTGAAGATTTGATCTCATCTTGGAGTCTTGAGTTCTCTTGGATGATGTGTGGGAGGTGTGCCATGTTGTGCTGGACATATGTCTCCACATCTTGTCGACTTGCACGGATCTCAAGTGAAGGGCTGGATTTGAAGTGGTCTTCTACGTCTGGAGTCTTCCTCGAAGTTGCAAAGATGTTCGTCGTTGAAGTGGCCTGGATTTTGCCAAGCTCGATTAAGAGTCGCCTTCGATCACCCACTTTACACTCGTCGAGTGCGTCAATGGCGATATAGCTTCTTGGATACGGCGATAAGACAGATTGAAGGGCGTTGGATAGCTCACCAAACGACGGCCTGGTATCTCTGCGCTTGTGCGTGGCATGGAGCGATTTCAAAGCGTCAGGAATGGCAGGCCGTCCCTGGCAGAACTGTTTCAACAGGCTTGCAAGCAAGTTGCTGACTTCCTGGATGTCGTGGCGATGATAGTTGCAGTATATGAACCCAACGCCAATGCTGGAGTCGGCTTCACGTCTTTCGATGAGGTCTTCCACGACGACTGATGTGAGGAAGGTTTTACCCGCGCCTGGAATGCCATGGCAGAACAGCGTTTGCTGACTGGCATTTGACCAAGCCTTATACTCCTGCGAATCCAAAAGCCATTTCCCAGTCCCTGACTGCTTCCGAGAGACGAAGTCTTGCTGTTCGGAACTGTAGTCGGTTGGAGTCAGCCACTCAAGGATGGCCTGACGTTCCTTTGCAGTTTCTTGTGCAATCTGATGATGACGGACTTCCTTGGCCAGGTCAAGCTGCATCTTCTGCCCTTCTTCGATTTTCTGGACCTTGCGAAGCGTTTCGGCCGTAAGGGCAGTGGCATCAATTGCCATAAGCTTATTCATGATTTCGCAATGGCGATGAAGGCTGTCAACCGCTTCTTTCGTCCTCTCGGAGAGAAATGCCATCTTGATCCTTTCCCAGCCAAAACGACTGCCTTGGGAACGCTTTTTAAGGGTTTTCAGAAGTTCATCTAGTTTGATCTGACAGTTTTCCACTAATTCCTTGGTGTTTTTCCGGTGAGACGGGTTCGAGGATAGAGCGGAACTGCGACCATGAAAAACATCCACGAAACTTTGGCTAATTTCCAGGTTCATGTAAGTCTCGGACAAGACTGTCTTCATGGCCTGAAGCTGGTTCATGAACCTTCGAGTGTCCTCGGGCGCGTCCTTCCAGTCGAGCCCTAACTCAACGAGGGTATCGCAGATTTGTGCGGAGGCCGCGACAACGCCTACGACCTCCATGGCGGCCTTTGCGCGATAAGTACTCGCAATGCAAGGGGTGAAAGAAGAAGAAGAAGACTAGTGTGGAGACTGAAAACAATAACGAAAAAAGGAAGAAGAAGGAGAAGAAGGAAAGGGGGGGAAGAGTATGACATCGTGTGTGCATGGTGGTTAGGCCTCCACGTTAGGTGTCACAACGTCGGCCAACAACAGCAACTATAGCCAATTAAACAAAAGTGTTGGTACACAGTCCGTTCAAGTTCTCAGAGAGCCGGTAGTGACTTAAACAAACTCTGCAAGTAGGGATGAGTTGTTCGTTTGTCACGCAGACTGTGGCTGTATTCCTTAACTCCCTGAGTCACTGCATCTTTTAGTTTGTGTGCGATGGGAGAGTGTACATCAATCCGCGCGCCTACCCCGTCTCGAACAAGAAAGAACAAAGCGTGCATACAGCCCTCAAGGGTGTCCAACGTTAGTTTGTATACGGTATCTCGTAGGTCTGGAGAGTGAAAGCTGAGAGGTCGATCTATAAGAAGCCTTGCTAGCTAGTAGCCCAATTGATCAAAATTCTTCCCTCTTCATCCCTTTTTGTATCAAGTGGTAGTAATTGCGCACTCTTCGCCTAGTTGTGTCTTTCATCATCGACAATCGCAGCACCCTGCATCAGCCCCTTGCCACATGCTGCAGTCCTCACGGCACCAGGTCACCCAGCCAATCAACAATCACAGCTAACCGCCGACCAGCCAGCCAGCCCGCACGCGGCGGACCTTGCAGCTCAATCGACAGTCGTGCTCATGGCCTTGGCCACCGACCAAGAAGGGAAGGATTGACAAAATACGGACGGATTGCATGAGCTGGAGAGTAGTGGGTATGTCCTTTGATGCCTGGGTTATGATATGTGACGCGCCCGGCTGGGCGTTATGTGCCTGTACCAGTAATAGCAGCCTTAGGCACCGTGTTGGTAGATTTTGACACATCAGGGGTCTAATGCTAACAGGCATAATAAGTCAATCAGCTGATGCACAGACTGGTCTGTATCTCTTTTCCCTCCATTGATTTTATCACTTATTTTCGGGGTTGTCATTTTCTTATCTTAAGCTTTATCACCGAAACTGCTGTCGCAGCAACTAATTATCAACTCTTTAAGTCCCTTTTTTTTTTTACTGTTCTATTCGTCCTGAAATGATCAGCCGGACATGTTGTTAGATTCGAAATACCATTCCTCCTGCTTTCGCAGTCGCTATTTCCTTCCCATCTTATCTGACCCTTTGCCTGAGTGGCCTCTCGACAATGAGGGTTGCTTTCCATCAATAAATTATATGTAAATTCCTTACTGCTTACAAAATCAGATGTTTATATACACTATTGACCATCAGTAGTTAGGTTTAAGGTTAGTTGAGGTTAGTTAGGGGCAGATTTAGGGCTAGTATTAGAGATAGGGATAGTGATCGAAACAAACACTGCAAGGGAGGGATGAGTTGTAGTATATGAACTCAATGCTAATGCTGGAGCCGGCTTCACGCCTTTCGTGTATGGAAGTTGTAACTCGGTCGTAGTGTTTGTAACGACAGTTGAAGTAACTAGAGTTGTGATGGTTTAGCCGTGGGTTGGCTTAGCGCAGTACATAGCTGAGGTAGATACTGAAACGGTTCCATACTAACGGCGACACCAGTCGGGTGTTTGTGGAGATGCCTTATTAGCTACAGTTGGCCTTGGTTCCTTGCGTGTTTGCAGGATTCTCTGGTAGCGGTCTCTGATTAGGCATATCCGGCCACGAGAGTCCGAGGCACGTCCCGCAGAGGCAGAGAGGTGGAGAGTACTGGTGGGCACGATCACGCCTTCGGGGTATTGACAGGCGAAAGAAACGGAAGACCGGATCTACGTGATGAAAGGCGGCATGTCTCGTACGTTTCTTAGTGGCATGCCTAACGACCAACTAGTGAAGGAGAACCCCCAGTTGGAGAACTGGAGTGAAATTCAACCACTCACGCCACTCCACTGACACCCCACTACACCGACTCGGCGGCTGAATGTCGGAAGGGCTATCGAGTCAGTGACGCGCCAGGAACTACCCCTCAATGAGGCTTCGGCGGTTGTTAACCCGATCCGCCAAGTACAAAATCATCCAACGATGGTCGCGTCTGGCCATCTGTTGGCAAGATGAAGACGGTCTTATGAGGCCGCGGCACTTTTCTTCCTGTCGAGAAAAATCACCTTCGAGAAGCGACAATATGACGGGCACTTCCGCTTCCCCTTCCGTCGTTGACGTTCGATTTGAACATTACCGTCCTGGGAATGCCCTCGGCGTCCATGAGACTAGCCCCCGAGTCTCTTGGCGTTTTGCCAACACACCCCAAAACTTTGTGCAAGTCGAGTATGAAATCGAGCTCAGCGAGGTAAAGCTCTCCGATAATGTTGTTCTGTCCTCGACTCAGGTCTCTTCCGGGGAGTCTCACCTCGTTCCCTGGCCGGGCACTGAACCTCTCGCATCAAGAAAGAGATACTCTGTCCGCGTCCGAGCCCGTGGAGACGGACAGACCAACTCCCTTCCGTGGAGCGAATCGGCGTTTCTAGAACTCGGACTCCTCGACCGACAAGACTGGACAAGCAAGCTTATCTCTGCCCCTTGGTCAGAAGTCGACGTGGAAAAGCCCCAGCCGGAAGATTTGTTCCGGAAGGAATTCACCGTCGGCGACAATATTCTCTCCGCGCGTCTCTACGTGACCGCACAAGGAATTTACGAAGCCGAAATCAACGGGAAACGCGTTGGCGACTATTTCCTTGCGCCGGGTTGGACAGCCTACGCTGGCCAATTGCAATATCAAACTTACGATATCACCAATCTCCTGTCACCTCAGGCTAACTGTGTCGGTTTCCGAGTTGCCGAGGGCTGGTACAAGGGCAGACTCAGCTTTGAAGGTGGCCGTCGAAACCTGTTCGGATCACGCACCGCCGTGTTGGCACAGCTCGAAATCCAGTATCGTGATGGGACCAGCCATACCATCTGCACTGATGACACCTGGACTGCCATTCAAGGGCCGATCCGCCAAGCCGAAATATACGACGGTGAAACCTACGACGCTACGGCTGAGATCTATGGCTGGTCCAGCCCGGGCACTGAGTCGGGGAAGTGGAAGGGTGTTGAAGAATTACCTCCTCTCCCTGATAGTGTCGCTCTCATCGCTGGCTTTAAAGAGCACGCGAGACGCCTTGACACAGTCCAGCCTATTGAGAAGATTACGACACCGTCTGGGAAGACCATACTCGACTTTGGACAGAATCTCGTGGGTTACCTGCGAGTCAAAAAGGTCAAAGGCCCGCGAGGTCACCGCCTTACTCTGTCGCATGCCGAGGTCCTCGAAAAAGGAGAACTGGGCATCCGACCCCTCCGAATCTGCAAAGCTCGCGATACCTACGTCTTTCGAGGAGACGAATCTGGAGAGTCATATGAGCCGCGTTTTACTTTCCACGGTTTTCGTTATGCCCAAATTGATGACTGGCCATCTGACAACATCGACATCTTTGATGCTTTTGAGGCCATTGTTTGCAACACCGACATGGAAGAGACTGGATTCTTCTCCTGCTCTGACCCGAAGGTGAACAAACTATTCTCAAATACAAAATGGAGCATGAGGGGCAATTTCTTGTCGATTCCCACAGACTGTCCTCAGCGCGATGAACGACTTGGCTGGACCGGAGACCTTGCTCTCTTCGCCCCCACAGCCACCTTCCTGTACGGCTGCTTTGGTGTTCTGCGGGACTGGCTTAGAGATGTAGCATTCGATCAAAAGGCACAGGGGGGTGTTCCTCCCATGGTATGTCCCAACGTGCTCCAGGGAGACTTCTTCTGGGGTAAGGTCTGGCCTGGAGCCATCTGGCATGACGTGACAGTTCTGGCTCCTTGGGCTCTTTGGGAAGAGACAGGAGATACCGTGATTCTCTCCCAGCAATACGAGTCCATGGTGACCTGGTTGGATGTGATACCCCGAAACAAATCGGGCTGTACACATCTCTGGGACTTTAAGTCGTTCCAGCTGGCCGTTAGTGTTCTTGAAATTCTTGGCATGTACTGAACTAACACGGAAAACAGGATTGGCTCGACCCGAACGCACCTCCCGATGAGCCGTTCAAAGCAGTGACTGACCCTCCATTGGTTGCCAACGCATTTCTCATCAAGTCTCTGGACCTGGTGGCCCGCACTGCAAGGCTGCTTGGCCGAACAGATGACGTAGCTAAGTACCAGACCCAAGCTGAGAATGCACGAAAGGAGTTCACAGAGGAATATGTCAGTGGAAACGGGCGAGTTGTGTCGGATTCGCAGACCGCTTACTCGCTTGCGATCTGCTTTGACCTCCTCTCGCCACAACAGGTGAGGAGGGCTGGTGACCGTCTCGCAGATGTCGTTCGAAGCAATTCTTTCAAGATTGGTACCGGGTTCGCAGGCACACCATTTGTCTGCGAGGCTCTCACAAGGACAGGCCATGTTGATGTGGCGTATAAAATGCTCTTGAACGAGAAGTGCCCTTCTTGGCTGTACCCGATATCGATGGGTGCCACGACTATATGGGAGCGCTGGGACAGCACGATGCCGGATGGATCTATCAACCCCGGCGAGATGACATCTTTCAACCACTACGCGTTTGGTGCTGTCGCTAAATTCATGGTCGAGCGTCTTGCGGGCTTGCAACGCTTGAGTCCAGGCTGGAAGACATCCAAAGTCGAGCCTGTGCTTGGTGGAGGATTCAGGTCTGCAGAAGCAGAGCATGTTACTCCATATGGAAAGGTCTCAAGCAGTTGGTCAGTTTCCGACGAAAAGGATGGGTTGTTCAAGTTTGACCTTGAGGTCATCGTTCCTCCTACGACAACGATGGAAGTTGTTCTTCCCGGCTTAGAGGGGTCTAAGACTGAGTTAGTAGGCTCGGGTAGATGGTCCTTTTCGTCTGTGGTGAAGAAGAGCGACGTTGAACTGGCGGTTGAACCCAAGAGTAGCTTTCCTTATGACCTCATGGCTGATATGGAAGCCCAACGGGAAGCGAGTTGAAGAATCTAGGATCTCTTTTATGGCCAGTAATTCCTCAATAATACGATAGTGGTCCGTAATGAACATGTTGAACTTCAATACCATCCCAGACTCCCAGTCATGCCAAACAGAGGAATCGCATAACGGACGCCGAATCGGACTTTCTTTCCGACAGCCGATCGGTTTATTCGGTTAAGCTTACTCGTCTCGTCTCAGTGTTCAGGGACTGAAAAAGATTCGGACATTAATGTCCAACTCCGATGCCAACAAAGCCCCACAAGTCTTCAACATTGCAAACAGGGTTGAAGATAAAGATGGTTCCAGGACGAACACTTCCCCGCACTCTCACCGACTGATTGGGGTTCCCTAGCCACGCTGATTACGTTCCTCGACCGAAGCACGATATGTTATCGATGGTAATGTCTTAAGTAAATGCCTTTATGTTTCTCTTTCACGGTTATCAATGATATGATGCCAGAAACGCTTTCGCTGCTATTCCCGCATTGGACTGAGGGCGACAGGACTTGGAAGACACTAGTAGTTTGTCAACTGGAGGGGAAGATAAGGGAGGGGAAATCGGGGTGTTTAATCCCGCTACAATTCCGTCATCAAGAATGTTCGTTTGTAGGTGCCAAGGGACTTCTGGTATCTCGGGGTTTGATGTGGGTGCGAACAGCGGAAGATCGAAGAAATGGAGGCTATAAATGAGCCTGTTTCTCGCCAAGTTCTCAGTCATTTTGAACGACTAGACCGACTACTGTAGTTTGCATCTCCGTAATCTTGGCTCCCTCCATCTGATACCTATCACAATGTTGCCCCAGTTCTTCACCAACACGGTCCGGGCCCTGGCACTGGGCGTGCTCGCACTGCCACTGGCACAAGCCAGCTTTGATAAGGGCCTGGATTGGATTTCTACGAATGCGTCATTGCCTAGAGTCGTGTAAGTGAATTCAAGTTCTTTAAACCGTGGTGTCAACTGATATCATTATAGCATATATAGCGCAAGAGGTAGTATCCTGTCCGCTTCCAACTATAGTCGATTGGACAACGTCAACTACGGCACTGGGGTAGGACCCACGCCTCAAGAGTTGATAGAAAATGTCTCTGAAGTGTTGGACGTCGCTCAGTTAGCCGTAGTGAACTTCGAGGTCCCCGGTGGCAGCTCTGGCCTGAATTCGTCGCTGTACCTCAACATCAGTCAGCACGCGAACCGACAACTTTGCGCCGAGGGATCTGACATTGTTGGTGCAATCATGTTCCATGGAACAAACACTTTGGAAGAAACGGTGGGTGCTTTAGAGACGGTCGCTTACTTGTTGCTGATATCTTGCAGGCCTTCGGCGTGGACTTGACATTCAACTGCTCGAAGCCGTTTATTGCAACGGGAGCTATGCGGCCGGACAGTTACATTTCCCCTGATGGCAGGTCGAACTTCTACCAGGCTGTAGCAGCTGCGGTGTCGCCGGCGTCACGCAACCGTGGCGGTCTCATCGCCTTCAACGACAGGTGAGCGACGCAGATGCCACGCGTGAACTGGTCAAAACTGACAACTGCCAGGATCACCTCGATCTTCTACTCCACTAAGCTCAATGCTAACACACCTGATACTTTCAAATCCCTGGAGCAAGGAAACCTCGGCGCTTTTCTCGGAGGGCAGCCGTTTTACTACTTTGACGCCGGCTACCCGACCGGTCGACCTTAGTTTGATATTACCAATACCACAGAGCTGTCGTCTGTCATTGTTCTTTACGGCCACCGTGAGTAGCAGAACGAAATAAATAGGAGATTGATTATTCAAATACTGACTCAATCTCAGAAGGTTTCGACGCATCGTTGATGTATGCTGCGGTCGCCAACGGAGTCAAGTAAGCACCGCCACCACTACAGTATTCAGAAACTCCATTTTGCTAACTAGATATCTCTGCAGAGGTCTAGTTCTTCTAGGTCCTGGCGCAGCTCAAGTTAGTCCCAGTGCCCAAAAAGCCGCGGCGGACCTCTTTGCCAAGGGGATTCCAATTGTTGCCGTGGCTCGCCCTGTGACAGGCACGCTGGCAGATTCCCAGGTGCCATGTATGCTACGAACTGATTGACCCGTGGCCTATCTGACATAAACATATTCTAACTTGCTGTCTAGATTTTACTCGTCCTACGTTGGTGCGGAGCAGGCGAGAATCATGCTTCAGCTCGCACTCAATGCTGGTCTCAGACTGGACGAGATCCGAAACGTGTTTGAGGACCCGCTTAGGAAAGCAGTTTATGGCTCCTGGGCTAGCCAGCAAGCCTACTATTAATAGACACTAGAGCTACGAAGTACGGATAAGTATATGAATCAACTTGTGGGGAGCGAGGAATAAATATCTATGACAGCTCGAGTAGAGTGCAATGCCACCTCCTACCTTCCGCTTCATTGAAGATAATCAATCTTATGAGTCTTGAGCTATTGGAAGTTGCACCAAAGAACTTATACTAAAGAAGGAATTGTATAACACAACTATGTACTCATGGAAATGTTACGTGCCATTTGTCGCATCGCCGCTCCCAATACTCGTCGCCTAGCCCCGTCAGAATTGCTAATGGGGAGGCCGGGCGGACGACAGAAAATTACGTTATTGAGTTAAGAAATGCCAGATCTCGAACATAGCACTGTACAACTAATGAGAGCCAGCTCCGCCTAGATCAAATCCCGGCCGGTCGTCCTGCCGCCGGCCGGCGTGACCAAGCCGATAGTTCAGCAAGAAGCATTGCTAGGGAAGCCCTTGCACTTGGAGGAGGTCTTTCCGCCAGTGACCTTGTTTCCGGTCCAGGTCCAGTTCTTGCAAGAGGCGCAGAGAAGGTAGATGTTGGTGCCGGAAGACTTGACGGAGCCGGTGACCTTGTTGATGGTGATGTCGGTGATGGGGACGCCGGCGGTGGGGTTGCCGGTAGGGCTTCCGTTCTGGTAATCCTGCTCAATGACGATGCCGTACTTGGCAATGTTGGTCAGGGCGATGGTGTCGTACTTGACGTCGGAGACGGAGCCGGTGGCGCCGTAGACGGTCTTGATGCGGACGCCGTTGTCCGAGTTGGAGATCTTGGAGTTCAGGATGCGGACAGTCTTGACAACGTTGTCGCTGCGGCCGCCGACGGAACCGATGGACAGACCGTGGCCGCCGTCGCAGCTTCCGCCAGTGAAGGTGATGTTGGTGCCGGAGTTGATGGCGAGGCAGTCGTCCTGGTTCTTGACGATGGCGCCAGAGATGTAGACGCCGGTCGAGGAGCCGACGTCAAAGGCGTCGGTGTTGTGGCCGCCCTTGGTGTCGCCCAGGGAGTTGTCCAGGTTAACGCCGTAGACGCCGAGGTTGGTGGCGCCGTTGATGCTGAAGGCCTGGACGGGCGTGTTGAGGACATTGAGGTTCTTGATGTTGGAGTTCTTGAGCGAGTGGGCGCTGAAGAACTTGGGCTTGGTCTTGCCGCCGTTGCTGCCCTTGGTATCCCACCAGCGCTGGCCCTGGCAGTCGATGGAGTGGCCGGCGGCGCCCTCGATGAGGAGGTCGTTGCCAGTGAAGGAGATCAGAGGTCCTTCCCATTCCTTGTAGCCGAAGGTCGTCTTTCCCTGGAAGATGACCTGTGGTTCGGGGTTAATGGGGGCGTGCTAGGCGTTGTTCAGGACTCGGAGCCACTTACATGAGTACCAGTGGTCAGCTTGGTCAGGTCCAGAGTGGTGCCGGCGGGGACAACGATGTCCTTGAGGATGATGGTCGAGCAGCTGACCTTGTTCTTGATGGCGGTGGCGGCGTCGGTGAAGGTGCAGCTAGCACGGGGAGCCACGATGGGGGTGGCGAGGACGGACGAGGCCAGGGCCCCGAGGACGAAGAAGACGGAGTGCATGGTTGCGAGGTTTGTAAGTTGCAAGTGTGGTGATACTATGTCAAATAGCTGGTCGGCGAAAAGAGTGTGAGACTGTCTGAAGAGAGTGTTGAAGAAAGAAGAACGAACGAAGAAAGACTGAATTGTGCTGGCCTGTTTCCAAGTTGCAACTACGGCGCCAAGCACGCAACTTATATACTGTTGGACGTGTTTATTCGCATCTCCCCCTAATCGCCTTGACGTGATCATGCCCGTAGCTATCACGGTGGTTTGCATCTACACCACGGTCCACAGCGCCGCAACGGGAAATCTCGGTCCGTTCGGCATCAAGCGAATCGATCAAAGTAACCAAAACGGGCCCACTCGATGCCTGAATTTCGGCATCGGCCGTGGGGAGCCTAGTCGGTCGAGCCGGACTCCCACGGGGACGGGTCGGACCTATTTGGCCAACACCCCTGCAACGGCTAACACGGCAGCTAAGGCCCATTTGCTGGTTTCACCAAGACTGGGAAACACACCATTCTGCCGAACTGACAACGGGCTCTTGCTGAAGCTTCTTCAAACGTCCGCCCTTGGAGTTCGTCGTGCCGGCGATCTCGCAATACATTGATTGGTGGCCTTGCGATTCCCCGCGTGGCCACTAGCTTTGGGGTCTTGGGTCGATCTCGACTCCCGGGACCGCGAGAATACGACGTTCTAGAACGTGCGTGGGCCTGCATATTGAATTGCTTGGCTGATGTTTGACAGCTAGTCGTGGAAATCTATTACCCGGGTAACA
Source organism: Neonectria magnoliae (assembly GCA_037954305.1). NCBI lineage: Eukaryota > Fungi > Ascomycota > Sordariomycetes > Hypocreales > Nectriaceae > Neonectria > Neonectria magnoliae. The sequence goes on along the minus strand of JAZAVK010000008.1, from coordinate 519,990 downwards.
CGGATGGCTGGCAACCCATGGATATCATAGAGATGCTGGGAGACCGAATGAGAGTTGAGATGAGAACCGATGCGCCACGTGCTTCAGGTGAAGTGTTCAATTAAGTACATTGCATTACTCTCTTCAAGATCAAGCCACCCGTGAAAACCTTGGGTATTATTGCCGTTCGGCGTAGAAAGGGGTTGGTTATCAACGTCTCCACCAAGCCTCTGAAGCCCTTAACCAAAATATTCGATTATTTACAATGGAGTATTCATAAAGGCCGCAAGTATTTCAAAATTAAGTTCAGACATCACGTTGTCTCGGTCTAATTTGGACACTCTAGGACAGTGCCACGAACACTTTCATGCTGCCTCCTTAAAAAAAGATCCTTACGATCCATTCTGTGACAGCAAAGCCACTGTCCATGAAAAGTCACAGAGAAGGGAGACTCTGGAAGAGGGGGAATTGGTCACCAAGACTTATTTATCTTTACACATGCTCTGGGTGACTGACGGCGAAGAGCGTTAGAACTGTGCAGCAGAGAAGATTGAGATGCTGTTGGTATGGTACAAAGCACACCATGTACAAGTAAGTCAAATTTGGATCGTCATTCCACAAATCCCACCACAGCGGCCTCAGATCGCCTCGTAAGTTTAGAATGAAAAACGGGGATGTGGGAGCATGATGCATAGTGTCTAAAAGAGGAGGGTACAAGGCAATATGATATTGAGTATGACAACTAAGTCAAAAGGGTGAGCAGACAAAGTCAGGGCATGCTACAAATCTTTAAAAGTAAGGCACGGCTTACATGGAAACCATACCCTAGAACTCGCTTGACGGCGAGCTTAAATGTGAAGTAATGTAGTTATGGCTCGCAGTACGCTAGAAAAAGAAACATTTGCATGAAGAACTAGATCGGCGTCTTTTTCTTACTGAGTCTTACATGAAAGGAAAATGACAAAAGGAACAAGAGGATTCTGCAAATTCAAAGACGAGTTGCACTATTACTCCCTCCGTATAGCAGACAAAACCGATGAATGTGTATTTAACGTGCATCTTGACTGACGAGTGAAGCAACATCAATCCAGCGATGCTATGCCTATCAAATTTCAATGCACAATGATCTATTCTTCTGGTTTTCCTATTTCCCTAGACGTAGATGTGCCCGTGGTATTTCTTTCCTCTTGACCTAAAGCTAAACTACAAAGACCCAGTGACTTCCAGATTGCCAAAGAATCGCTCAGTCAAGCACTTTCAAAACACGGTACCAAACCACAGCTCGCCCTCTCCACGTAGAGCTAGATACAACCTGTCTCCTAGCTCTCATAGCTCTCAAGTATATCCGGAGATAAAATGGAAAAGCACCGGTACTTGATCCTCCCCCATATTCAACCTGCCCCACGTTGGTTAACAACCGAGCTGTCCGGCAGATATCATACTTCCACCAATCATCAATATCAGCTAAACAAACCTTGATTGCGACGAGTGGCAAGGCATATAAACCAGGTTGAGACTTGAATTTTAAGTCCATATCCGCGACTATGACGTGGTCTTATCCCTTTCACACTTCTTGCAATTCGATGATGGGATGTCACTCACGCCTTGTCCCTTGAGACTGTATCAAAATACTGACAAAATTATCTTGATAATACTCTTGAAGACCGATCTAGACTACGAAGAGACACCTCTTGGCACCCTACACAGCAAGGAAATCTCGTCGTTGTTCTCTTGATTTTAATCTTACGCACCTATGATCTTTTCTAGATACCGAAGCCAATTCTCCCCGAGGACCTTTTTCATCTTTTCCTCTCCCCAACCCTTTCTTGCCATTGAAACCGCCAGTTGGGAGCGATCCGCGAGCTTGCCCAAGGGCTTGACGACCTTCTGACTACCCCAAGGAGTGAGTTGCCTGGCATACCCCTTGTCTTTATTGCACCAGGCCATAAAGTCGCTTGGCCGCCCATGATCCTCGCTTGCATCCGAGCCCACACCCACCAAGTCCTCGCCCACGAGACTGATCACGTAGTCCAGGGCATCGACGTAATCGTCGATGGTGCTGTCGTTGCCCTTGGCCATGTGAGGACCGAACTGGCTCAGGCCGATGAAGCCGCCTTTGGAACCCAGGAGCTTGATCAAGCGGTCATCCTTGTTGCGAGGGTGTTGCTTCAGCCCGCCGGGCAGGATATGGGAGAAGCACGGGGGCTTCCCAGCTGGGGCATAATTAATGACATCCTCGGAAGTCTGAGGACCAACGTGGCTCAAATCGCAGACGATGCCAAGCTTGGCCATCTCGTCGACAACTTGCTGCCCAAACCCCGTCAGGCCGGAGTCCTTGAGCTCGGTGTAGCCGGCACCACTGTAGTTCTGCGTGTTGTACGTGAGTTGCATCTTGCGCACACCCAGGTCGCGGAACACTCGCAGGTAAGAGAGCTGGTCCTCAATCCCGGCAGTGTTCTGCCAGCTCAGGAGCACAGCCGTGCGGCCGGACTTCTTGGCCTCGCGGATGTCTTTGACCGAGTGTGCCTGGACGATGAGGTCCGAATGCTCCTCAAACCACTCCTTCCACTGAACTACATTGGCGAGGCTGCCGCGGAGGCCTTCCCAGAGGCCGCATGTACAGGAAACGCCCGTGATGCCACCGGCGCGCCAGGCCTCGAAGATGTCGCGGGACCAGTTGCAGATGTTGAGTCCGTCAAAGTGGATGGATGACTGGTAGATGGCCAGAGCCTCTTGTTCGGTCGGCATGATGAACGCAGTAGTTAGGTAAATTATTATGACGAGGGAACAAGGTCGGGGAAGAGCCTAGTGAGCCTAAACAGTCTGTACTTGTGGAGGATACCCTGTCATATAAGCAACGTCGAACCCGATACTAAGAGCAGACAAACCGGGTTATTCCCGCTCGTACTAACCGAAGCAGGCTACGATCCAATATCCCAATGGACAGTCGGAGAGGTCCCGACGCCATTATTACCGCATTAGACAATAACATGCGGTCTCGCTCCGCTCTGTAGGATCGTGTGGGTTCCCCCAGCTTGGAGACTCGTTCACGAGAATGCCACTGATTGGATCTGGCCTATCTCGTCGCCATTGCCGACGTCAATCACGTTCTCATGGCTGGGTGGGGCTGATTTCACTTGCACGAGATAGTGAACTGATCGCCATGTACTTAAGGATGCCATGCGCAATAGAGGCAAGAAGCAGGCGTTTTAAGAGATAGACATCTCTTTCCTGCATTCTACCGGAGCCAACCAACATCAAGGTTGCCCAGTTCTGCATTCACGCCAGAATGGAGGCTTCTCCTACTGCAAGCACTCGCCTGAGCCCGCAGTTGACGGGCCAAAAGCATGCAGACGTCAACGAGATAGCCGCGAGCGATGGAGAGCCGCCTCAACAACACGAGCGCCGGCCTCTGAAGCGACGGATACTCGCTGTGCTCTGGGACACGTTCGATAAATCCCCGGAGGAACGCAAGCTCGTCGCCAAGCTTGACTGGTGGATATTGTCTTACTGCTGCATCGCCTACTTTGTCAAATATCTGGATCAGACTAATGTAAGTGGGAGTCTGCTAACATATAGGGAAATCAGTATCTGCTAGATTGAACCTGGCTGACCAACCGTCGTGCAGGTCAGCAATGCGTACGTCTCCGGCATGAAGGAAGATCTCGAGATGACAGGGAACGACCTCAACTACCTGAGCACGTTCTGGACGGTTGGGTATATCGTTGGCCAGCTCCCCTCGCAAATCATCATCACCAAGATCCGCCCTTCCATCTGGCTCCCGACCGCCGAGCTTATCTGGAGCTTCATCGTCATGGGCATGGCCGGCGCCAAGGACGTCAAGACGCTCTGCGGCCTTCGGTTCGTTGTCGGCCTGCTCGAGGCTTCGGCGTATCCTGGTGTCATGACGCTCTTGGGCAGTTGGTATACTCCCATGGAGCTGGGCAAGCGAGCCTGTATTTTCCAGGCATCCTCTAGTGCTGCTCAGATGTTTTCAGGGTTAGTTGCGCTTCTGAAGGAATCTGGATTTTGCTTACGCGCTGGATAGGTACCTTCAAGCCGCTCTTTATTCTGGCATGGACGGACGAAGTGGACTGAGGGCCTGGCAATGGCTTTTCATCTTTGATGGTATGGGCATTCAAGTTCTCGTCTTATTCCGTTGTTAACGTATCTTTAGGTATCATTGGGATCCCCGTCTGTCTCTATGGATACTGGGCCCTCCCCGACTCACCAACTTCCTCCAATGCTTATTGGCTCAAGCCTGACGACCTCCAGATGGCAAACGATCGAATGCAGAAACACGGTCGCGCTCCGATGAAGAAGCTGACCTGGAAGATCATACGCCGCGTCTTTTCGACCTGGCATGTCTACATGTTCTGTGCCATCTTCATCGCCCACGTTCTCGGGATCAAAATCTATTCGTACTTCAACCTCTGGCTGAAGGACACAGGCCGGTGGAGCACGGAGGAAGTCAACATCATTCCCAGCGCCGGATACGGGCTTCAGATCGTCTTCACCCTCAGCTACGCCTGGACTTCGGACGCAATTGGCCTGCGGTGGCCGCTCATCATCGTAGCTTGCTTGGTGTCCATGATCGGCACCGTCATCCTGTCGGTGTGGCCGGAGCATAACCAGGCCGCCATGATGACCGGCTGGCTGCTCACGTTCTGCGAAACCGGCGCTGGCGCACTCATCATCACCTGGATCAACGAGCTCCTGTCGTATTCGGCCGAGCATCGTGCGCTCGTCATTGGCGTTGTGGAAACGGCGGCGTTCACGTTCCAAGCCTGGGTGCCCCTGCTCATCTACGACACGGGCGCCGCGCCCCATTTCCCCATCGGATACGAGATGGCGACCATGTTTTTTGGAATTGAAATTATTCTCTGTTTGGCGATTTTGTACCTTTCCAAGGCCTATCCCGTAGCTTAGTTTTCGCTGTGTTCGAATATCTTCCCATTTCACCCTTACGAAAAATGACTTCAGGAGGCTCGACGCGGGTAGAACAAGGAAATGGGATCTTCTCTCACCAATAGACCTAGACGATTGGAAGGCTATCACTAAAGCGAATTCTATTTGATGATTTCGTCAGAAACTTATCATTAAGCAAATGACGCGTAGTTGTGGCATACCACGCCTCCTACTTCGATGTTAAATAGGCTCTCTTAGTCCTTATTCATGGCTGAGAGCAAGACAGTGTATTCTGCCTTTCCTAGCCACTGTTACTGTCTCGTGGGGCTTATCTCTACTTACAGCCCCAATCAGTCTCTTTGGATTTGCTCACTTCGACTGTCCTAGATCCCAAGAAACGTACAGCTGTATCAAATCGTCGCCGTCTAACCCAACTCATGCTGTCTCATTGCAGCACACCCAGCGCTCCATGGCAATGACGGTTTCCTCCAGCGAAAACGGCCCAGGCTCCTCGGAAAGCTTTGAATGAACACCTTTACGGACAAAGTTTTCAACGACCCTTTCAGCGATAGGGGCTGTGTTTTCCCAGAACACATCCTCTTCCAGCATGTCACTTGGCGGGAAAACATGCTCATGGAGGATACAGGTGTATAGCCATGTCTGAGGCTTAAGCCCTATGGAATGGGAAAACCATTTTCATCTTCTTGGGGAAGCACTTGAGACGAGTTATGGGCTGAAGCTCTCCTGGTTGTCATGGATGTGTCTCAATGGAGAAATAAGCTCCGCATGTTCGTTACCCCGAAATCTTGTTAGCTATAGTTGCGCACAGCGAAGAAGTGGAATCAGTGAAGGAAGAACGGGATGGGTCAGGAGTTCTGGCGGCCAAATATCGTTGAGCGTACCATGTTTTCGTGCTATGCGAAGAATGGGCATGCGACCACACGGAGCAAATATGTACGGCAGGGTATGGAGAGCAGGGCCGTCTGTCTTGTTTAATCTGAATGACTAGCCTGGGTTATTTTATCTCATTTTTTTCCCTAGATGTTAGCGTATGGGGGAGTGACGCCGTGGCAAAGTTGTCGTCGTGTAGCTTGTGGAAAACTGGAGCCAAGCGTCACGATGGTGGCGCACAGCTCGTGTTTTTGGTCCGGCGACAAGGGGACAAAGAGAGACGATTTTCCAAGTCAGGCATTGGTTGAAAGAGTGTGACAAGCTCGGCTGCCGTAGTGTTCATTCCTAAGGATTAAGTAGCACGAAGAGAGTCACGTTTTGCGGACGTTACTCAAGTCATCACGGTGGTGGAACTGTATATATCTCTCACTTCAGAGGATCGGAGAGAAGGACATCGCTCTCAATTACAAACCCGTTGGCGGTTCAACAGTCTCCTCCCCGCATTCATAGACCCATCAGTCGAGTCCATTCGTCATGCCGACCAAACCCGTCCTCATCATCGGCGCTGGAGTTGTGGGATTGACTCTCGCTTGCGGCCTTAACGAGGTATTGATACCCATCCAATTGCCCCCCTCCTCCATCACAAATACGAGGTCCCCCACTCTCGTCGTATAGCCGTATGGCATAGATGGATCTACGTACTCACGCAAGTTGAAGGCTGGCATCCCGTTTGAGGTCTACGAACGTGACGAGCATGTCGGCGCCCGCGGCCAAGGCTGGGCTCTCACCCTTCACTGGGTGCTGCCCTTCCTGAAGAAGCTCCTATCGCAGGAGACGGTCAAAAGGATCCAGGCCGCGCAGGTGGACCCCGATGCCGATCGCCACGGGCCGGGAACTATTTTCCTGATCAATCTCGAGACGCTGGAGCCCAGGTTCCGCATCCCGGCCGGCGAGCGCCTGCGAGTCAACCGCGAGAAGCTGAGGAACGTGCTGCTGGAAGAGGTGAGCGGCCGCGTGCACTGGGGCAAACGCCTGACGGAGATCGACGACGACGGCGACGACGGCGTTGTCGCTGTGTTCGAGGACGGCACCACGGCCGCGGGCGCTGTTCTTGTCGGCGCCGAGGGGAGCAATTCGCGAACGCGCAAGTTCCTGGCCCCCGAGACGTATCGCAACGTGCACTTGCCCGTGCGATGCGTCGGGTGCGCCGTGGACTTGACGGCCGAGGCGGCCGGGCCGCTGAGACAGATCGACCCTCTGTTGTTCCAAGGGTGCCACCCGGCGAGCGGCAGTTTCCTCTGGGTCAGCATGCTCGAGACGCCGGGCATCAACGGCACCAGGGGCACCGACGACGAGCGGTATCGCGTGCAGATCAACATCTCGTGGCCGGCGCAAACGCCAACCGACGAGGTCGACCCGACCGACGCGGGGAGACTGGCCGACATGAAGCGGCGCGCGGAAGCGTTCCACCCCGTGCTCCGCGACGCGGTCCATGCGATCCCGGAAGGGACCGAGATGCGCGAGATCGTGCTCCAGGACTGGCCCTGTCTGGCGTGGGACAACCGCGGGGGCCGGGTGACTCTGGCGGGCGACGCGGCTCACGCCATGACCGTGTATCGAGGCGAAGCGGCGAACCACGGGATCCTCGATGCGTATTGGCTTTGCGAGAGGTTGGGCAGAGTGTACAACCGAGGAGGGATCGGCATGAAGGCAGGACTCGACGGGTACGAGGCTGAGCTGCGGGAGAGGACGAGCGCGGCGGTGCTGTTGAACCGACGGGCGTGTCTAGAAGCGCACGACTGGGCTGGACTGGACGAGAACTCGGCAGTGTTGAAGAGGTCATAAGATGGATGTCATGTCATTTCGGCTTCCCCGCAAACGCATGGCCATGGATGCTGCAGCGAACGGGGAAACTGACTCGACAATTCGGTTCGAAGAGTCCTCCTCAATCAGGGATTCCCCTCAAAGCACGTACGAACCTCAATCTAGACCACCAAGTGAGTGACAGGTAACTTTCACTTTGAGGTTGGGTGGAAACCTAGGTACCGAAAAAAAAAAAAAAAAAAGCAAAGCGAGGAGGTTGGCTGGCTGGGTAGCGTAACGCCGGCAACCAGAACCGGAACTAGAACCAACCACAACCATAATGGACTTATTATTACTACGGCCGAGTCAAATTCTCGTCGTTGCTATGCTGTTATTCTCCGATGCATCCGCAATTATGGCGCCGTTTCTCCCATTATTAGACCATGATGATCAATGCTGACTCGGTCCGTCTCCGTTCTCCCGTCTAGGTTCTCCCGTCTAGGTTCTCCCGTCTAGTCAGTCAGCCTGCCAGCCAGCCTGCCAAGAACCTGCCAAGTGAACTGAGACAAGGAGAACAAACACGCACGGGCTTTAAGTGATCACCGCAAGTGCCAAAGTCCCTGAATCTAAAAAAGCCTCCGGGCTTCAGCTCCTGCTGCTAAGTCAATTAGTCCTGTAGGGCTGGCTATTCCAACACAGGGGGGGCCTCGACTTCTGGATCCCTCCCCCAGCCTCATAATTTGCCCAGAGCAGCCAAAAAGTCACGCCAGGACTTTTGCCGCTGCCCATCAGCGTCGTCGGGCTGAACAACTACGGCGGGGCCCAGGTTCTCGCTGACATTTGCCAAGGGTCCCCGTTTAAGCGGTTTGCGGTTAGCACAAAGGGCCCTCGAGGACCCTTGGCCGGGATGAGATCATAGCCACCCCGACCGAGTAAGACGGCTCTTGGCCGCTTTTGGGCATTACCCTGGGAGTTCAAATACGAATCGCGAATAGGGATGGGCGCTAACGGAACACGAGCCCGTACTGCGTAATTTCTCAAACCATTAAAGGAAGGCTGAGTCCTTTGCCTCTTCGTCGTCCTCAGCGAGCGGCCCTTGTTTTTTTCTTCGTTTCGTTTCGTATCGTATCGTATCGTATCGTATCGTCCTGTCTGCTGATCGCCAGAACATGAGGAATCGGCACTAGTTTTGTTCCCTGGGCCGCGTATTCTGCTTAATTTAGCCACTCGTTTCTTCTTCTTTTTTTCCCCGTCTACTCCTCGGTCCCGCTTCTTCCGCCGGTTGAGCGCCTTTAATCACCACACCCTCTTCCTCTCTTGTCTTCTATCAATCTTTTTTGCTCCAGAAGAACCGCGGACCATCCAACTAGTCAGGCCATGCGTACAGTTACACCTCTATTAACGGGCCTGGCCCTTGCTTCCGGTACCTTCGCCCGAGTCAAGTACCTGGTGTGTAGATGCCTCCTCAAGAACCCTTCCTGTGCAATAAACTAACCAGCATCCCAGGGCGTCGCCATTCCTGGTATTGATCTCGGCTGTGATATCGATGTACGGCCTCTAAAATACTCCAGCCCACAATGTCATTCGCTGACCCGAACAATAGGGCAGCTGTCCTCTAGATACCGTCGAGCTCCCCCTGACTGAATTCGGCGGCGGCGATGGCGCAGGCCAAATGAAGCATTTTGTCGAAGACGACGGCTTCAATGTATTCCGACTTCGTAAGTCCCTTACTTAGTCCCCCCGCAAGTATCCCTGTTCTGACTCGGGACAAAGCCACCTCCTGGCAGTACATCGTCAACCACAAACTCGGCGCTGATCTGGATGAGACCAACTTCGGCAACTATGACAAACTCATGCAAGCGTGTCTCGACACGGGCGCCTACTGCATGATTGACGTTCACAACTTTGCCCGGTGGGACGACGGCATCATCGGCCAGGGAGATGTTTCGGACGACGACTTCGTCCGGCTCTGGGTTCAACTCGCCCAGAAATACGGCAAGAACAACAAGGTCATCTTCGGCCTCATGAACGAGCCCCACGACCTGGACATCAAGCTCTGGGGCCAGACCTGCCAGAAGGTCGTGACGGCCGTGCGAAAAGCCGGCGCCAAGTCCAACATGATCCTCCTCCCCGGAACCAACTTTGCGAGTGCCGAGACTTTCGTGTCGAGTGGCAGCGCCGAGGCCCTCGGCGCCGTGTCGAACCCCGACGGGAGCAAGGACAACCTGTACATGGACCTCCACAAGTATCTCGACGAGAACAACTCGGGGACCTTTTCCGAATGCACCACCGACAACGTCGAGGGCTTTACAACCATCGCCACCTGGCTGAGGAAAAACAAGCGTCAAGCCATGATCTCAGAGTCAGGGGCATCCTTGGATGATTCGGTAGGTCGTTGTGCTTCCCGCACTTATAAGCGTAACTGAGACTAACCACTCGTAGTGCATGGAGAAATTCTGCACCCAGAACGAGTTCATCGCCAAGAACTCCGACGTCTTTGTCGGCTTCGTCGGCTGGGGAGCGGGCAGCTTCAAGTCCGACTACATCCTGACTCTTACACCCGAGTGGATCGACGGCTCTTACGTCGACAACAAGTTGATGAAGGAGTGCATCATCAAGCCATTCATCAAGAACGCGCCGCCCGAGACGACGACTTCATCTTCAAGCAAGGCCTCCCGAACCAAGGCCCCTCACTCCAAAACATCCGACTCGGAGTCCTCGACCACCGAGGTCGTAACGACATCGACCAAGCGGGTGTTCAAGGAGGAGACGGAGGCCACGGTACCTCACGCCAGCGCAACCGAGCCCCCAACCAGCAACGCTTCGTCTTCAGACGAGGACGAAGACGAGGATTCAGGGAGTGCTCAGAGCCGACCGGCGTTTGCCGGAGGTCTGATATTGGCCGGCCTGGCGTTGTTTCACACTGGCATGCGTCTTCTTTGATCGAGACAGCGCATGGAGTAGACTTGAAGGATTCACGTAAATAACTTAACTATAGAATAATAATGCCATAATTACAGTAGCCTAATACAAATAAGAGAATTGAATAAGACCCGAGGATAAACGGGCGTTGTATAGGATTTGCAGACAGTCAGCTTGTTAAACATGTGCTTCCAGCTGTGAATGATGCTGCTAACTAGGTTTGAAACTTCCTCGTTGAGATTGGCCAACTTCTGTCAGGTTCAACAAACAAAGAGGATAACACATGTTTGCTACTATAAAGCATAAGCTCGTCTCAGCGATTAGATGTTACCTTCATCATGTCGCGCAAACCCCATGCGCAGCGTTTAGGCGCAAAGTCGGCCTCAAACCCAATCATGACCGATCTTAGTGCAGGAGCATTATCTAGCGATCAGGTCGCTTTTAAGAGATTGGGCTACAGACATGGTGAAGGTAAAGAGGGATAACTTCATCTTGAATAGTTCGTGGGGTATGATGCTCAATTGTTGGTGTTCAACGTGACTAGAGAGACGAGAGGTAGGTTCAGAGTTATATAAATCCCACAATTCATTATGTCGGTCTTATCCTAGTACAATACTGATTGTCCGACAAAAAGGACCTGTAGGTTTTCTTATACAGTTATTATTAACGTCTGATCTCGGTTGATAACGAGGCACTTTTGAAGTGCTTCTCGCGGCTGTGCCTCCACTCTGCAGGGTTATGCCGCATGGAACAGGCCCAGGAACAAGTCTATAAAGAAGACAAGGCTATTGGTTTCTATTTCCTCATTTGCAGACATTTGTCTATGCCGAGGATTCTTTTCGACAACTAAGGAAGTTCAAGCCTGCTACCTCTGTCTTTACGAACTGTGGTTGCTAATCTGGAGCAAGAAGGCTACTGCTCAGCTCATGATAATTATTAGATGATGACTGGATTCCACCGAGTACCACTTTCAGAACACTTTCCTGCTCAGGATGATAGGTAAAGTGTGACTAATGACGTCTACAACAGAATGGTGTCCGAAGCAGAGTAGATGAACCGCTACAGTGAAAGTAATCAGCAATACTCTCATCACGCTATGATGTTATAGATTCCATAAATTCTAGCATGACTGAACAGTTGGTTTTCACATGTCGTGTTGCCGACAGAAAGGGTCCAAATTAGACGAAGATGAAACTCCGGGCTCAGTTGAACTGTGGCGTGACAGGATATCTAAAATCTTGGATTCAGGTTCTTCTTGAACCTGATATACGGACGAATACACTCAAGCTACGACTCGGTCGGGAGAAGTATTTTTGTCACTTTCTGGGTCATGCCGTCCTGTATAGTTAAATATTGACTCTGTATCAAGAGACCTTATGGCGTGTAGGGATGGTCAATGAAGAATCTCAAATATTGAAGAAGAAAAAACACTATTTCATGTGAGTCTGACTTATCGAGAGAAACATTGATGTCTTTCTGTAGGAAATGTTTCTTAACGCGACATTTGCGTGTTCATACATGCAACTACCGAAGTATCCTTTGAGTTAGGCTCCTCACAGTTTGCTTGAGACCCTCTTCTCCTTTTCTCCAGCCTCGCTGGCGAACGTTGGCGGGTTGTAGTCAATCGGCTGTTCCAGTCGTCTGATCATTCTGTTGGCGGCCTTTCTCGGATTTATTCCGTCAGCTGTGAGCGAGTTGTCAGCCACGTCCTGTTCATCTCACTATCTCTCCTCACTCACCATAGCCGATGAACGGAGCAGCACTTCGGTATCCCATCATGTCCACGATCTTCTTGGGAATCTCGCCCGACAACGCCCGTCGAGGGTCGACTGCCACCATCAAGTTCTCCAGCGGCCGGATGTACGGCTGGCAATACTGGATCGTCGCCGCATGTCGAGGCATCGAGCTGCGGTTCGCACCTCCAGAGTGCCATGTGGTTCCCAGAAAGTAGATGACGCTGCCGCGCGGACACACCGCCGGGATGGCCTCGTCGTCCTTTCCGAGGCGATCGCTCCCCCACTTGTGGCTCCCCGGAATGATTCTCGTTGCGCCGTTGAGCTCCGTGTAGTCGTCCAGCACAATCATCGTCGCAGCCGTGACGGGTGGTCTCGGCCGCGGCAGGCGAGTGACGCCGTCGTCGTGATGCAGCACCTGGTTCTTCTCGCCTGGGTTGATCACGATGGTCTCCATGATATAGATGAGATAATCATCGTCGAGGAAGAACTCGTTCAGCGCGAGCACCTGAGGCAGGAGGCAGAACTTGTCGAAGACTCGCGTCTTCCCGAGCAGGGCGAAGATTCGGTTCGTCTTGAAGCCGTCGAACGAGTCGCGGCCCACTTTGGGCGCGGCGCCGTGGAGTCTATCGATCTCGGCGATTGCCTCGACGGCTTCCGCGTCGGTGAAGGCATTCGGAATCACCACGTAGCCGTGTTCCAGGACGTGTTCGACGAACGCCCGAAGTGTCGGGTTAGACGGTAAGGGCTTGCGTTTCCGCTGGTAGAATTCCCCGATGACGGGATCTGCGGCTTGGGGATCTTTGCTTCCTGAGGCTGTCTTCATTGCGACTTTGGGATCAATCGTGCGACTCGATTCTACAGCCGCTCCCAAGAATTAGCATCTGGAACTGGATCTTGAGAAATATGCCCTCATAAATACCGGATCGTCTTCGCTAGACCGTGAGCTGCTTTGACGCGTAAGCTGATATAAGCCCCCTCGTCGAAATTGCAGAGTTTAGCGCTGATGATGGAGGAAGATTATAATTCATGTCTTACTTCTCGACCGGTTATTTTAATATAGTCTACCAGTCAGAGTGTGACTAAACATACATACGGCATTTAAGAGCCAGTACTTCTATGCTTTACCAATCACACATGCAATTTGGATGAGACAGTGCAAAGTAGAAAGGTTCTGTGTGACGTTACTCCAAATTACATGGCCAGCACAAGCGCTGCGAAAAGACACTATCGAGAAATCGCGAAACAAGAGGACATCATTCTCCGTCCACAAGCCTCTGGAGAGAGACAATGGCAAGGGGTTCGCATTAGATCTTAACATCAGATCAATTGACTTGGAATTCCCAGTTGCACCCAGGTTCACGGCGACAGGGGTTTTTACACCATCAAAGACGGATCCCCGTGAATGCCTCAAGCACATTGAGCACAAAGCCAGCATGTCGCGTTCCGTGTTGTTGTTTCCTCCTAAGCATGCCTTTATAGCAACAGACTTCCCATTTCTGAGGTCAAGAAACGCCTAGACCTCGATTCTCAACACCCAGACATGGCTTGTATCGTTCTCCGCAACCAGGAATGGGCTCACCGCAAGCGCACCACCGCTATGAATGGCGCAAGACCCCAATGGCCTCTGGCAGAGCGGTTCTACGCCTCGTTTTGCCGGACACCACGAGATCCCGACGCCGCGTCTTTCCCCGCCACGGCCTCTGCCTCATTCGCCGTCCCCGTTCCGGAAAGCGACGATGTGGAGGTTGTCGGCCGCCAAGTCGAAGCCGCCGTGATCGGTGCCTGGGTTGCACTCCGTACCGAGTGTCCCATGCTCGGCTCGTGGATCCAGTACGATTTCGAGGCTGGGGATTGGAAAAAGGTATTCTCTTCGTTCCATGACTCTGATGATTATGCAATCGCCCAAGAAGAATGGCTGTCTCGGACGTTCTCAACTGCCCAGTCAGAGGCATGCCGGAAATGGTCCGCCAACGACCGCGCCTTCAAACTTCCGACTTTGGCCCTGGTCAAGTCGCTCCCGGAACAAAGCGACATGGTGAGCGGCTCGGTCTATTTGCGATCCCCTCATGACATGATCGACGGGATTGGGATTCTGCAACTCCTCAACCGGCTCTTCGATCTGGCAAGCAATGCGTATCACGGGGCCACCTTCGATCGAGTGTCATACGCTCATAAGGTCGACCGACTCTCTCCGCCTCTGCGCCTCGCCCTCGGGATTCCCGCCCAGCCAACAGAGTCCCAAAAGCAACGCTTCGCCGAAATCACAGTCCGAAATGCTATGATCCAGGCCGACATTCCCTTTCTTGGCCTCCCATCCAGCGCCACGGGAGGTGCAGATCGAAACCACCGTGTCTATCACACTTCCGGAAATGACGACGACTCGCCTCCTTGAAAATTGCAGGCTTCGCAACATCACCGTTACGCATGCTATCAGCGCTGCCGTTGTCATAGCCCTTCGGGGTTTGCAGCCCTCCAGCACCAACTCAACTGTCATGCAATACACTAACTAAGCTCTCGTGAGCCTGCGTCATCTCTGTCGGCCACCCTGGGATGCGTCTGCGGTAGGGAACTATCACATGATCGCATCGCGGGCTATGATATCTCCATTGCGACTGCGCCTTGCAAAGATACCCGAGAGGACCACACTGAAGAACTGCTTTCCACCGCCAATCAATTCCGTGATTATTACGCGAGCGTACGCCCCGACCCGACAGGATTGGACCGGGATGTTCTTGCACTTGCACTCATGACCTGGGACTTGTTCACGCCGAAGCCAACATCCAATCTTCCACCACAGATGCCGACGGCCACTGTGGCAATCTCATCACTAGGGAACGTGTCAGCCATCATCCAAGCTGAGCGCCAACCCTTCAAGATCACGGATGCGTGGGTTGCTGGGGATACTATAGGAACGGGAGTCAGCATGTTCTTGCATGGCTGGGCGGGTACGACGTGTTTCTCTGTGGTGTTCAATTCCAAGTTCCACGAAAGGGGATATATCGAGGGTTTTCAGCAGCGGGTGTTGGAGTGTTTGGATCACGGGATGGGATTGCAGTGGAGCACGTTAGACCATTGAGGTTGATACTTGAAATTTCTGCATCCAGTCGTTAAGACGCAGAAGGAATCCCAATTCCTTACACTCTCAGCCACGAAATGCTTCGCCACCTATAATTAACACTCCTCCCTCGGAGGCCTGCGCAATGTCGTTGCACGAGGCAGAAGACGTGCCATACGGCGAGCATGACGGGTGGCTGCCAGATGAAAACGCACCTTAGTACCAGGCAGAAAACTCTTCCTCACATCCAGGTCAAGCCCAGGTAGCAATGAAAAGGAAATACAAACACGCCTGTCAGACGTCCATCGACACCCACCCCGAGCGCGCGCCCTAGGGCAGACCGCAAACGGGGTCGAGATCATCAAGAGGAAAACAACTCTCTATACAGCAATCGCAGAGCGACGCCGCCATCCTCGCGGACAGTGCGAGAGGACCAAGGGTATTCACTCTAGGGTGTCGAGGATATACACTCATCAACCAGGGTGGGATCTGTGGCTCTTTTAGGGAACCAAGAGGAGGTCGAATACTATAGAAATGATTCTCCTGCAAAGAGGGCGTTAGTGGTCTGGAAGAAGAAAGTGGGAAATCAGGCACGGAGAATCGCAGAGCAATGACAGAGCGTAAGATGATGCGCTGCAGTGAAGCTGTGGACTGCTCCCCAGTAGGGGTAGGCTTACTGAAGTATTGTCGACGTGAAGAAGAAAGAAAGAAAAAATCAAAGGAACGAGGGCAGCAGAAGTTTTATATGGTTCAAAGTGGGGCGCTGGTAAACCTTGGCCTGAGGCTCAACTGTCTTTACGGGCAGCGGTGGGGACAGCGCGCTGCAAACCCTGGGACATCCAAGCTCCACACCAACTGGTTCAGAATCTGATAGTCACTTCAAGATGTGTTGAGGACAAGATATTAAAATAATCACCTCACGCCTCGCTCATACAATATCACCAAGTACATCTCTCCACTTTGACGCTCTTTTACTGTTTTGGTTGTCTGATACTCCTACAAGTGCCTCGCCATCGCACTGGGCTAATCACCGTTCTCCCTCAGTCCAAAGGTGAAAGTCGACATCTTCCTGTTTATAGTGGTCCGCGATCAAGGTTGACAGATGGTCCTTTGTGTGTGTGCCCCTGGGGAATGTCGTGTTAGTATCTGTCTTAAAAGCAGAAACGTGTTAGTCGACTTACAGATTGGTGATGTAAGTGTCAATGAACTCTGGAGGAACAAGCTCAGTGATGGCAGTGCGGATTTCGACACCGCTCACCATGGCACCGTCCTCAAAGCTCACGAAACTCGACGAATCTCCCCACTCAATCAGGGACTCCTCGTTGAACGGGTTCTCGGGGCTCAGCTTGTACACGCCGCTGAGCACAATCACAGCGTTGCCCTGTTCCTTGGCTGCCCTGGCCACCGCTGCAGCACCAGCGTCCGCGACGACACCTCCATTGGCGACAACCGCTCGCGCACCGATGATGACCTTGTCCACCCGTGACATATATGCCATAAGCCCGCCATTCATGATGTTGATTACTGTGATACCAGCTGCCGCGAGCTTCTTTCTAAACGACGCGTGCTGGACTTCCGACGTTGGTTTCCGAGGGGGAGCAGTTGCTATTAAAAGAGTAAACTTCCGCTTTAGGGCGGCGCGGAGGATGAATCGCTCCACAGTGGGCGAAGGCTGGTGAATGAGAACGTAGTCGCCGGGATGAATTTGAACCTCAGCCAGCGCCGCAATTTGGTCATCCACCTGACTGATCTCATCCTTGATCTCCTCAATACCGTCAATCACCTCAGATCTTAGGGAGTGAACCTGGGCATAGTGACCCCGCCATGAGGGCGTGGATGTTCCTGAATTGCCAAAAGGAGACCCATGAATATTGAGCTCAGCGTCATTGGGTGTCGATACCGAAAGGAGGTGGAAGAGGGCCTTGGGGACATTGACAGAGCTGTACGAGGACAACCCTGTTGGGCGGGTCTGCAGCGGCTTTGCAATGTGTTCGCCGACGGGCTCTTGCTTTGTGGGTGTCGAGGTGGGCCATCTCGAGTCGAGAGGAGGGACGGTGTCGGTTGGGGTCATTTGGGCCTCGCTGAATGTCTCGCTGGCGGCCTCGTTTCTATCTTCGGCAGCTTCATCGCGAATGAGACCCAGGACTCGGCGCACAATATTGGCAATGACGAGCTCCTTGGGTTGCGCTTCTACCAGACGGCGGCCAATGCGGGAGACGTTGTCAATGAGGGTGTCGACATCATGCCATTTCGAGCGGGCGACAACCTGGAGGAGGATGTGGGCGGTTGCGACAGCGCAGGGTTCGGAGCCCTTGATCTGGCGTCGCTTCAGGAGGCTAATAATTCACGATTAACTCAAGACCGCACCCACAGACTCTCAGGATTGGGGAAACCACTCACGAAATGAGGCTCTCGACAGAGGCGTCTAATAGTTGGCCCTTGAGCGTCTTCAAGTATTTTTCGAGGTCGGGCGCGTAACCCACGGGGTGGGAAACCATCTCGGGAGGTATCTACGAGGTCGCTGTCCGCTGGTGCCAAGCCGGATATTGTGTGGGATGTCGTTTCGCGGGGTGACTGGCGGAGGGGCTGCGCGGCTCGGTCGAGGGTCGGCAAGGGATATTGCGGCGGTAGAAATTGGATTCTTTTTCGAGACGGGACTGGTAAGACAGAGGAGACAATACCGGAGGGCGCAAGGCGGTTCGCGGGCGACTAGTTGAGGAGGAATGCTGCGTAGAGCTATGGTTGCGATGCTTGTGAGAGTTGTGAGTCAATCGCAACGACGTGGGGGCCTTTTTTTTTCTGCGCGAGGCTACCAGCGATCGCCTGGCTGTCAAGGTTGGGCCCGCAAGGGAATGCGCAAGGGCCACCCGCGCAACGAATGGGGAAAGTGTGGGGGCAGCCACAACCTCCTCTCGGGCTGCCGACCGACGGAATGAATCATTGCTGTGGAAAGGTCGAGGAGCGTGCGGCGGTTGTGAAGAAGAGAAGAAATAAGCGCAAATATATAGGCCGTCGAATTATCGAAATAAGTGCGGTTTCCTCTTCATTGTGTTGGGTATCCATCCATGCTTTGCTGTGCTGGCAGCCCTCGCTTGACTCGGCCACCGCGTTGGCATTTTAGCAGCTTGGCTAGGCACGCAGGAATGGAATAGTGGTTCGCGGGTTCACTGGTTAATTCAGAGTTGTCCAGACTTCAGGCTCTAGAGAAGTTGGCAGACGTTGGCAGTCGTTGACTATCTAAGGTACGTTTACTACCCTCACACAGCCACTGGTAGGGGTGAAGTGTGCGTGTAGGGTACTCGTTGGTTAGACTAACCCCACTGAGGCCAACCAATTCCGTCACCATTATTACTGTTGGGAGCATGTCGATATCACGAACGACTCCAAAGTCCGAGTTGGCTTAAGGGTAGATAGTTGAGACGTACTTATCCACATGTCTGCTTCTGCGACCTGTCTTTCTTCAAATCTCGGTCAATTTTGACGCCCGCACAGTCAATTGTAGGAATTCCAATCGCAACCCCGCCTCACTCGTCGTATTTTCCTCCTCAATATCAACGACAAATCGCTTCCCCTGCCCAAAGTGGCAATTCTTTCCCCGTGGATAGGCAGGCACGGCTCCGCCGGCAGGAATTACCCTTGCGGCAGCCTCGGGTAGGAGAGAGACGATGGCCAACACGAAAACGAACTGGACATGAAATCCCATGGAATCCACGTGTTATGCAACCGTTCTGCAACTCGGCCACGGTTGTCCCAAGTAGGAATCATGGATGCTCAAGTTTGCCAAGTCAGGGCCCATGTCTGGCAAGCCGCCCCTCTTGCGGTCTTGGGTATGGTTGAGGAGAAAGATAGGGCCCTGGCAGTTCAACGCCGAGGGAGAAAACGGAACCCCACTAGGTGGCCGCGATTACGTAGTGGCAGCGTCGTACTACCCGGAACCGAGCAAGCACAGCATGCGGATACTGGCACGGGCAGAATCGAGATTCGCAAACAAGGCGACACGCGCAATGGGTGAATGGGCGCTCTGCGATAGGCCTGGCAGCGCCTACGCCCACAGCGATACCCCTCCCCAGATAGCAGAGCTGCACAGGGTGGTTTTTCCCACGTCTCTAGCGTCTCGGCCGGCATCCGGCTGTATGTATGTACTCTAGGT
Organism: Neonectria magnoliae; assembly: GCA_037954305.1. Taxonomy (NCBI): domain Eukaryota; kingdom Fungi; phylum Ascomycota; class Sordariomycetes; order Hypocreales; family Nectriaceae; genus Neonectria; species Neonectria magnoliae. Next base: position 500,546 of record JAZAVK010000008.1, on the reverse strand, counting down.
GCGCTGATGCTGTTCAATGTTCACCGGACGGGGCGGGATACCGCGATTCCGAAGCACAATGCCGAAACCCCATCCGATCAGCGATGCATAGGCATAGCAGCTGTAGTTACTTGACTTGTTTGCGCAGAGTTAAGTCAATCTAGCCCCTAATCAGTCGTGGCACAGGAGTAGCAGCAGCAGCCCGGGCGTCTAGCAGCTCACCAACAAGCAACCAAGTGGTTTTCCCCCCCCGCCTCGGCACCTGATGGAAGCGATCCCCAACACGTGAACATCCCTCTCAACGACCATCCGTCCACTCAGGCCCCGGTCGCCCTCTCTGCTCTGTCCGTTTTCCGTCCACGGGTCTCCATCGCCCCTCGAGCCACTGTGCCTACGCCCTGTGTCCTTGGTTGCGTTGCGTTGCGTTGCGTTGCGCCGCCGGCCGCCAGCGCCCAAAACGCCGGGGAACTCTGTCACTTTCTCACCCCTCTCACCCGCGCTCCCACTCGATCTCGTTCCTTCTCCCTACCCCGTGGCGCCGTCCGTTTTCCCACCACACACACACCTTCTTCCTCTCCCTTCGTCGAATACTTCCCCTTCTCATCGCTCCGACCACCTGGGCCATCTCGCAGCATCCTCCCGCCTTGGCCCCTTCCTCCTTGCGCCGCGCTTGCCCTTCCCACTAAGGCGTTTTTTTTTTGGGGCTTAGTCCGCCAACAAGGTTCGAGGCTCCTCGGCTCGACGCCACAAATCCAACAACCTGAGGCGCCTCTCTTCCTCTCCGAACTCTGCGACCTTGGGATTCGTCGTCTTTCTTCCCTTTTGCTTTGCTACCCGCTCCACACGTGCCCCCGTCCCTCGTCCGTACATGGCGATCGCTGTTCCTCACCTCTAACCCTGACCTTGACCTGACCTTGATCCCGATCCTGACCTGTTCGCGAGCTGCTTTGCGCCCCAATCCTCATCCTCGATGCTGCGTCCTTGACACTCGTTTCCTCCCGTCCCTCTCAGCTACGGTGCGAGCTCCCTAGAGGCCAACTGCTGGCCCGCGCATTGCCCAACGCCAAACGATCCGTCGCCTTCGATTTCTCCCCGTCATCTCCCATCGTCGCTCTCGCTTTCTACAGTACCTCTGAACTCACTGTTCTCCCTGACCTCCCTGAATCTCCCTCCCTCCGCCCCATCTCCCTCGCCGACCATCGCCTTCTCCCCCATGCCCCATGGCTTGTTCCGCCCGTTCACGATGAACTCACTCAACATCATCACGTCTCGCGTCTCGCCTCCTCCGAGCCCCGGCCAATCGCGATCCAATAGCATAGGTTCCATTGGCATCGGAATTGCCCCCGAAGACCTCTCCCACGACCAATCCGACGACAGGCAACCCACACACGATTCCGAGTCCTTTCCCGAAGACACCCTTGACGAGTCGCGCTTTGATACTGAAAAGTCCTACGCCCGCGAAGACACGCCGTTGCTAGGCGGCTTATCCGAGCCCGACAAACGAAGCAGCTGGTGGCACTCGTTGCCCCGGGGGATCGCATCAAGCCTCATCAGCTCCATTCGGTGGGTTTTCGCGACCCTGGCGTCTCCTGGTGTATACCTCATCGCCTGCTTCTACGACGAGGATGGGCTCTTTGCGCCCCTCGCACAGCTGGGAAAGCTGTTTGGGGTCCACAAGAGCAGCAGTGCCAAGAAGTCCTTGGACGAGTCCTATTCGGCTTCTGAGAAGCAAGGCTATGGGCGTACATCAGGATACCGGAGTCTCGCGCCCCGTCCCCTCTCATCAGGGACATCGTCGTCGGGTGTGTCGTCGGGGTCGGAATCGGAAGAGTCCCGGTCGGGTAGCCTAGGCCGACATGGACGGTCGAAATCGCTACAGCCCACAGAAGAAACCTCACCCGCACGGAGATCCATCAGGATCAAGCTTAGTAGTGACGAGGCCCTGAGGCAACGGAAGCACAGGAAGACGCAGTCCGCCGTCGCGAGGACAAAGGCTAGCGACCTGGGCAGTGGAGACATCTCCTCGCACCTCAAATCCCCTACCTCTCCCGTCGCCGCCCTCACGAAATACCCCAAGACCCCGGCACCTCCTCAACCACTTATACCCCGGAGGCAGCCGTCGTACCTTAATATTGAATTACCGAAGAATCAGCAGAAGACTTTGATCCTGGACCTGGACGAGACGCTGATCCATAGCATGTCCAAGGGAGGCCGGATGAGCACAGGACACATGGTGGAGGTACGCCTGAATACGACGTACGTTGGAGTCGGTGGGCAGACGTCTATTGGACCGCAGCATCCGATCCTATACTGGGTCAACAAGCGACCTTACTGCGACGAGTTTCTGCGACGGGTATGCAAGTGGTACAACCTCGTCGTCTTTACGGCGTCAGTTCAGGAGTATGCTGATCCAGTCATTGACTGGCTGGAGTCGGAGAGGAAGTTCTTCTCGGCCCGGTATTACCGGCAGCACTGCTCGTTCCGGCAAGGAGCATTCATCAAGGACCTGAGCTCGGTCGAATCTGACCTGAGTAAGGTGATGATCCTGGACAACAGTCCATTGAGCTACCTCTTTCACCAAGGTAAGACTTGGTCTCTGGGATGTGAGGGCATGGCTGGATACTGACTTGGCGTTTAGACAATGCGATTCCCATCCAAGGCTGGATCAATGACCCGACGGATAACGACCTGATGCATCTTGTACCACTCTTGGAGGGCCTACAATATGTGCATGATGTGCGGGCGTTGCTTGCACTGCGCGGCGGCGAGGATGGACAACACATGGCATAGAAAACTTGACTTTGGAGTGATGACTGACAGGCTCACGAGAAGCATTGGATGGCACTAGCACGTGGGGGAAACGAGAGGCGAAGGGCCGGAATATGGGATATGGGATACGGCATGGACCCCTGCCCTCATGTACAGATAGACACATGGAGTTTTTGAGTTGCCATGTATGGCAGGAGTGTACGGTATGGAAGAGACGGGGAATATCCAGCGGCTGATGGAATTCATGCTAGCGATTTCGTGTCAAGAGGGTTTTTTGCTTGGTCGAGGCATGTTTGGAGTGTCTCTATCTGTGCATGAGGAGCACTACGCGTGTTGATGGAGGGAGTGACAAGGAGTTGCCGGGTGGTGGATTTGGTTGAGCGACAAGGATGGTGTGGAGAGTTGCGAGTGTCTGCCCTGTGTATGTTCAAGCCTCTGGATCACCGACAGGATAGACTATCCCAATAGTAGGGTTCATCTGGAAAGGACTCGGGTTAAGGGTCCAACCACTACAGCGCAGCACGAGGGTGTCAAGTGCCAAGTGTCGAGTTGTCAAGGTGTTAAATGCGTCCAGGACAGGGTCTGCTGCCGTTTTCATGTGGCCATTTTGGCGGTATCAAAAGGGGAGTGAGACATGCTGCTGCATCTGGTGTCGAGTGACGACCGCATGCGGCCGGCCAGCTAACGAGCCCACAAGCCAGCGCCAACGCCGACAAGCAACAAAGCCAGGAACGCAACTAACTTGTTTATTATCCAAGTTATGCAACAGTAACGCCCAAAGCAGCGGGACCGGGACGAGGCAGAGAGAAACCGGCTGTAACCGCGGCCCAGGAGCTTGTATCCCGAGGCCCTGTTTTTTTTTCTTTATTTTAATTCTGGGGCGCGCCGGGGAAAAAAAGCGACGAGCCATGACGCCGTCGAACATCATCGCTCCCACCGAAACTGTTTAGTGGGAAGCGTCGTCGGCCTGTTAGCACGCCGAGTAGCCCTGGGTGAGGCAGGTACTCGCTCGTTGGCGGCGAGCTGCGGGGACGGAAGAGGTACCTGGGTACTGCCCCCGCGATCGCTGGTTCCGTTTCCCCCGTGGCTTTTTCGCTGTGTCTCACAGAATGGTGACATCATCACATCTGGTGACGACAGGGCAAGCCACGGGCTCATCAGGGCGATCGAGATTGCTGAGGGAGGGGAACTGAGACGGGGAGAGGGAGTACAAATAGGCTCGCCTGCCGCTTGGTTGACTTGCCATTGACCTCTTTGTATCTCTGTCACGACTCCAAGCTCAATCCACATCTTGACTTTCACCCTTTCACTCACCAATCCTCACCACCAACAAGAACATCATGTCGCTGCACTGTTCGTGTCCACCCTTCCTCGCTTCCCCTCCCCTGAGCTAACCCCAATCCCTTCCCCGGCAGATCTTCCCCCCGTCAAGCCCTCGGCCATCGCCCTCGGCACGGCCTTCAACCACGGCATCGAGCTGGCGGTGCTGTCGCCTCTCCTGGGCGCCACGTACAACCGCGCCAAGCTGGCCAACACCAAGGAGGAGTTCATCCGCTCCAAGGAGGCCAGCGGCGCCGCCCTCGCCTGGGGCTCTTCGCTCGTCGGCTCCGCGCTGCAGAGCTACGGCGTCGGCGCCCTCATCAACGCCACCGGCACCCTGAGCTACAAGGGCGCTGCGTACCTCGGCAGCTTGATCTTCTTCGCCACTGCTGCTCCCGGCGTGAGTTTCATCCTCGATAACCACTAGTTGGCGTGAACGAAGTAAATGACTGACCAATTCGTCGTAGTACATCTCCCAGATCCTCGTTGAGAAGCGTCCCCTCGACACCGTCGGCGTCAGCCTGGCTGCCAAGCTCGTTGAGACGCTGGGTCTATCCGTCTTCCTCACCTGGTGGGGAACCCGTACCAACCCTTTTGAGTAAATGGGAATGAGTGAAGAGACAAGGGGAGGACAATGACGACCGACGGGAGGAGTCGGGTCTGTTCATCCTGTGTGCTATTAGGAATCGGGGAAGCGGGCTGACGAGGACTCGGGACTGGAAGGATAGTTCTTTTTTGTCCTGGCTTCCTTTGCTTTGTCTTTGCCACGATTATGTACCTACCCACCTGCCGCCTATTGGCGAAGTAATAAATCACGTAAAAAGAAGTTGATGTTCCTAAATTATGAAGTGTGGGATTGCTTGCCTCTTGATAGTGGATACGCTTGTGCTGCAAGCTATCTGTACATCGTTAGTGTCTTGCATAGCTCCAGGAAGAAATCAAAAATTAGTAGCATAACATTACGCTGTACGCATTGCTCAATGCATCAAGGCTGGCACATCACTTCGGCGTCCCAGTGGAATCAGTTCAGGGCTCTCGAAATCATGTCTCCCATTTTTAATGCAGTTGAATACCTGAACGCCGCCAAGCCCATTCGGCCATAATCGTCGGCCATAATCATCGGCCAAATATCTGGTATAGTACACCCAGACGGTCCCACCTCCAAGACGTAGACCCTTCTCCCCGCGCGTCCCCCCGTCGTATCGGGCTATCGACAACGCTTCTAGACCTTCGACGACTCGCCCTTGGTCCAGGTGGCCTGTTTGGAGTACTCCTTCTGCACGTACTTGACCAGTGACGCGTAGTTCTCGCCGAACGCCTCGCCGTCGTCCTTGCCGTCCTTGTCGGCGGCCTTGTCCTTGCTCTTCTTGCCCTCGGCCTTCTCCATGATCATGACGACGCTGGTGGGACGCTTGGTCTTGGCAGCGGCGCCGAGCTCGGCGCGCGAGGTGACGAAGATGAAGGGCACGTTGTGGTCCTCGCACAGCACGGGCAGGTGCGAGATGACGTCCGCCGGCGAGATGTCGCCGGCGATAACGACGACGCCGGGGAACGAGGTGTAGCCAGGAGCCGAGGGGGGGGACTTGCGGAGGGTCTTGACGACCTCCTTGACACCGCGCTTGAGTGTGTTGTTCTTGGCGGCTGTGTTCGGCGCACGTCAGCAAGGTGTTCCGGAATCTGGCTCGCATTGCCGTTCGACATACCTTTTCGGATGGTCTTGTAGACCTTCTTCATGCCCTTCTCGTCAGCGACGGGGATGGCGAACGACACAATGGTCTTCTCCAGGGGGAGCTCCTCGACCTTCTCCTCCACATCAGAGTCGTCGTCCGAGTTCGCGGCAGCAGCAGGGACATCCTTCTTCTGGAGCTTCTCCTCGAGAGCAGCGGCTAACCTCTCCTTCTTATCCTTCTTGTCTTTCTTCTCCTTCTTAGGCTTGGAGACGCCAGCCTCGTCGCTGCGCTTCTTATCCTTCTTCTCCTTCTTGTCGGGCTTCTCGGCGGCCATGGCTGCGGCTTTGAGAGGCTGGGAAGAGCTTTTCCGGAGACTAGAGAAGGGGAGATTGATCTCGATATTCCACGGGCCTGGGTTCTGCGGGCCAATTGAGGATTATCGCGCGGACGGTGGGTGGTCGCAAAACGTTGAACTTGGTTGTCGAATCCTCCACTGACCTCGAAATTTTTCCTCTGCAAAACCCAACTTTTTTTTCTCGATGAGGAAAGCTACCCGCACGGTGCTCGGCCATTTGTTGCGCCGGGTCCGCGGTGGGTTTTATCCACGTGATACCCTGAAGAGTCGGACGGAACCTCTAGGCCAATCAATGGCGCGGCAATATCAATTACGAAAGGATGGGCGCAAAGTGATCTGGGTGTCCAGGTAAAGCATTGGAATTGCCATTGACTGGACTCATATCACTTGGCCATTACGTAGCGATTGGGTCTGCAATTTTCATAATGACAAATAAAATGTTGTGACAATCGTCTATTGCGTCCCCAGGTCTAGGCAATGATGTACAATGAGTCCAGAGGACCACCTCCGCTGCAATAACCACTTTCCCTCGATAAACACTTTATTCCTCCTCACTAAACTCAGCACGACCAGCCTTGGACTGGTAGTAGTGGTTGCTGCGAAGTCGTCAGTATGAAGCCAAGAGTACGGACCGTGTCTGTTGCGTACCGCTCGGTGGCCCAGTCCATCAGGTAGTAGCCAGCAACCATCGGAGGGAGCCAGAAGAAGATTTGACCCTTGGTGCGGCGGAAGGTGTTGAAGATGGCGGCATGGACGGAACCAGCCCAAGGGTTCTGTCGGTTGGCGGACAGGCCGTAGGTGACGATGCCGCGCTGCTTCTCACCACCTGCGTCGGGTTAGCATGTGTTCCTGGGTTCAACCTCCCCTTCTCTTTGGCGGGTGGTATCGACTGCGGCGCGCCGACGAGGAAATGAATGCGCTGGAGACGTGTTGATAGTGGTATCCCGTTCGTTTCAATCGCCACACGCCAGGTGCGTCATCAATCCCCTTCGTCCGTTGCGCAGCGATCGGTCCAATTCGATTGAGTGTCGGGGGAGCAGGCGCTTACCGAAGTGGCCCCAGTTACCCAGGTAGCTGAAATTCCTCGTTAGCACACAATCTCGTCGCGATTGAAGGCGGGAGGGCCGTTGGCTTCGAAGCCGAAGAGTGACGGGCGTCCGACACGTGGAAAAGCCGCACTCCCGGGCCCGGCGCCAATTGCCCTCCCGGCGTGGAGGGTCACGTACTGCCCGTTCACGGGGTCGAGATGCTCGCGGAGGGCCGGCGTGGGCTTCATGTTGGCGGATTTGGCACGGGGGATTCGGAGTGATGGATTCCTCGGTGATGGGCAAGGCAAGGCAAAAAGGGCAGGATTTCTCGGGTGAATTTCGAAAACGCAGAGACTCGACTCCCCATCAGCCGAGCTTTCCAGAACGGGACTAGCGCGGCGACTGCCCCCCCAAAATTCACGTCCCAGGCGGATGTTGCCGGCGCCGTGAGTGGCACAGGTTGCAAGAGCTTCAAATCCCACCATCGCCGTCGACTCCGAAGCTTCCAACAAACGACGCCGCCCACCGCATTCACACCTTCTCTTCCCGTACCCCGGGCTCACACGCGCAACCACGCAAGTCTGACAACATGGCCGGCGCGGCGAGAGCTCTCAACTTGTTGTACCGCATGGCGGTGCCGGCTTCGGCCGCCGTCTTCCTCGGCAGCCAGGCCATCTTCGACGTCAGAGGCGGCACTCGGGCCGTCATCTTCGATCGCTACTCCGGAGTCAAGGAGACCGTCGTCAACGAGGGAACCCACTTTCTTGTGCCCTGGCTGCAGAAGGCCATCGTCTTCGATGTGCGGACGAAACCCAGGAATATCGCCACTACCACCGGTAGCAAGGATTTGCAGATGGTCAGCTTGACGCTGCGAGTGTTGCACCGGCCAAACGTCAAGGCTCTTCCCAAGATTTACCAGGTGAGATACATCACATACAATCTCCTTTACGCTGTAGTGTAGGGCTCTAACATCACATGTAGAACCTCGGCGCCGACTACGACGAGCGAGTTCTCCCCTCCATTGGTAACGAAGTCCTCAAGTCCATCGTCGCCCAGTTCGACGCCGCCGAGCTCATCACCCAGCGAGAGGCCGTCTCGGAGCGCATCCGCGAGGACCTGACCCGCCGAGCCGCCGAGTTCAACATCGCCCTCGAGGACGTCTCCATCACCCACATGACCTTCGGCCGCGAGTTCACCAAGGCCGTCGAGCAGAAGCAGATTGCTCAGCAAGACGCCGAGCGAGCACGCTTCATCGTCGAGAAGGCCGAACAGGAGCGCCAGGCCAACGTCATCCGCGCCGAGGGCGAGTCCGAAAGCGCCGAGGCCATCAGCAAGGCCATTGCCAAGGCTGGCGACGGTCTCATCCAGATCCGAAAGATCGAGGCGAGCAGGGAGATTGCGGCGACCTTGTCGTCGAACCCCAACGTCACGTACCTACCCGGAGGTCAAAATGGCCAGGGCGGCCAGTATCTGCTCTCGTTGGGCAAGGCTTGAAACTGTATACCTAATGTATCGGAATTGGGAACTCCCCGCTTATAGTTGGTGATGAGGTTATCCCATCGTATACCGACCATGTATTTCTAGAAAGGGACCAAAAGGGAACACCAAAATTTTTCTCTCACTCTACAAGATCCCAACCCAATGTTATGATGCCCATGAGAACATTTTCCGGTCCAACTCACAGAAGTTGGTTCACATGGCCATTTTCGCTCGTGTCGTCATAGACTTGCGATTTCGAGTTGAGCTTCAAGCTGAGCTCTTTTCGTCCCAAATATGAGAGGGAGCCTCGGTTGCAAAAACAGAGCCTGGAGCGACATTGCCCTGCAGGTGATATCTCTTACCTACCAATAATTCTGAAGTATGTCCCACGACCTAATAGTAAGCGTGAACATCTTGTAAGATGAGACTGTACAAGCTACCAAGCAACGTAGTCAAGTTAGCCCGAGCCTCGTTATTTCAAAGGAATATTAATAGTAGTAACTCGGCATCTTCAATTCTCAATAAACTCCTCAGTGAGCGTGGCTTTCTTGTCGAAGATGCGCTCGGGGGCCACGAACTCCCCATTCACTAGCCTCCATCCTATCCTTTGCATGTCCATCCAACTATTCTTGATCTTCAGGCGCACCAGGTCTCCCGCCGCTCTCGCATCTTCGGCCGAGTCGTGTCCCAGCATTTTTGGCCCAGTCTCCTGCTGGATCTTTCGGTTGAGGTGGACATCCATGAGCATCTTGAGTCCGTGTCGATATGGTAGACCACCCTTGTGCGGGTACAACAGGACGGTGTCGATCAGGGTCGGGTGAACTATGCGCACGGAGTTGAGGTCATTTTCAAGGCCATGACCGATGAGGGGGGTGCTGGGGGAGATTAGAGAAAAGAGAAGGTCCCGGGCGACTTCGGGCGACGAGACGATCTTGAGCTTCTTCTTCTTCGGCTTGAGCTCCCCGTCCTCACTACCGTACCCATTGCCGCTCTTAGTTGGCTTTAAATCGTCCCCTGAGGACCAAGCTGGAGCCTGAGCCATGTCTTCGGGCCAAACACCCGAGTACCGCGAGTTGAGGTCAAGGATTTCGCCTAGTGGTCTCACCAGGACATCCAGAAGCTCCTCTCCAGTTGGCCAAGACGTTGCCGTCAGCCGAATAAGCTCCATTCCATGGACCGTGTACCCCATCTCGCAGTCGAAGCACACGGCTCGGTCAGTGGCAGCAAGAGGGTTTTCTGGGGTCTCGACAAAGTTGAGTATAGATGCAAGCCTCTTAGGGTCCGACGTTTTGTAGACATGATGGTCGCGGGTGAAGCAGCCGACGGAGTCGCCGACATCTTGGCCGCAGCACTGATATCGTTTGGGTTGATGGGACCGATCTCCAGGGGCTTTGGCGGCGATGAAGGTCTTGCCCCAGTGAAAGGTACATGAACCCCCAGTTGTCAAGGCACCATCTTCTTCTCGTCGTCCAGGGAAGACCTGGAATCGTTGTTGGCAGCGGTCACATTTCTCCCATCCCTTAGATGCCTCCACGCCCTGCCTTGCCTTCTCGATGGACTCGTCCGACGGCACATCCGGCACGTACCCAAATTCCGACAGCTTGATGATGGGTGTTAAAATGCGCTTGGCAAGTTGAAGCTCTTGGGCAGGCGTGAGCCCCGTGTCGATCTTCTTGGGAGCGTTGGAGGCGTCAATATGAGGGTTCTGTTTCTGTATGGCTTTCTGCCTCTCCTCCTCGCGCTCCGCCTTCCACTGGTCGACTTTCATCCGCTTATACTGCACCACCTTGTTCTTCATGACGTTTGCGTACACTGCTGGTTTGTGGACGGCGACGTGTTGCTCTTCATCTAGAGCTCGAATAATGAGTTCCTGTTCAGCCATGAGAAGACGCGTGTCGTTGTCTTTGGCGGCCATCTTTAGGTCCTTGTTAAGACGAGTAAACTCTGAGTACAGCATCTTTAATAACTTAAGACGGATGTCGTGACTAGCTGGGGAGCTCTTTAGTAGTCGGGGATTGAGTGATTCAGCTTTCTTTGCTTTGGGCTGGGGGGGTTTGTGAACGGGTGTAGAGAGTGATTGACTGCTCGACAAAAGATTCCTTGAGGCTGAAGTAGAGGAGGCTGCGGAGAGATCGATTCGCCGCTTGATTAATGGCACCTTTCGCTTTAAAGGTGGAGGTGAGACTGGACGAGTTGCAGATTCTAGTTTGCCTGGAGCTGGTTTCGTTGTACGGCCCGCATTGGCGGTTATGCCCTTGACCGGGTTCTTGGAACTTTCGGACGAAGCTGAAGGCTGGACGGGATCTGTCCTGAAGCGCTTTCGTGGAATATGTTGGTTTGCTGAGGCGGCTTCTAGGCCTTCGTCTCGGCTACCTGCATCCTCGACGGTAGGGACAGCCTGGGCGGGAGCTTGGTCACTCTCATGGCCGAATATGCAGAGAAAGGCTGTGCATTTGTTGCCTGCCGGACACGGGATGTGTTTGAGTGACAAGCTCATGGTGACGAGGCGTTGGCAGAGGAGGATTCCTCTTGGGTTTTCACTACTCCACGAAGTTGCCACAGCTCAGTGGCGAGTTGGCCACGACAGCGCGAGACGGCCGCGGAGGAGGGTTTGATTGGACTTGCTGGCTATCGTGATTCGTGAGGGAGGTGCAATGTGACGTTTGAAGGATGGGATCGCGGCCAACGAAACACCTGGCTGAGACGGACGGGACGAAGCAGGGCGTCACGGTGACACGGGTGGCGCCCGGGGGAACAAGGGGAACAAACAACGCAAACTGGCGCTAGTGATGGGAGTTGAGTCCTGTCCTTAAGGCCTGCATCGTCCGAGGCCTGTTAACCACGTTTTTTTGGCCTGTCTCCTTGTGAGTGATTATATACCGTTTACTAGTATGTCTTCGCACGGCAGATGAGGTTAAGAGCTGGGACGTAATTTAGTGAGAGACTGCCGCCTGAGGCAGCTCACTGCTAGGGAAGCAAGGAGGCCAGTCGGGCGGTTGCTCCCTGAAGCTCGGTCGGGAAGGCCCACTTGCCCGCCAAACGCGTGCAAACGCACCCGTCAGCTCGGCGTCTCCGCTGTAAGCCCCGGGGTTACAGCGCCTGCAGCGACCCGTGAGGCTGTGATATGCCTAAGCCGCCTCATCGTCATTGAGCGCCAAGTGTACCGCATTCGTACGGAGTTTTCGTAAGCCCGAGAATGGGCCCTACGATTCGGGTTTGTAGACTAAGTTACCCGGCTGTTACAGAAAGAGTGCTTACTGGCCCTTGGGTATTGCGTTGTCAATGCATTCCCAGTTGCCGTCGCATGGAAGTCAAGAATGTAGGAACGTTTTAGATACAACTTCATCTTCGGATTCATGCTTCTAGAGACGGGGAAATGTGCTATCAAACCAGGTTCACGCCAGCCAGACACATCACTGATTCGGCCAAGCTTGTAAATTGGTGCTGGCTCGTTATAGCTGGCGCCAAACGTCATTGGCTGTGGCCCATATCATCGACTATCAAGCCCAGTAGTAACGCTATCTCGATACTGCTCGTCCATCATTCAATTCCTTATCTCATACCATCAACACTTGGTATAAAGCCCTCTCGTTTCTCCTCACCTTGTCACGCACCTACACATAGAAACACACACAGGCGCACACGGACGCACACACCTAATTTAGCACTGACAAGCAGAAGGCATCCGTTGAACTCCGCATCGTCACTTTCTGTTCCCCCTCTGAATTACAAGGGACGGAGTTTGGCCTAACTCAGCCCCAGCTGCCCAGCTCCGTGCAGCCACAGTCTGCTTTCATACGTGGTGGGGCGCCTGACTATCCCTACAGTCCCTTCCTGCACGCGGGCCCTGGCGCAACTTCGACCCCGAAACTCCGACTGTTGGGGCTGCGCATCTCCTGAGCCTTCGGACTTAGACGGGGCTAGAGTCCCAACTTTTTCTCCTGTCGTATTTATCTTACCACGATTGTCCTGATTTCAGCTCTTTTGGCGAGCATTTAGACTACCCTCACGTCTCTCTTCACCATGTCAGCAACCGACATGGACTTTGCTGGCGGCAGCCCCCAGGCAGACCATCTCTGTGTCCTGGTCCACGGTGTAGGCATCCCCCCGAAGACCCCAAGAACCCCGATATGCATACGTCATGGCTAACACCGGCGATGCAGCTCTGGGGAAACCCATCCCACATGCGCAACATCGCGAAGTCGCTCCGAGAAGAGTATTCGCACGATGACCTCTACCTTCTTCTCGCCAAGCAGAACAGCGGCAGCTTTACCTACGATGGCATCGAGCGCGGCGGCGAGCGCGTCTGCGCCGAGATCGAACAGGAAATGCGTGACATCGAGAGCCGGGGCGGCAAGATCACGAAGTTGAGCATCGTGGGATATTCGCTTGGAGGATTGATTTCGCGTTATGCCGTTGGTTTACTCTACGCAAAGGGAATTCTCGACACCGTCGAGTGCATGGTACGTACGGCCTACAGGAACCGACGCCCGCTCACCCCCCAACTCCAATGCTGACACGGGTGCGTCAGAACTTTACCACCTTCGCAAGCCCGCACCTCGGTGTCCGGACGCCCCTCAAGGGGTGGCATAACCACGTATGGAACGTCCTCGGTGCCAGGACGCTATCCATGTCGGGTCGACAGCTCTTTACGATTGACAAATTCCGCGATACCGACCGTCCCTTATTATCCGTGCTCGCCGACCCGAACTCCATTTTCATGTCGGGGATGCGCAAGTTCAAGCGACACACGCTTTACACTAACATCGTCAACGATCGAAGCGCCGTGTACTATACAACGGGCATCCAGAAAACCGACCCCTTCACAAACATGGACAACGTCAAGGTCAACTTTCTCAAGGGCTACGAAGGCGTTATCCTGGACCCGAAGAACCCTGTGGCGCCGCGTCCCAAAGTCCGTGGTCCTGCATCCCTATCTACGGTGACGGCAGCGGCAGTAAAGTGGGCGAGGCGCATCCCTTTTATGCTGATGGTGGCCGTATTTGTCCCGATTGGCGTGGTAGCCTTCCTCATCAACTCGGTCATCCAAACAGTCCAGAGCTCGAAGCGAATCAAGTTGCATGAGACGGGAAAGGCAGGCCTCAACGTCGAGGATTACCGGATGTCTGTATGGATTAAGGAGATTCGCGAGGAGGTCGAGCACGCCTATGAAGCGCTCAACAGTTCACAGAACCAGGAGTACCTAGCAACTGAGGACGAGGATGAAGACGGCTTGAATACCGAGGACATAACTATGCTCCGACGGGAGCGCAGGCTTTCGACTCCCGCACAGCCCACACTCGCTCTTGCGCCGTACCAGTTCGAGATGATTAGAAACTTGGATTCGTTGGGCTGGCGGAAGTATCCTGTATGGATTCAGAACGCTTCGCATAGCCACGCCGCCATCATCGTGCGCATGGAGAAGGAGTCGTTTGCTGAGGGGTACGTGGTGATGGGACACTATGCCAAAGAGGAATTCTTGACCTAAGCCTGGGAAAGGGATTTGGATCTAATGGTGCTTAGATGTGGGTATGGGATTTCTGTCGGCGTTGGCAGGATTTGTATGAGCGATGTTTACACGGAATAGATGGAGAGGGGCGTTAAAGCTTTGATAGAAGACAATTGGATATACAGTAAAAGTTAATCGACTGAGATCCAGCTTGAATCAACTGCCGGATGGGTATGTATAAATTTGTGACATCTGAAACGATGCGCCACTGTAAATACGACCCAGTTTTACTAGGTACCCAGTCTTGAATCCTCATCTGACATGCCATTTCGCCCGGAACATCGCGGAGTGCTCCGTGCTAAGAGTACGATGCAAGAGTCCGATGATGCACGCACGGACCCTCCCGAATCCACGATGCGGCTCCAACAACGATGACGCCTGTAATTGCAGATAGCATCACGTGCCAATCGCCACACTCTTCCCCAGATGCGCCGATTGTGTGGTGTTCCCCTCACCGGCGGCCAATCACAGCGCGGCCTGTCCCTGCCGGCCAAAGAAAGACAAGGAAAAGTTCGGCCGATCGTCGAGCTCTCGATTGGCCGAGGGCGTCGCACTGCATTCTAATCATCCGATTTGACTGCCTCAGTCAAGTCGTCTCCTCTTCTCCCTCGCACTCTCACACCCTCACACGCTGGGTTTGGCTTGTCGAGGTCGCGAGAGCTCTCTTCCCCCTCTCCTTCCCTGTGTCGTCACCATCTCACCACCATCTCTCCTTCCCTTTTTTCTCTCTCTCTCGCGGCCCGACATAGCTGCGAGCTTGTTCCTCTTCCGTTGGCGACTTCACTTCCGGAGATCATCCTTATTTTTTCTCGGGCTGGTCTTAAACCGAGGGCCCCGGCTCAATTTTCCACCACCAACCCCCCGGCGATATATCCCACCGAGCATCAATCGCCACCGGAGCACCCAGCTCTAGCTCAAGGACCTCCACTCGAGCCCATCGCTGCGGAGGCCGTCGTCGACCTCCTTTGAACGCCTGAATCGCTTCAATTGACCTCATCGGTCCCTCGGCCCCTCTCCGTCGTCCCCGGAAGTGCCTCCGCGCCTCAGTCGCGACAATGGTTCTCACGCACACTACCAACCACACCTACGCCCACCCTTTCCCGACCGTCACCCTCGCATTCTTCCTCCGATACTCCTCCCCTCAGCTCAACCCCTTCGCCGTGCACGTCATGAGCACCGACACTATCGAAAGTTATGTCGATCCTAAGACCCATCGGTTGCACACTACCCGCATCCACCTCAAGAAGAGCCGCATGCCTGGCGCAGTCTATAAACTGCTGCCCAAGAGCGTCACCGGCGGTGGCGGTGGCGACAAGGCATCCTACGTTCTTGAAACGAGCGTGGTTGATATCAAAGAGGGATGGATGCAGTGTGAAAGCCGGAACCTCAACTTCACTGGTGTGCTGTCAATTATCGAGAAGCAACAGTTCAGCCTTCCTCAGGAGAATCAACCTCAGTCCGCCAACGAGACGGCTGTGACGACCATGGTTCAGTTCAGGTCAAGGCTAGGAGAGAAGCTTCGGGGCAAGCTGGGCCAGGTCCAAGAGGACGGCTGGTTCTCCGGTATCGTGACAAGCGGATGGGGCACAAACCGCATCCAGCGCAGCATCGAGAGCATTGCCTCCACCAAGACCCAAGACCAGCTGGGCAAGAGCCGTGACGGCATGCGACTTGTCCTTGAGCGACTACGAAACAATGGTGTCATCGGCGTCCTCGAGACCCTACGGAGGGAGCGCCAGCGACAACCTGTCTGATTATATCCACGACTCAACTGTAACAACGAATTATGGACTTGGCGCAACGACTTGAATCAGGGGGACGTTTTGCCGTCCTCCCACCTACCCATGTTCATGACAACGGACTCCTGTACCCTGTACTGTATTATTACATCTTCCTTCTAGCACGGCGCACAGTGTCTTTTTTTCTTGGTTGGGGTCTTATCTTGGGGCATGGCATGAGAACGCGAGCAAAAGTGCCGGATCCGGCCGGCGATGGGGAGAGAAACGTGGAAACGTGCTTCGACACGAAGTGAGCGCTTCAAAAGCGTGTGGAATCCCCTCTCTTTTGATAACTACCGAAACAAAAACGTAAAATAGGATTGAAAACAATTCAAACTTCAAAATGACTTCTTCATGTACCACTCGATAGTGATAAATGAGTACGAACGTGGGCATAAACGGCCCCATTCTCGTGGCTTTCTTACAGTAGAGGAGCATAGTTCTTTCAACAAAGCTATTAGCTGCGGCCAAATCCTGTGCTCTGTTACCTTATAGGGATAATGTTCTTTACAGACTAAGTCAATGGGGCGAGCGCTCTCATTATACACTTATAGTAAAAGTACTGGACACTCATGGCAAAATACGACGAATATTGAAGAGCACAATCGAAGACATGGCGGATGTTCGAGAAAGTCAGCGGCGGCAGCAGCGTTGAGTATGAACCACCAGTGGTAAGTTACATGTTGGAACTATGTTGTATTCTAAATGCAAAGTTAGATATAGCATGCTGAGTCCCTCCTCCAGATGGGGGTGGGCACTGACATGGACGAAGCTGCGAAGTTCTTGTCAAGAACTTTTATTATTATACCATAAGTACGATAGCCAATCGCTACTTAGTAAATTCATCGTTCTAGCCTTGGGGATGATCTGGGATTTACCTCGTTGAGTAATTATATCCTTCTCACACTCCTGCTGGGGTCATATAGCCAACCTTGGGAAGCCATCCCGGCGTCTCGGCCAACTCACGAGCGCAGAAAGTCTCCCCCGAAAAGCCCCAAACCCAGAAACCACCCCTTCGGCGACGATAGCCGACACTTACTCCTCAAGCCTCAGCATGTCGAATTCCCCATCATTTCATCCACCAAAGGCAGAGGACTTGGGAGGGCGATGACCCATGCGTTTTCAGCATCGTGGGATACGTGCCATCGGGCTGTCTTTCTCCCCACCCCAGCCCGTTCAATATTCTTCGCCGCAAATGGAGCAAGCCACATATACTCTAAGGGAGGACGGATGAGGGGATGCCTCGGATGTGAAATCCGGGTCGTGAGGTCCCTAACGCGCTCGCGTCGTCGAGGTTTTGCCTTTTCGAGGTTCCCCGTGGGGTAATCCTGGAGCAGACAAAGGGACAGAAACTGGAGTCTGACGTTCAGTCTCTTCGGGATGGCTGAGGGTCGAGTTGAGCCGGTCGATCTTGTTTATATATTTTCTCTCCCGGACTATTGGACAAGTCTGTTGGACTTGATCATCAAACCGGGACCATCATCTCTCGCTTTCTTGTCTTTAACTTCTACACTTTGCCACCCGCATTGTTATTCTCCTATCGACAAACTTTACATACCAAATAACGACAGGAGCTCGTGATAATTGCCGGCAACCAGGAGAAGATTGACGAGCGCCCCGTCTCCGAGACTATCGAGAGCCCCGAGAAGTTCGACAACCAGAACAATGAGGTTGCCGTCTTTGAAGAGATTGATCCTGCCGAAAAAAAGGCCCTCGTCCGCAAACTCGATCGTGTCATCATGCCCCTGATGGCCGCCGTCTACTTTTTCCAATGTGAGATGGTCCTTGTCCCCGTTTCCCTTTGGAAGTTGAGTTTCGACACCGAGTGCTAATAGAATCTACACAGACTTTAACAAGGGCTCCATCAACGATGCCGCCGTCTTCGGCCTCAAGGACGACCTCAAGCTGTCGGGCGAGGAGTTCTCCTGGATCGTCTCCCTCTTCGACCTCGGCCAGCTTGCCTCCGAGTATCCGGCCGCCTACATCCTCTTCCGCCTCCACATCACCCTCTTCGTCGGCGCCACCATTGTCGCCTGGGGCGCCGTTGAGATGTCCATCGGCGCCACGCAGGACTTCCACGGCCTCGCCGCCGCACGCTTCTTCCTGGGATTCGCCGAGGCCGCCGTCTCGCCGGCCTTCGTCATCATCACGTCCAACTGGTACCGCCGCAGCGAGCATCCCATCCGCGGGGCCACGTGGATTTCCATGAACGACATCAGTCAGATTGTCGGTGCGCTGCTCATGTATGCCGTCGGCGGCGCGGACATGTCCATTGAGAGCTGGCGTGCCATCTTCCTCGTGCTCGGCGGTCTGATTGTTGCTTGCGGTATCGCGTTCGTGCTTCTCATGCCTCGGGATACGACCAATGCGTGGTTCCTCACCGAGAGGGAGCGTGAGATTGCTACTCGACATTTGGCTATGGACCGTGCCACTCGCGATCGTGCCCACTTCGACAAGAAGCAGATGTGGGAGGCGTTGAGCTTGCCCCTAACCTGGCTTTACTTCCTGATGGCCCTCTGCATCACACTTTCTACGCCGATCCTTAAGGTGTGATATTTCCGAAATAAGATTATACCTCTGACACGATTCTTAACAGTTTCCCTCCCTCGTCATAAACGGCTTCGGCTTCACCAAGTTCCCGAACCATGCTCATCAGTCTCCCCGGCGGCGCCATCAACTTCGCCACGGTCTGAATGTCCGCCTTTATCCCGCGTTTCTTCCCCGGCACCCCAGTCTTCACTGCCATTGGCCTTACCTTTATTCCTCTCGCCGGTTCAACTACTCTTCTTGCGCTGCCCGTTGACGCCAACGGCGGCGCTTCGTGGGGCATCGTCGCCTCAACATGGCTGTCGGCCTGCTCTTCCGCGCCTCTTTGTGCGTGTGCGGGACTGATGGCTAGCAATGTCAAGGGTAGCACCAAGAAGAGCATTGTCAGCGCTGGCTTCTTCATCACGTACTGCGTGGGCTGCATTGTCAGTCCTCAGGCGTGGCAGCAGGTGGATGCTCAGCGGGACACTAAGGGCTGCGTCCTTAGTATTGCTAGCCGGGATGCCATGATTGTCACACTCGTGCTTTACCTTGTCCTAAGTAAGAGGAAGAACAGCATCCGTGATGATAAAGCTTCCAAGGGACATCCTGAGTATCTGTTAGGATCTCAGCTTGGCAAGGCAAAATATACGCAGCTAGGTGTGTCGGTGGACTCCGACCTTACGGATCTAGGTGATAGGGGTTTTCAGTACAGCACTTGAATGGTGGAAACAGGCACATCAAGCTTACATATAGTATGAAAACCATGAAATATACGGGGTACTCCGTGAACCGCGCAATGAGTCTCAATTGAAAGAAGTGTTGCTCTTAACCAGCGCTGCTATCAATGCAAATCCCCCCAAGTCAAGCTAAGTCAAGTCAATTCAAACATTAGAATCCTTAAGTATACCAAATCAAGGTAAAATCTTTCAGACTTGCAAATCATTCAAATCCCCGGATTCTCGATTAGTAATACACTATAGGGTAGGGGTCATTGGTTTTTTCAGGTAGATTACAGTATTTAACCACATGATCAAAGCTAGGCCCACATTTCCTGTATTTTCTAGCCACTTAGAGCCTCGTATTCACCATACCTTAATCCCGAGATTGAACGTAGCCATCAACTTCCCTCTTGCATCATCATTTTCATCATGCCGGATGACCTCTTTATCACATCTTCGACGCCCGTCACTCCTACCGCCACTGATGCTTTGGTGCGATGGAGGGAATTATCTGTCCAGGCCCAGATCGACTCATTTGGAATAACCCAACAGTCAAGAACCCTCACCGATCTCCCTCGAATACGCATATCTGAGCAGACCTTTGTGCTAGCACGCTGGCTTCACCGTAACATCCCAAAGAGATCCTTCATCTACAGCCACGGCTTTGCGCTTGTAGAGGTCATCAACGGCGAGGCCAAGGGCCCCTTCTGGCTATGTCATTTATGTGATAAGAAGGGAAGGCCAAAGGCAGCACTGTTCAAAGTGACTACGACAACATCACCAACGAAGCATCTCAAGAGGGAGCATCGCATCGTACCAACTACGCAATTTTCAACTGATGATGATAGCTCCACAAGCTCGCCGGCCTCACGATCCCTAGCACTTATGCGTGCTAACTCTCGGGCCTCCAAAGAAGCGCTTACGAAAGCCGCGATCGATGACTTCAAGCAGCGACTTCTACACTGGATTGTGGAGGCTAATGTACCGCTCAGCGCCGTCGAACATGACACTTTTCAGCACCTTATTTTGACCCCTTCCGACGTGATCGAGCGAGCGATGCCGCAACACCATCAGACCGTGAAGAATTGGCTGATGGCCGACTTTGCTGCCTCTCGTGGCCAGCTTCAAGAAGACCTTCGAGGATCGCATTCGATGGTGCATTTGACATTCGATACTTGGACCTCACCCAATCAACAAGCAATTCTTGGTATAGTCTGTCACTTTCTCGATCAACAGCATCTGCCGGTGTCACGGCTTCTTGGCTTGAAGCAGATTATCGGCCCTCATTCCGGTGAGAACCTCGCGCCCTTAATCCACAGCATCATCGAGTCATTCAACCTCCCTACGATCGGGTTCATTGTGGCCGACAACGCCTCATCGAATGATACGTGTATCCGTCACCTATTTCAGACTCATCTCTCGTCTGCCGCACAGAATCCGGCCCTGAGGAATACAGCTGTGGTCCGACTACGGTGTTTTGGCCACATCATTAACCTCGTTGCCCGTGCCTTCCTCGACCGAGTGTTCCTACGCAGTCATGCACCTCAAGCCAGTGCATCATTACCAGCTTCACACCGAGATTTAGCGCATAGCTCGGTAACCAAACTCCATTCAGTTGTGACTTTCATACGCCGCAGCCCTCAACGCAGGCAGCAATTCCAAGAGTTCGTCAATCAACACCGCCTTACGTGCCAAGAGTCAGCTGAATTTCTCTGGGAGGCACATCACAACATTCAGTTATGTATTAGCAATGATACACGTTGGAAATCGACTTTCGCAATGATCGAGCACGCTCTTCATCTCCAGAAGCCCGTTTCCCACTGGATCGCTGTTAATTCCACTGATCAGCCGGATCGCCGGCTTCCACAGTCAGATCATCTATATAAGGATGACTGGGATACCCTTCGATCGATTAGGGATCTGCTGTTGCCACTATATGAGGAGACTATGAGGTTTGAATCCCGTGATCCTGGTAATATTGGCTGGGTTCTAAGGAGCCTGTTCCGCTTGATCTCTCACTTTAACGCAGCCCGCGATCATGAGAATGCATCGTACATCTCGAGCCCGATTGAGCATCCCGTGGAGCCGCGCCGAACGCAGCGTCGGGTCATCCCGAATTCCCTCTATGATCAAAGCACATACCAGACCGACTGGTTTCCTAGCACACAGCAGCCGCAGCTGTATCACGAGCCCGATGAGTCTGAGCTACGACCTCAGCACACCCTCCTTTACACTGCCTGCGAGGCCGCGATCGAGAAGTTGGAGTCATACAAGGAGCTATTGGATCAATCACCAGCATACTGGGCAGCCGCGATCCTACATCCTGGCCTCACGATGAAGTGGGTGACCAACGCTGTGCCTCACAGGGCCGACTCAATACAACAGCGCTTCGAGACCTTCTTCAAGGAAGGTTGGAGTCATCAGCCCACGGAGCCGGCCCCTACCACTACCCCAGATGTCACCAGATCATCACGAAGGCTGCCCGACCTCCTTCCCAGCTCTTTCTACGAGGAACAGGCGTCAGGTCATGGCAACAGTGTCAGGGAGCTTCAAGCTTGGCTCTCACATCCTGCCGAGCCCGTCAAGTGCCCTGTGAAATGGTGGCTTCAACACCAAGCTTCGTATCCCTTGCTAGCAAAAATGGCTCTCGATATCCTCACAATACCACCAATGTCAGCAGAATGTGAGCGCATTTTCAGCCGTGCTAAGCTCACATTTGGAAGTCAGCGGCACAGCCTAGCTGATACGACCCTGGAGGCAATTGAGTGCTTGAGAAGCTGGAAAGCTGGCTATTAGGTATGCTGTCAGTTCTGATGAGGGATTTTTTGTATGTGTGCGCCTTAGTAATATTCCCTAGCTTGAACAGGTCACCAAATCAAGTCAATTTCCCGCTGCGCAAGTCAATTATACACCTCCAAAGTCAAGCTCTCGAAAAAGCCGGCTTGACTTGGATTGATAGCAGCGCTGCTCTTAACACAAATACCTTAGACCTGGATAGGCACAAAACCCAGTCCGATAGCATTTCGCCCTTCGACCTGAGCTTAGGCATTAAGACCTTAAGCACCGGCTTATATAGTAAGGGTACGTGTGGAAGTAGCATGAACATGAAGTACCTAACGTGATAGAGAGAATTTGTACACGGCATGTACTTCAAAACGAAGTCGTGGTAAAATGTAAAGCTTAGTCGTCGAGATCTTCCATCATAGGAATGCATTCTGGAGCTTTGACCAAGTTCGTGTTTGCTGATCAGTTGGGTTGGCGCGAACTTCTTGGATTTTGACGGACGAGTTGGGTTGAACTGGTCTGCGAGCAAAAAAGTAGGAATCAGACGAAGATTCTTCGTTCATTTGAAGAATAATATTACGGTAAATAGCAGGAGAGAAAGAACACTTGTAGATCTGGGGCTCGGTGGATAGGCACTCTGAAAGATCGGGTGATTCGTGATGCAAGAGCATAGGCTACGCCGTATGGGTCTCACCACGTCCCAAGCTTCCTGTAGATTTGACTTAGTAACTCAAGCACCAATACATACATCGAAGTAAAGTTCAAATCGCTCTCGAAATGGGGACCAAAGTCCCAATTCACTCAAAACTCCAAAGCCTCCCAATCCGCTAATTCGGCGCCGGTCTATACAAACCCGGCGAATGATACACCTAATATAGGGCATTGTCTCCCTCCAGAGAAATATTTGCCAAGTCGGTATTCCCATGAAGCTTATGCGTATCCACCGTCCCCCCCCGTAATCTTCATAGGACCGCCCTCGGCGTCGCCAGCTTGGGGTCCTGGTCTATGTCCGAGTTGTATCTGTTGGTGGCTTGCTACGTCAGGCACCGCCACCTGTGATGGTCGGAGGTGTACACACATCTGGTCAAGTTCGCCCAGTCGCTTCGCAGCAGCTCGGTTTCCGACGGCGACAAGGTACTGGAGGATATGTCTGGAGCCTTCAATCCCGCCCAGTCCAAGGTTGCTATCTGGGTAGATTGCCTCGACAAGGACAAAAGACGAAACCGACAGAGAATAGGATGTCAAGATCGAGAAAGGCATTTTTTGCTAGGCACGACGGCCATTAGCCAAGGAAGAGGTAAATATTCGTGGAGAAACAAACCACTTAATTATGTATTTCGAAGTATCTGAAGAATTTCTAGGCATTTTCGGGCTGCTTGTTGTCGGCTCCGTATCGCTTTCACGAACATTGCGAGCCATGTCGAGAAGTATTGGTCGGACCGTGTGTATTACCGCCTATGTCACGCAAGTTTAGTAGTTTATCCCTCGAAGAAGTTTTGGGATCAACTGAGCGTACCTGGTGTACGTTTAAGTACAGTGACGAACTCGTTCTGGCAAACGCAGCATCCGCTTCGGCAAACGGGCGGCTAGCCACCAGTAATCCAGTTGGACTAAGGTTTATGCTGTACTCAGCTGGCATTGTAGAATCAATTTCGTGTTAAGAGTGCAGAATACTCTCAACGTCTTTGATAAGGATGCTGCCGAGTTAGTATTTTGGACATAGATTGCTGTCTTGCAGTTAGCAACTTCAATCGACACAACTAGAGCGAATTTCATAGGCCTGAAGTTACTCGACCTGTTATCCGGCCTACCTTCACATTCGCTCGAATTGCCGCCGCAGAAACAGACCCCGACACATCTACCTGTGGGCCTATTGAGATGGTTTCATCAGCATGGCCATTGGATGGTCTCCAGCAGCCGCCAATCTCCTACATGCTTGAGTCAGCGCCTAGGCAATAGGCCTCTTGGGAACAGAAACATGCTTTTATTGCATATACAGGGACCACCAAAGACGACTCCGGTGCACAGCTTCTGAGCGAGAGCACTTCTAGATTTCCTTTGCTTGTGCGTGTCATTGCTAATAGCTAAGCGCAAGGCCATGCCTCATCCTTCCGATCCGCAACTTGAAGAAACAAGGAAGCAAGTCCCACGACTTTAGTACCGAGAATCCCACGCTTTCCGAAATTACGCATGGCTGATGAGTTTCCGAAATGTGAATATTGATGTCAAGTTGTTACCTTTTGGTGCGCGACTACTGGTACTTGGTGTTCTTGCTTGTCCCGGAATGGGTCCTCGTTGGCGGGACGTTGGGTGAGTAAGGAGAAAGCCGACGTTCCTGAACAAGGGGTTCCGGTTGTCCGAATCGCAAGCCTACTATCTGAGCCGGGAGACATCGCTGCATCTCTTGATGATGGAGGATTCTCGTGAGACCCATCATGGCCTTGGTCTGGCGAAGCTGAGCTCCCGGCTAGCAACATGCTGAATATAGAGCGATCGGGGGGAAACAATACGTTGGTGGCCAGGTCTTTCCACATATGGCTGTTTCTCTACCCAGAAACCCTCTGTTGAAGCTCCTCTATCTGACTTTTCTCAACAACTACTATCAGCTCATAGTATCTCCAATTCTAAACATATATGGCGAAGACGCACGCGACCGAGTACACCTTGTGCTTCTCGGACGCGGAGAAGACGCATTTGAGGCGTCGCTTGCTGCAGTACCGACAGGGCCATGTGCTAGAGCATTTGATCTTCTTGTCGCGACAGACATGACAGGCCGTGGACGTGTGGGCGGCTTCAAGTTGAGAGGAAAGCCGGCGGCGTCTGGGCCGGTGAGTGTGGTCGGACTGCTGCCGGCAACGGGGACGGCAGCCTTCTCTATTGCCGGGTCGCAGCGGCGCAGGAATTGACCAATGAGGGAGCCGGAGGAAGCAGCATGTCGCGAGGGAAACTATTAGGCGATGCGATGCGAGGTTGTATGGAACAGGGCATTCTCTGGCTTCCAGTGTGCGTGCTCCGTAAAACACAGCTTCCCATTGCCTCACTGGAGCTGGGCGGGGTGGAAGCAAGGAACAGGCAGGCTAGCTGACCCTGAAACGCCTGAATTACAGCGGCTGTGAGTGGTTGCATGCGAGCCACCACTGGCGAAACCAGACAGCTGGAACTCGCCTATTAAACTGGCTATATGACCCGACCCAGAAGACTAAATTGCTGTAATTATACTGATGGATGAGATCACAATGATGAGTGTTGATGATGAAAGTATGAGCGTTAAATAAGGTTGAGATATTACGATGTACTGCGCAATAAGAATGAGATCTTCAATAGACCACCTTGGCTCACTCAACACTTCAACTCACTCAAACCATCTGGTACACAGCCCCCACGGTGCCCTCGGTGTCTTCGAAGTAGCGGTACAGGCCGTTCTCGCCCTCCTTTACCTTTTCAGTGAGCATCTTACCGCCAGCCTTCTCAATGACCTCAGCAATGGCGTCGACATCTTCGACGAACCAGTTAATGCAGACCCCGCCCTTGCCAGTGGCGAAGCTGCCAGTGTTGTCGGGGGCAAGCTGAATGCCACCCGAGAGGTTCAGCAAGGGGTTGAAATCGAACATCCGGATCCGCTCCTCAGGGTAGCCAGCAGGCTGCGCTTTGAAGGGCATCTTGAAAACTGTGCCGTAGAATTGGGAGGCTGGGCCAGTCAGGTCAGAGAGGGACAACCCAGGAGCGAGCGCGGGGGAGGTGACATACCACGGCCGACATCCTTGGCAGGGATTGCCATCCAGCAAGGTGTTCCAAAGGCTGGGGGCTTCCATTCAGAGGTCATGGTTGCAGGAGTGGACGTGATTCTTGGGCAAAGAAGAGAGTCGGCTGGCTTCAATAAGGATAAAACCGAATACGTGGGTATATACTGGGAGCCAGAGAACTCAGAAGCGAAGGATTGGTGTCTAAGGAACAGGGGAAAAGGCGTCAGACCTCAAGGCCTCAACGACCATCTTATATACCCCAATTCATGCTCTTGTACGCTCCCTTAGCGGGAAAGACGGGCAGACTTCAACCCGGTGGCTTGCAACTACTGGTGATACCGGCACGTCGCGGGCAATCAGGACGCGTTCCCTCCGCCACGTTCGGCGCCAGCTCGACACGGAGTCACGTGTGGATATCATGGTGCGAACACACAGTGCGGTGCTGTGATGATCCTGGACGTCACTGTGCCGATAACCCCTCCATGATAGCGGGGCACACCGGAGTATTATGGCGCGCAGGGACCATCACGTCACTAAGGCGTGAATTTACACAGTACGTTTTGCAATCGCCGCGAACTTGTCAGCCAAAGCCGTCTCCTTGTTGTTCGTTCTTGAGAGGAAAGCATAAGCCCAACCGTCGCAGCCATGCCCGAACCCGTGTCTGTGTTATTTGTGTGTCTCGGCAACATCTGCCGGTCGACCATGGCCGAGGGCATCTTCCAGAGCCTGGCCAAGCAGCCAGAGCTCGCGGGGAAGATTGGGCGCGTTGACTCGTGCGGCACAGGTGCGTGATCGCGACGAGGGCTTCCCGTGGCACGACTACGGCAAGCCGCTGGTGGCTTGGGGAGTCGCTTTGCTAACCTTGCGCTGTGTAGCCGCTTACCACACTGGCGATGGCCCAGACTCGCGAACCATGGACACGCTCGAGGCCAACGGCATCATGGACTACGACCACATGGCGCGGCGCGTATGTGCCCCATCACCCTTTTCTTCTTCCAGTACCCCAACCGGCAACTAACGCGCTCGTTCGGGCATTTCCAGTTCCAGACGAAGGATTTCGAAAGGTTCGACTACATCTTCGCCATGGACCGATCGAACCTGTCGGACCTGCAGCGGCTCCAGAGGGGCAACCCGGACAGCAAGGCCAAGGTGATGCTGTTCGGCGAGTTCAGCGGGGGCAAGCGACCGGAAGTCGTCAACGACCCATACTATGGCGGCGACGAGGGATTCGCAAAGGCGTTTGAGCAGTGCTCTCGGTTCTCCAAAAACTTCATCAAGGAAGTGCTGGGGCAATAGACGTGGCGGATAGAAGAACGGCGGGAAGAGATGGGCAGGAGGGAAGACAGATGTGAAATAATACCCGATATTTGTATATATGGAGACCCCCCTACATGCGGAGGATAGTTGCACCCGTTATAGAGATAGACCATCAGAGTGCGTTTCAGGGGCTTGTCAGACCGCGGGAAAGGGGCTGTAACATGATGGTTCGTCCGAGAGATTGTGTCTTGGCCCGGCGCTCCAACCGGAACGGTCAAACCCATATTTTAGGAAGGACGGAGCGGTCCGCCCAGAGCTCGACGGCTAGCTATCGATTCATCTATCTCGTGACGGCAGTGTAGGAAGCTGCCATCGTGGCCGATGATAGGTGTAGATGGAGATTGCAACGCTGGGGTTACGAATGCCCAATCTACCCGCACATTGACAGGCATCTCTGAGAAACCATAGCATCGTATTTTCCAGGAACCCCGTGTCCGGTTACACCAATTAGATGCCCAAGGCCCTATGCCGACGGATCAACCGCATGAGCAGTCTCGTACCGCGACATGACGACCGCACCCGGGTGCCACCACGAGCTCCAGTCCGGCTTCAGCCCTACGTTCCCGGGTCGCCCATCTGGCCGCCTAGTGGCGAGCCGTCAAATTGGGGTCCAAGACATGCTGTCCAACGGGCACCGGGGGACACAGGCCCAAACGTCCACCGGGGGGGCGTCATCCTGTCTGTGTCGGGAAGGACGGTGTTCCGGAATTCTGACATGCCGGGCGGCCGCAGCCTGGCTGACAGCGCAGGTGGTGTCGCCGTGGACAAAGCAGATGGAATCTGGCTTGGCTGGTGCTGACCCCGTTGGCGGCGTACTACGCACCCTCAGCCCCTCCATGGCACAGCGACGGCGCCCGACCATGATGGCACGAGGACGAGCAAGAACGCAGCGTCCAAAGCCGGTCTCGTATCGTCGACAATGGGCCCGGGTCTGGGTCTGTTGCATCCGTTCTTTCAGCGCGATTTCCCCCTTTTCCCCCCATCAACGGCAAAGGTCCTGCATAAGAGACTTTCCTTTGGGGTGCAAAAGCCAGGGTCGTTGTCGCGCGGCTACGAAGTGCGCTGGGTTCTCGAGGCGGTGATTGGCCGCAGAGCGGTGCGTGGTGTAGTGGGGGCCAGTTGCCCAGCAAATCAGCCGCGTGTCCTGCCGTTGCGGGGGCGGTGTCCTAGTGGCTCGGGCTTCTGTGGATCCCCGCGAGGCCCTCCAGCTGAGCAGAGAGCACTGGAAGCACTGTAGTCGGTACCTGGTCGCGGCCCTGGAGCTCCAGTCCTAGCCTAAGGTGGTGGCAGTCCTGGGCCTAACTAGGTGCCCACTGCCGTCCGTCCCCCTCACCATCACTCTCATCCTCGTCACACTCTGCAACCAACCCACCACTGGCACCAACATACATATAATCGCGACGCGCCATCACCCACCGGACGACCCTCCTTGTCTTTTCCCTTCCCCCCTATCGCCTTCTCTCTCTCTTTCTTTCTATATATCGCGCTTGCGCCCTCCGTCCGTTCTCGCTCCAACACCTGCTGCCCACCTCTGTCGCTTGCTTTTGCTTCTGCTTCTCGCGACCTGCCCCGCTACGCCGGCCGAACCCGCCCGCAGTCTCCCGCTCTCCCGCCGTCCCGCCTCAAACCACACACCATGAGTGACCTCCAGGGAAGGAAGGTCTTCAAGGTCTTCAACCAGGACTTCATCGTCGACGAGCGATACACCGTCACCAAGGAGCTTGGCCAGGGCGCCTACGGCATTGTCTGGTAAGCCCGCGCTCGCTGTCCCCCGCACATCTGTCGCACTTTGTCGTCCCTACCCCGCCGTGCGTGCGTGCTGGACTGCGTACTGACGAATGCCCCGCCTCGTCGGGCCCTACAGCGCTGCTGTCAACAACCAGTCCAACGATGGCGTCGCCATCAAGAAGGTCACCAATGTCTTCAGCAAGAAGATTCTCGCCAAGCGCGCTCTGCGCGAGATCAAGCTGCTCCAGCACTTCCGCGGCCATCGCAACGTGAGCCAACTCGTCCTGGAGCGCCAAGCATCGCACCGCACTGGGAGCAATACTGATACTGCGGCAATAGATCACCTGCCTGTACGACATGGACATCCCCCGACCCGACAACTTCAACGAGACGTACCTGTACGAGGGTTAGTGCTGGCGATGCTGTGACTCGTCCGTCCGCGGTGTAAGCTGACTCGATCCCTAGAGCTGATGGAGTGCGATCTGGCGGCCATCATCCGTTCCGGCCAACCCCTCACCGATGCCCACTTCCAGTCTTTCATCTACCAGATTCTTTGTGGTCTCAAGTACATCCACTCCGCCAACGTCCTGCACCGAGATCTCAAGCCCGGTAACCTGCTGGTTAACGCCGATTGCGAGCTCAAGATTTGCGATTTCGGCCTGGCCAGAGGCTTCTCTGTCGACCCCGATGAGAACGCCGGATACATGACCGAGTATGTCGCTACTCGATGGTACCGAGCGCCTGAGATTATGTTGAGCTTCCAGAGCTACACCAAAGCCAGTATGTGCCCCATTTGTTGTGGTCATTGTGCCGTCCCTAACAAGATGCAGTTGACGTGTGGTCGGTTGGCTGTATTCTGGCCGAGCTTCTGGGAGGTCGACCCTTCTTCAAGGGCCGAGACTATGTCGACCAGCTTAACCAGATTCTTCACATTCTCGGAACCCCCAACGAGGAGACTCTCTCTCGCATCGGCTCTCCTCGCGCCCAGGAGTATGTTCGCAACCTACCCTTCATGCCCAAGAAGCCGTTCCCCAGCCTGTTCCCTAACGCCAACCCCGACGCCCTCAACCTCCTCGACAAGATGCTCGCCTTCGATCCCTCATCCCGTATCAGCGTCGAGCAGGCCCTCGAGCACCCCTATCTTCAGATCTGGCACGACGCCTCGGACGAGCCCGACTGCCCGACCACCTTTAACTTCGACTTCGAGGTCGTCGACGACGTTGGTGAGATGCGCGGCATGATCCTGGACGAAGTGAACCGATTCCGACAGATGGTCCGCACCGCTCCAGGCGCTGGTGGTGCTGCAGGTGCTCCCCAGCCAGGCGGCCCTGGCTCAGTCCCCCTACCCCAGGGTAACCAGCAGTGGACTGTTGAGGACCCTCGACCACAGGAGTATCTCGGCTACGCTAACGGCCTGGAGCAAGACCTCCAGGCTGGCCTCGATGCTGGAAGGAGGTAGATGCTCACGGTGTGAGATTGAAGTGCCTGAGGTACATGATACGCCTACTGTCTAGAGGAATGGACGGCACCAGGACTCCCAAGAGCATTAGTAGCGAAGGAAGAGATGGTAAAGATGGTTGGGTAATTTCAGTTTCACAACCCAGCGGAAACAACAAAGGCACTCTAGGCAAGTTAGGCGCTGTGCTCTAGTGATCCTTGATATAGGCATGGCATAGGTGAGAAAGAGACTGAGTAAAAATTTGGATACCAGAGGCGGCCCAGAGGCGGCCCAGAGGGCCAAACAAAAGGCCTTCACTTGCGGGATGAGAACTGCTCTTCCCCGCCTCTATAACAAACGAGATACGAGATGAATACTATTTTCTTCATTTTATTTTTAACATTTGATTGTATTGGTCATACTATGTGACCGGCCTGTTTCATTCCACTCTGCCTTCGTGCCGTGGGTTGGCTCCGGATGGGAGATGAGATGGCCACTCAAGTGGCCGCCATCATTTCCAGCCGCGCGGGTTTCCGTACGAGGCCACCTTTATTGACCTTGATTTATTATTAGTTTTTATTCCCTTGGCGTGAGTTGCTTTCTTGGTTCTTGGAACGCAAGCATGCCAAACATCAGTGAAGTGGAAAATGTGTCTCAAAGGGATACTTTCTCGAAAGATGCATAGGCTCTCACGATCTCAGTAATAGTAAGAAGGAAGCAAGTTTTTTCAAGTTCTTTTTTTTTCATTCTCTTTATCAGCCTGAGTGATACAACTCGAAGCCAAACCCCAAATCGCCCACCTCCTAAATGTGAGGATGTCGAAAAAGAACCAATACGCCTCCAGGAAATCCCTGATCTATGTAAGGTATGTAATATGTGCGCTGTAGAAAAGCATAGTATGAGCCTTTTTGTGAGAGCCAAGCGATTGCGCGCGCCCTGTTATGTGAAGCCGTGGTATAAAGTGTTGCCGAAACCCCCAAGGATGCCAGACGGAAGAAATGAAGCAGAAAGCGACCGTGAATAATAGGGCCTTTTTAAACGTGCGTGGGGTGACCGTGGCCCCTGAAGTTAACTCCGATGAACCCAATCTATGATATGGACAGAAACGAGAGAGAGAGAAAGAGAGGGAAAAGTAGAACGAGGCGAAGATCTAGCTGAAGAACCAGTACGTAGTGGCGTACGAGGTGCTGTGCTTGCCGGCAGCGGTGCAGCCGTGGGAGTTGCCGCCGGCGGTCAGGACGCGGTAGGTGTATTTGATGCCCTTGCTGCCGCCGGCGTCGCCGAGGTAGAGCCAGGTAACGGCGCCGGTGCCATCGGGGCCGCGGTCGGCGGAGGCCGGGGCGTTGATGCTGTCGATCTTCTTGCCGAAGAAGGTGCCGGAGCTGATGGCGAAGGTGGGGACGCCGGCGGCGTTGAAGTAGTGGTGGCCGAGGAAGGGGAGGTCGGCCAGGTCGTCGAGCTGAAGAGCGGCGTCGGCGGTGAAGGGGTTCTGGGCGTCGGCGCCGGTGCCGTTGGGGAGGAGGTTCAGGGGCACGGGGTGGCCGTTGAGGGCCTTTGCGCTCAGGCCGGCCCAGGCGTCGGCGTCGAGGGCCCGGCGGCCGGTGCCGGGGTACAGGTGAGTGATGTCGTAGAGCATGGCGAGGGCGCCGGTGGCGGTGGCTTCGGAGCCGGCGGCGGCGCAGGTGTAGTTCTGGATGCCGAGGCCGAGGGCGATGCGCTGGAGGGTGGCACCGGCGGGAGGAGAGGGGAGCTCCTTGTCTGGGTTGGGCGTGTTAGTGTATGTGTCGATGGGAGAGTGTTAGAGTGTGAATGGACTTACCACCGCCGTTGACGGGGAGGGTGGGCGAGGTTCGCACGCAGGGTGAGGCCAGGGCCAAGGTGGCCGAGACCAGGACGAGGAGAGAGTTGGCGAGCATGATGGTGATTATGTGTGAGTTGTGTGTTGTGTGTTGTGAGTCGTTGGTGTGTGAAGGGGGAGTGAGTGGTGTGTATATGAATGTAGATGAGACTTGAAGTTGTTGAAGTCGAAGTTGAAGTTGAAGATACTCAGAGTCAATGGCTTGAATAGATAGTCAACCAATGAAATAAGAAACAGAAAAGCTGTCAAAAGACGTAGAGAGTGCAACGAGCAACAGCAATCGAGAGGAAAGCAACGAGGACGGGCGCTCAGTGATATAACGGCGACGCGGCAAGCCAACGGGTGGCGGCGGCAAGCTAATAATAAACGCAAGGAGCAGGGGGGACGGGCAGTGGCCGGGGCGTGTCCACCAGGGCGCTTAATAGCAGAAGGGTTGCAGTTGCGGTGATGTGCAGAAGCGGGGTGGGAGTGGTGGTGGTGGTCAGGGTGTGTGTGTGAGAGAGATGGCCTAGTGCACGGAGTCGGTCTGTTTCTGTCTTTGGCCTGGGGTGGTTTTGGGAGGATTTGCGAGCTGGGCTTGGTGGTGAGCGATGGAAGGAGAAGGGAAGGAAAGCCATGTAAGGGGGAAGCTTTATATCGGTTTCGGTTTGGCTGTTGACAGTTGAGACGAATCCTTCGAAACATGACACACGGAGACTGGACGATGGACGATGGAATGGAATCAACTGTAAGCCCAAGGGGACTAAGCCCCGGCTTGGCCCGCGGCCGACCAAGAGAAAAACAACCCGGTGAGCGCGTGCTTGCTTTCTCGAGATGAGTGAGATTAGAATAGCGACGGGCCCGGCCCCAGTTGACCGTAGCCCGAAAGAAACCCTGCAAAGAGAGAGACGGGAAGAAGAAAAGAGAGAGAGAGAGGCCCAAAAGGAGGCCCGCCTGCATGCATGCGGGACCGGGGCTCGGTTCGGAAGTTCTGAGTGAGAAGACGCAGCGCCTCGTGGCCGGCCGGCCGCGTTGGACGAGGCCCTAGCGCGATGCGGAAGCTGAGAGAGGAAGAAAAGAAAGAGAAAAAAAGACCACGGCCGCCCAGGTTGCGGTGGGCAGGGATCCGGGGAGAGAGGTTGGGATGCATCGCGGTGGAGTTGGGGATGGCTTCGGTTGGAGAAGCCGCCGGCTGCGGGCCGTGAGACTCGAGCCCGCGCTCTCCAGGGATAATTAATCCTGGGCTTGCATCTGGCTATGGTGTGACGGTTGAGGATCTTCGGTGGTTTTGCAGCCTGGTTCCCCTGCCTTTCTTGTTCTTTTTCTTTCTTTGCTCTAGTCTACCGTCTTCCTGTTTTTTCCCGGGTGGTTTATGCATAGGTGGGCCCTCTGTCGGTGTTGGCATTTCCTCAAGAACTGAGAGTGAGTGCGGATAAATTACCCGCCGTGAGTTGAGTTGGATGGACGCTACTTTCTCACGCGGAGCCGCCTGGACACTCACTCGACTGGAGGCACTGCCCCGGAACTGCACCGTCCCGAACGGCTGGCCATGCTGCCGATTCCATGCTGCCGTCATATCGACGGCAATGCTGATGAGCATGTGGTAAGGCTGATGAAAGAGGCAGCAGCTGCTGCTGATTGAGCAAGTTTGTCTACCTAGTTGAATCTATTCGTAGATGGCTTCCACTCCGGGAAACGCACCTTCCGTTGGCTAGCTGTCTTCCCCCCTCCTCATCGCCAAGACCCCGTGCCGCGCGAGGGTGGTGGGCACTCTGTTTAGCTCCAGCCAAGGATCACTCACTCACTCGGCGCATCTCGATTTTTTTTGATTTTTTTTTTATCCCGCCCGCGCGGATGTCCTGTAGGTCAGCAACAGCAAGGGTCGTGATTTGCGACCTTTGGCCGCCACTTTATTTCTTTCCCGGCGTGGACGAATACAAAACGTGCACATTTAATTAATGCAGATCAGAAAGAAAAGGCGGAGACAGACAGAGAGAAGTTGAACGCAGACGGAAACAGCCTAAAACGCAAACATGTTCCGATTTCCGGTCTGGACCCCCCTTCCACCAAACAAGGGATCGCCAACGCCCAGGCCTTTGGAGCTACCGCTACGGCGACTCGGAACGTTGCAGCCAGGATCAAGCTCCGCCCCCCACAAGGCAGAGGGCAAACCAGGGAGCAAAACAAAAAGGATCTGTGTTCAGGTCTGAGCGCAGCGGGCGCGGACGGGAACAAGCTGGGGGATCTGATTTACGCGAGGTTTCGAGAGATGACGAAGGTTTAGTCCGGGGAGCGGCTCGGGGATTTTGATTGCAATGTGAGCGGTCATGTGTAGCATCGGGAGTGACGGTCGTTTCGCGACTGCACGAAGCCTCGGTTTAACTGAGACGGGACACTATACTGCTCTTGGTGTTTGACCTTTTTCTCCTTGAAGCAAAGCAAACATAAGCAGAGAGACAGAGCTTCATCTCCCCTCGCTTCCACTTCCCCGCACGGCTGCATTTCGGGAGATTAACCGCGCAAGTATTGCATCGCACAATGACGCGCAAAGGGAGAAAACGCAGAGAGACAAAAAGACAGACGCAGCCCCGAGGAAAGATGGTGTGGGCGCGTCTAGATGGTCTTCAGGCGCGGAACCGGTGGTTGGACGGGACGCTCTCTCTCTCTCTCTCTTGCCGCGGCCCCATGCTCCGTTGAGGCAATCGACAATTGGGGGATAGCCTCGTGGCTGCAGCAAGGGGGGGGCCGGGACGACCGGGGTGGGAGGCCGGTGGTGCTGAGTGGCGGGCTAGGCGGAGGAGTGCGACTTTGGCTTGGGCGGATAGGACGGCTGAGGGCTGGAAGAGGCAGGTTTCTAAAATTGGGGCGGGTAACTTGAACCATCTCCAGAGTGAGAAGTAATGGGCAAGTATGTAGGGAACATGCCTGGATTGCGTGGTACTCGTCAATGTCCCGTAGACGGCAATGATTAATTCCCACCGTCACCAAGCAACCCGGTGAGGTTTCCGTCCTCGCCTCGGCGTTATCAGCGCTCTTGGCAAAAGTCAGACCAGAGTCACACTCCGTCGTCCATCAACAAGTCGACGCGGTGCAACGTCCACATGGAACCACGGCATGCAGAGGGCAACCAACTCAAACATACCCGAAAGTCAATAGTCGTAGGCTGTGTCACTCAAGGCGCAGAACCCCCGCTCCGCATGCGAGAGGGAGAAAAGGTGGGCGCTCGTTGTTGCAGCCGAGCTGCTGCTTGCTGCGTTGGTTCACACGAGACGAGACGAAGCCGGGCTTTTTTTTTTTCTTTTCTTTTCTTTTTCTTGGCTTGTTGGTTATGGCGGTGCTGCTGCATGGCCCGTTGTTGATCTCTTCGCTGGCCTCACTTCTGCGTGTCTCGCAAAGCGTTCCACGCTGCTGGGACGAGCTGACCCAGAAGAGAGCATACCAATATCCGTTTGCTGTCCAACGGCATGAGTGAGCTATCCACCGTGGCGGCTAAGCTTGAGGCTGCACCAACACTCCTCCCATGTGGCCCAACATCGACGAGGCACACTGACTGTCGAAAGCCGACTTCCCATCCAATCAAATCCCTTACGACGCTCAATTAATGCTGCTATCTCCAGTCACACAGCGCCGTTAACCCGTGGACTGCGTGGCGGAGGAAGCACCAGCCAGACCGCCCCAATCCCCCGAAAACCCGGCCCCACCCATCCTTTCTCCGTCCCGCCCAGCGACAAAGCCAGCTTTCACCACCGTCCACCGTCCACCGTCCACCGCCCGCGCCGTCAACGGACACCGAACAGCCCGCCCAACATGTCGCGCCGCTCCGCCAAGGGCGAGTACATCGAGACCGTAAGCACCGCACCGTCAGCCTCGCACCGTTCCCTCGGACTGACGCAGCCCGCCTTAGGACACCGGCAACAAGGTCGCGCGCAAGGCCGTCCTCGTCGGCACGCAGAACATCATGCTCGGCGGCAAGACCGTCATCCAGCCCGACGTCATGATCCGCGGCGACCTCGCCCGCACCGCGCCCTCGTCGTCCTCGTCCTCCTCCGGCGCCGCCCCCGTCAACACCACCGCCGTCGCCATCGGCCGCTACTGCTTCCTCGCGCGCGGCGCGCTGCTGCGCCCGCCGGGCCGCATCTACAAGGGCGCGTACACCTTCATGCCGCTGCGCATGGGCGACCACGTCTTCGTCGGCCAGGGGACCATCGTGCAGGCCGCGAGCGTGGGCAACCACGTGCACATCGGCAAGGGGTGCACCGTGGGCGAGTTCGCCATCATCAAGGACTACGTCAAGGTCCTGGACGGCACGGTGATACCGCCGACCATGGTGATACCCAGCTTCTCCATCGTGGCGGGGCAGCCGGCCAAGGTGGTGGGGGAGATACCCGAGGGCGGACACGATGAGTTTGAGCTGAGGGACCTCTACAAGACGGTTGGCAACAATCCGCAGCCGCCGGCTTCGTGAAGACGCATGTCGATATCGGTTGTTGGATCAGCGGAGAGAGAACCTGCCGTATCTTGCCTCAACCGCTTTCTCCCTCCCGTCGTGAGAGTGGTCAGGTAAACAGTCTTAGGAATATGGCCACTTTGCAGAAGCAGATTGACATGGGGAAAGTCACTGGCCCACGACTGTCCGGAGTCTGGTCGTTTGCCTGGCATCTCTACAAAGCTATCCATCAACGCTCTGTTTGGCAAACACCAGGTCTCCCAAGCACCACTGGACCGGAGCCAATCGACCGAGGCAGTCGGCGACAACCATTTAGTCAGGAACGACGCCGCACGCGCAGGTTACCAGTAGCACAGAACGTTGTGGCATACTCCGCGGAAGGTCCAGAGCCTTCGAAACGCTAGACTGGAGTTTTAAATGATACCCCCTTGATTCGTCGTCCGATCGTCCCTAAGCAACTCGTCATTCCTCATGGACATGAACACAACATCGGGCGCTGATGGCGTCGCGTTTGACGCACTATAAACAGGCATCAAAAACGGCAATTGCATGTTTACCAACGCGCCGAGGACCTCCCCTAAGACTTCTTCCGTTTGTACCATAATACCCAGCGTTCAATCATCCCAACTCGAAGTGAATGGGCCATCAGGGAAATGGCGCCATCAATACGCCTGGACTCAAACTCTACGTTTTCCTTGGACTTGCCTTCGATATATAAGTGACTCAGACTCAGACTCATAGTTCGTTTCATCATCTTCAACCTTCTCACACCATCAAGCTTCACAACTCACATCGCATGCTCACAACCCCAGTCCTCTGGAGCACGATGGCTACACTCCCCACGCACCTGGAGACCTGCGTGCCACCGTGGTACACAGACAACAGATCAGGTCAGACAAGCCCAACCATGCCGGCACCCTTCATGCTTCGCTTCCGCCATGTCCGGAGCCGCGACACCGCCCTCTGGGACGCCCTTCGCGACAGCCCCGACCTCAACGACACCGGCCTGCGGGAGCGCATCCTGCCCATCTGCCGCGAGATACACACGGCGTACCACGGCGAGGGCAGCGGCGAGCTGGTCCACGGCGTCCCCGCGGCCCTCCTGCGCAAGTTCGGCGAGATATCGCTGCGCGTCATCCACCGCACCTGGGAGCTCCATCTCGCCTTCACCACGACGCCCCAGGTGCCCGGCTCCGACCCGCGCCAGATCTCCCGGCACGACTTCCTGGCCGCGGTGCGCAACACAGTCCTCAAGCGCATGCACATCCGTCTCATCCGCGCCCAACTCGAGGCCGCCCTGCAGGCCTAGCACGCCGAGGACGCCCAGGCGGCCATGATGGCGCCGTGGACGCACACGACCAACGTGCTCGTCCGCGACCAGCACGACCGCGCCGCCCGCGCCCTCCGCGAGTTCCACGTCCTCGGCGTGCTGCAGGAGGAGGTGCACCAGCCGCGTCCGGACCAGATGCCGGCCTACAAGTGCTCGGCGCTGCGGGAGTCGGCCCTGAGCGCCATGCGACGCTGCAGGGAGACGGTCCGGCGGTTCCACGAGGCGACGTTTGATATGCAGGCCCCGATTGTGGGCGAGGCCCTGAGGGAGAGGCAGGCCTTCATACTGTGGCACGTCGCTTCCAGGGCGGCCCAGCCGGACGGGTGGGAGACTAGGAGGGATGGGCAGCTGGAGAGCGTCTTGGCTAGCTTCTGCGATGATATCCTGACGGCGAGAGAGCGTGCTGGCGGTGTTGGAGAGGGACTGGGACTGTGGTGAGAGATGTAGTCCAGAGTTGTCCAGGGAAAGTTGCAAGGTTGCAGTGGAGGGACGGTACCAGGCATAACCTGCCTCGGATTTCTTCTTCATTCCGAGCAGAGGATCGAACACGAACGTAAATTGCTAGAAGCTGTTATCAATCAAATCTCATCTTCCTCTCCGCTGCACAGTCCACACATCCCGAGCCATCCCCGCACCTCACCGAAGCACCGGCAAAGTCACACCTGACAATCTCACACCTCCCGGCCAAACCTACGAAGACAGCCGAATGCTCGGCCAGTCCGATCCGAGGCGCTGGTACGTATCTCCTCCCAGCCGACCACCGCGCTCTCTCTCTATCTCTCTCTCCCGCAGCGGCTTTTGCTTTCTCCGCATTATGTGGGCCGGGCTAGCTCTGGAGCACGCGACAGCTGGGAGCCAGTGCACACGGACACATTGATGCTGATGGCGTTGGACAGGCGGTCAAGGCCCGTTATCGAGCTTATGCGACGAGATGAATGTCGAGGGATTGAGTCATCGATTGTCACGATACCGCCTGGTAGACAAAGATAGCATACCCAGAGGGCTCGTAAACATCACAAAAGCAGGGACAATGGTATCAAGATGAGGCAGGTGATGGGACATTCAGCTGTCGTCTTCGTCTTCATTGAATAACTCTCTAATCGTGACTCTATCAATAATAGCCCGTTCTAGGCATATGGGCCCGGGAGCAGACTCCCCAACGAAGGCCCAGGTTGCTTGTAGACTGTCTAATAGACCGGGGGTATAAAACCGAACAACTCCTGAAATAAAATAACCAAGAAACAAATAATGGAGGCTTGCGTCAACCGAGCAGGGCAGAACCTCGTCTTTCTCTTCACGATCCCTCCGTCTTTTTTTAAAAGTTGAACCTCTAAAACGCCGTAACCTTTGTAAATGCTGAAATGCAAGGCTCATCCCGCTGCCTCCCCCTTTTCGCGCCAATGTACAAGAATCCTATCTTTATCGTTGTCGTAATTCCAGTGAAGTGGACGTAGCAGGTGTCATAGTGGAGATGGGTCGTTTGTGCAAGAAATCCGCTGGGGCGGTCGAGATGCGAAGCGGCCATTGGGGTTAGTGATTGGTGGTGGTGGTTGTATTGTCATGTCGGGGACCAGGCCTGGAAGCAAATCACATCACCATCTGCTGCTGGCGCTCCTTCTCCTCGGCAAAGACCTTGCGGCTCATCTCGAGGACGCGCTCAAATCCCTCGCGGCCCTTAACGGCGTTCTCCTTGAAGCGATGCACGAGAGTGTCCTCGATGCTGTTCTTAATTCGCTGCCAGCCACCGCAAAGGGCGGTGATGTTCGCCGTCTGGATGAACTGGGTCTGGTGGTCGCTGAGGGGTCGGTAGATGACCTCCTCTTGGACGTTGACGAGGTTGCTCCAGGTCAGGTTCTGGCTGACCATGGTGACGGTCTTGTTTGCCGGGTCGACGTAGCTGGCCTCGAAGACGTATTGCTCCTCCGCGCACTGACCGATGATGGTCTTCATCCAGTCGGGGGCGGATTGCTTGCAGGTGATGAGGCGCTCGGTGCGAAGGATGCCGGTCTCGGGGTTGAGCTCGCGGGCGATGGTGTCGACGGCAATGACGTGCTCTGACTTGTTGTTCCAGGGGCCGTACTTTCGCCAGTTGGCGGTCGAGACCTCGTCCCACGAGTAGTTGTAGGTGACGGTGTTGGAGAAGACCTTCATGATGGCGGGAGGCGGGTGAAGGATGACGGGGAAGGGGGGAGAAGGAGGGATTCGTAGGGTTCGTCGGAAAAGCAGGAGTAGGTGTTGTAGGAGGACAAGGAGGAGTTGGTGAATGAGGGAAAGTTTGGAAGAAGTTGTCTGGCAGTCAGACAGACTTTTCTGATCCTTTGGTAGGTACAGTAGGCGAGCTGTGACCCTCGGGACGTCTTTGATCGGCAATGACAGAGAAGAAAGAAGAAACCCGCTTGTGAATGATGCCCCAGAACAAGACAGAAACAGCAACGACGATCGACGGCGGGAGGGACGGGGATGTAGGAGGGTGTGTTGCGGCCTTTATTCTGGAGCGCGATGCCTCTGGATAAATTTGTTTCGCCGCATGTGAAGGAAAAGTCGCTGTCTCCGCCCGCCCCCTTCGGAAGCCCGTCGACTCCCTGGCCCGAGCGCGTGCACCAGGCCCGCTAGTCCAGCTGGGGATGCGCCCTAACCCCATGCGGTAAGGCGCGAACGACACCGCGAGAAAGCCTCGGAATTTGAAAAGCGATTTGCCACGGCCCCATTGGCCCGGGCCTCAGGGTTCCCGCTCAGCGGCCAGAGCCAGCGCCCTCCCCGCTCAGCCACACGGTGGCGAGTGACGCAGCGGCAAGGAGAAAACCGGAGCAAGGGAAAAAATGCGAGGCGCAAATAGGCAATAGATGGACGGCCAAGCTACTCGGACATTGGTGCACGCGGCTCCACGGGGAGGAGATCAAGAAAACTAGGTCACCTTGTGGAGACGATCGGAGCCGTGTGATCGAGTCGATTCAAACTTGCCCTGGACCCTGGATCGACATTTCAAGGCCGGTCCTGGAAATTGGGAGAAGCCGTTGCTCGTCGCAAACCCGCCCGTTCGTGGGCCAGCCACAATATGCTCGGCATCGATCGGGGATCTTGCAGACTTGTCGGCGAATGAGCACTCGTCGATTGTCTCAAAGCCCCCCGGTTGCGGCTGCCGCTCTTCTGCATATCCGGGGCTGGGGATGACTGCATCCATTCAAGGGTTGACACGCGATAGATGAATGGTGGATGGATGGATGGATGTCTGGTAAGCTGGAGCAATGCTGACTGCCACCATGCCAGTTCACTGTTTGCCAGAAATACGAAAGTACAGACTGCCCGCCGCATCTGGTCCATTTGATTCACATAGATGTCTAGAAACTTGATGCTGAACCGACGTCGGCAAACGGCGCAGATACATTCATTCATTCTTTCATTTTGGGTTACCCTGTATATAAACAAGTGGATTTTCGTATTTCAGAGTCCTTCTCGTAAATCACTACGTGCCTCCCACTTACACGGTTTAGTAGTCGTCTCCACGGCTGACGACCTCCTTCACGGTGGGTCGGATCAGAATGGTCTGGAAAAAGCAGCGTGTTAGCTCTCGGGAAATCATTACGTCAGTGACGTCGCATTCAACTTACATGCTCAAATTGGGCAGTGTACGAGCCCTTCTTGTCACACAAGGGCGGGTACGCCTCGACGATGCCGTTGTTGACCAGGTTGTTGAGCTGCGATGAAGTTAGCATATGCCGCGAGAAGTCCCTTCTTAGAACGGATCCTGACATACCCCGAGCAGGTACTTGTCCTGGCCAAGGCGGTCCAGGTATCGGCGGCAGAACGGTAGGGTTCCAAAGTTCTTGTTGATGACGCTGAGCAGCGACTTGGCCGAGCTCAGGCGCAGATCGACGTGCTGCGAGTCTCCTCGCTTCGCGTAGTGCGACGTCTCCATGTCGTCCCGGACGTATCCGTTGCCTGTGCTGCCAAACGTCTCGATGGCAAAGACGTCGCCTTCCTCCATCTTGGTCTGGTCGTTGCTCTTGACGATGGGCACCGCCTTGGTCCCGTGGATGCTGTAGGGCAGGATGTTGTGGCCCGTCAAGTTGCGGATGCTCTTGACGGGGTACGTGGTGCCGTCAATCTCAACCTCGAAGCTCTCCATGGTCTCCTGGATGACGCCGCCGATCTCGCCGACGCGGGCGTCGATGCCCGCCTCGCGAATGCCGGCGTTGGTGGCCTCCTTGACGGCCTGGAGCAGGTTGTCGTACTTGGGCTCGAACGCCATGGTGAAGGCCGAGTCGACGATGCGGCCGTTGACGTGGACGCCAAAGTCCACCTTCATGACATCCTCCTGCTGCAGGACCATCTTATTGCCGGCGTTGGGGGTGTAGTGGGCGGCGCAGTGGTTCAAGCTGAGGCCAGTAGGGAAGCCCATGCCGGCGATTTGGGCATCGCCATCGACCAGACCCTGGTGGCCCGTCAGGGCGCGCACGCTGTCCTCGATGCCGTTGGCGATGTCGGTCAGGGTCTGTCCCGGCTTGATGCTCCTCTTGGCCCACTGGCGAACGTGGCGATGGACCTCGGCGGCCTCGCGGAAGTCAGTCAGGAAGTCGCTGTTGAGGTTGTCGAGGTGGCGCTTCTCCTCGTTGGTGGTGCGGTAGTTGTTCTCGTCCTTGTACTCGACCTCCTCGCCCACGGGATAGTTCTTGTTGGGGAACAGCTGGCTGATCATGACGGTGGGCGGGTCAGTCTGGCTGGTGGGGGTCTTCTTCTTCTTCCGGGGCTTTCTCTTCTTCTTCTTGGCTGCGCCGGCGGGGGCTGCAGCGCCGTTGGCGGCCTCGTCGGCCTCGTCGTCGGAGTCATCGCCGTGGTCGTCGCCGGCGGGGGCG
This sequence comes from Neonectria magnoliae, assembly GCA_037954305.1. Taxonomy (NCBI): domain Eukaryota; kingdom Fungi; phylum Ascomycota; class Sordariomycetes; order Hypocreales; family Nectriaceae; genus Neonectria; species Neonectria magnoliae. The sequence continues at coordinate 457,934 of JAZAVK010000008.1, read as the reverse complement.
GTTTTGGATTGTGCGGAGGAGCCGGGGTTCTGCGAGGTCTCGGCCACTGCGGGGAGGAGGGAGTTAGTATGAACTTGCGCGAAGGCACGGGGCGACCGGAAGCATTGCATACCGCTGAGCTCCTTGAGAGCTTCGGTGGGGATCTGAGCTGCCATGTTGGCGGACCTGCGCGAAGAGTTGAAGGAGCAAGGCTGCTGTCGAGCGAACGAAAGAAAATCAGTGCGAGTGTTGTGTCGGGGTGGGATGGATGGATTTACCCCACTACGGCGATTTGCTAACCGTGGACAAAATCACGCCTGCATCGTCTACGCCATTCTGATACCGGCGTTGATTTTGTCCACTTCGTCATGCCAGAAAAGCCCACCCCACCGAATTTTTTTGGCCATGATGCGAAAGTGGGTAATAACATCACACGGGTTGACACGAGCGACGATGGTTTACTAATTATGGCGGTTGGTCTGCAGGTTCGGTTACAGGTAGCAGGAAGTAGGTAAATACGAATATTCTGGTATATACGATTTGATCACAGAGGTTGGAATTCAGGCTAGACGCTTGATATACGTTTATTAGTGTTACTAGTATGCAGTGATTTGTGTTTTAGGTGGGTGAGTGTGTTAGGGTAGGTAGTCGAGAATCAGGGCAGTGGTTCGGAGTACGAATAATGTGTGAGACCACGATGGAAGTGGCAGATGCTTAACTTACACCATCTGATGTTTGCTACCTAATCACTTGGGAAAGACTTGGTAGGAAACCCCATATCTCTGTTGTCGATTCACTAGTCTGACCATCTCGCGGCTCTGATGAACAAGCTTAACTGTCCATCATGGATACCGGTTAGAGTCCTGCCAGAGACATTGCACTCCGCAAAGCTTAGGCTTTTTGGTGCTCTGCTACCGACTATAGAAATATGCAACTCAACATTGCTGACGTTTATTTATGCTTGAAATATACATCAACACAAACTCCTTGTCTACCTACGTACTAACGTAACTTGTCTTGTAGCCAACCCAGATCTTAAACCACCCATTTCTGCCATCAGCACGTTTTATCCAACTCCCTCACACCAAAACCACGGCGCATGTTTCAGCGCATGACGCCCCGCCTGGACACTAGTCATCCTCCTCTAGCGGCCGCTCGACAGTGGATGTGGCTGTCCACACCGATTCAGGGCCCAGCGCCACCCGCCGTGGCCGCTGACGTTGGTGGTTTAACGGTCGACGGTTGGCGCTGAGCTGTCGATGACTTATTTCCGGCCCAGGGACTCGTTCCGTCTCGGCCAACCGCAGCCCAACACTGAACGAGACGGAGGTTCCAGTCTCGATGGAGCCCTCCGTCGGTGCTGATCAGCGCTCATGTGGCCCCCGGTCCGTCCCCAGCATCCTGCTTCACTGCCTGTCACAAGACGACAGCGGACGGCTCCCTCTCGCAACATCAACAACATCATCATGATCCTCCATGTCCAGGCCGGCCGGTGCAATTGACGCCGCCCCGACTGCCTCCCGCCGACTCCGCACCCGCGTGTCATGCGCCTCCTCAACGCCAGGACGCTCCGCCTCGAGTCCTTCGTCGGTCAGGCCCCGCGATACGCCATCCTGTCGCACCGGTGGGGCGACGCCGAGCTGCTCTTCCAGGATGCGGTCTACGATGGCTGGCCCGATCGCATCGTGTCTCCCGGCGCCGACAAGGTGAAGCGCGCTTGCGCGCGCGCCGTCGAGGACCGGCTGGACTACATCTGGATCGACACCTGCTGCATCGACAAGAGCAGCAGCGCCGAGTTGTCTGAGGCTATCAACTCCATGTTCCTGTGGTATCACGAGGCTGCCGTATGCTACGCGTATCTTGTGGATGTGGACAGGGACGACAAGCATGGCTTCGCCCTCAGTCAATGGTTCAAGCGTGGCTGGACGCTGCAGGAGCTCATCGCCCCCGAGACGGTGGCTTTCTACGATTGCAACTGGGACTACATTGGCGATAGGAACTCCATGGCCCGCCTCATCTCGGAAATCACCAGCATCCACGAGCCGGTCCTGGCTCGGAAACAACCTATTGCCTCCAGCGCCTACGATCTCATGCAGTGGCAGCGCCATCACGGCAGGGACTTCCGAGTCCGGTCTATTCTGAGCTCCTACAGCGTGGCCGCTCGCCTCTCCTGGGCTGCGGGCAGGGAGACCTCGCGCGGAGAGGACACAGCCTACAGTCTACTGGGACTATTTGATGTCAATATGCCCCTCTTATACGGCGAGGGCGATAAGGCCTTCCAGCGCTTGCTGCACGAAATTGTTCGGTATACGGGAGATCCGTCGGTGTTGGTGTCGTGGGGTGCTGGCGCCCCATTACGCCAAAGCCCTTCTCATTACGCGTACAGCGGAAATGTGAGATGGTTAGAAACGCAAGGGTCGGCATCGTCGAGAGTCTCGATCGCAAACCCCCGGACCCTCGTCATTGAGGCCTTGACCTGTCCATGTGTCGTGTATGCTGCGGGAGACATTGTCCTCCAGGACCACTTTGTTATTGCAATAGTAGATTGCATCTTTGACGGAAGCCAATCGAGAATTGGCATTGTTTTGCGGCGGCGTGGGGTCGACAAGGTCTTCGAGCAGTATCATGAACTCCCATTTGTTCAGCTTGAGCCTCACCCACAGGGCAAAGTCATCGGCTCGATGTCGAGTTTAACCATTGCAAAAGGTGAGCCAAGGGTCGTGAAGCGATTGTGCCATGCATCTTGCTGACTTATTTACTCAGTCTCTTTTAAAGAAGATGATGCACAGGTCGGACGTCTTCAAGTGGCGTTGACGGAGACTTACCCAGTGGCACATCGGAGCCCCGGACTCTCCATCACTCCGCTGGTTCAGCCACCAACTCTTCACTATACACTCGGAACATCGGAGCTAGTCTCCGACGAGTCACACATCGTGGACGACGATGTCGGAGTATTCGTGGTGGAAAACGAATCGTCACGCGGCTTCTTCCTCATCTGGGGCTACGGGCAACTGGAAGACGACAGCCCCGTAGACCAGGACCCCAAGGCGGAGCCCCCGAGACAGACCAGGCCGTGGTGTCGGGTGCTCCCCTGGAAGGGCGCCATGCCTGGGGCGTCGCGCACCGAGGTGCACCTCCAGGGCGAGCCGGACATCTTCGTGCTGGACCGCGACCCCGTGGAACTCTTCTCGGCGCGGGAGACGTTCGTGGAGATGATGAATCGGTTCCGGACGAAGCGCAGCGACGGACGCCTGGTCGACCTGGGGGACGTGGTGGTCAGGGCGACGTTCCGCCCCAGCACCTTTCTCGGATACACGCAGTACAGCCTGGTGGTCGAGATCGAGCCGGCGCGCGCCCACGGACGAGAAGCAGCCCGCGGGCCAATGGTAGACCCGTGGAAGAGGAAGCGGCCCTGGTGGCATCGGTTCAGCCCGCCACTATTAATCACGTCTGCGAAGAGGACGGCGACTCGGTGGTGTTAGTCGCGCTGTCTAATCTACCCGACCTCCCTAGTTGGACATGGCGGCTGACAGCAGCGTGCATGTGGTGGCGGCTCGGCGCAGCAAGCAATTTGCTGGACTGGGCGAGCTGAGAAGAAATAATTCATAAACGTTAAATGTTAATTATAGCATCCGAGACGACGATGCCTGGGCAACGAGCGGCCGACAGACCACTGACGGACTCGGCTTTTGACAGTGTCCGCAGAGGGGTAGAGTTGGCGATGGTGCCGGAGATGGGATCAGTATACAGATTATATTTCAAGACATTTCATTAGAGTATTTCTTAGTTATGGTTAAGCAACTCAGTCTCTCTGTCGGTGTAATTACTTCTTGGTGCACCCAGCAGCAATCTTCTCCGGCCTGCGACACCCAAAGGTCCAATTCCATACCCGCGTCTCAGACCTGAGAAGATCCCCCCCCCACCACCTATGACCTCACACACCGCTAGGGAACATAAATGGGCGTCATGAGCAAACCCGGCAAAGCAAACGATTCGACCAAGCTCCCCAACCACGAGACGATAGCCCAACCCGCTAATTAGCTTCTAAAAAATGCGTTTGCCAAGATTCCCCCGTCCTTTTTCGTTCCAGGCTGAGCATCAGAAGCCCCTGAAAAAAAAGAATGAAAAAATGCCAGTCAAGTCGTCGCATGATTGCGTGGCGCGCGGCGACGCTGCTCCAGTCCCAATCCCCACCGACCGAGCCAAACCCCAGTCCAGCCCAGCCCAGCCCGTATTTGCAAGTTTTGTATCTAAAGGTTACGGAATACGGCAGCAAGTCTAGTAGGAGAAAAGCAGCGTGCGCATCCTTCTTCCCCGGCCAAGCCCCAGCTAGCGTCGCCACCCTTTTCGCTCTCGGGCCGTAGGAAGCGAGGCGCCGCCGTCGTCAGAACCTCTTCCCTCTTGCCTGGGCGCTTTAAATACTTGGCTGGACTCTCACTCACCTCGGGGAGAAAGGAAAAACAACAACAGGAGAACCAAACAACCCCGCGAATACTCATCATGGGAGATCCCAAGCTCGAGGACCCGGCGCCGCGGCCAGAGGACTCGCCCGCTGAAGAATCACCAACAACCGAACACGCCCCTCCTCTTCCGGCCAGACCACCACCGCCATATGTCTTGAACGCCGACGACGACGTGAACCACAGCCGCAGCCATAGCTACAGCCACAGCCACAGCGAGAACGACGACAACATCAGCGCCAGCGACAGGCAGACCTCGTCGTCGCCAACGCACTCGCAACCGCCGCGAGCAATCCCCCGCAAGGCCGTCGGGTCCACGTCCACCTCGCGCACGCCGTCGCTCACCCTCGAGATCAACACGGCGCAGCCCGAAGACTTCGAGGGCGAGCTCGCCACCAACCACGACCTGCCCTCGCGCGAGACGCTCCGCAAGATCGACAACTACATCGTGCTGGACCGCCATGGCAAGACGCATCCCTTTAAAAGCCTGTACACCGGGAGCAATGTCGCCCGCCGCGTGCTCGTCATCTTTGTCCGCCATTTCTTCTGTGGCGTAAGTTGAAACGACTCCGCCCCCTCCGTCTACACCCCTTGTTTGCAGACGTGTGGTGTTTGCGTGCTTCGGGAGACTGACTACATTGCCTTGCAGAACTGCCAGGAATTCCTCCGCTCGCTCTCCGAGGCCATCACGCCCGACGCCCTCATCGGCCTGCCCGTCAGCACATTCATTGCCGTCATCGGATGCGGCGACCCGGCCCTGATCGACATGTACGTCTCCGAGACGAAGTGCCCGTTCCCCGTCTACACGGATCCCACCCGCTCCCTCTTCCAGGCCCTCGACATGACCAATACGCTGGCCATGGGCACCAAGCCCGCTTACATGCGCAAGAGCATGACCCGCAGCATCATGGAGAGCGTCGTCCAGGGCATCAAGCAGATCCCCACGGGAAACGCCCTCAAGTCCGGCCATCAGCGCCAGGTCGGCGGCGAGTTCCTCTTCGAGCCGCGAGACCTCGTCACGCCCGTGTCGACCCCCCGCGAGGAGAAGACGAAGCAGATCGGCGCCTTCGAAGAGCCGCAGGACACCCGGGCGAAAAACGGCAAAGCCTCTGACCGCCACGGCGACGAGGAGAAGACGGTGACGTGGTGCCACCGCATGAAGACGACGCGAGACCACGCCGAGATCTCCGAGATCATCGAGGTGCTCGGCCTCGACGCCGCCCGCATCCTAGGCCAAGTCCAGCGCCAGGGCTCGGCGGGCCCATCTTCCGCAACGTCGCAGACGAGGAAGGGCAGAGGACACAGCATGGCCGAGCAGATTCGCAAGTTGAGCGCGGAGCAGAGTCGATCTCCGCTGGCGTGAGTGAGCGTGAGTGGTCGAGTTTATCAAAGATTGTTCGGGCGTTTTTTGGTCACAGCGTTGGAGTAAAAGACTAGGGGTTTTTTGTCGGCTTTTTAAAGTATCCATGCCATCACTCGCCGCTCCTGAGATTCGGCTTTGCGCATACCGGAATCCATAGAAGTATAGAGGTGATGACACACCAAAACGGTTAACGAGCATGTTGTCTTGTTTTTTTTATTTATTACTTTTTCTACTCGTGCACCCACTCCTGGTCCTCGCTGCTGACGATGACCTCGTCGACCCTGAGCCGATGCTTGAGGATGTCCTCCCCGTTCACCAAGTCATTCTCCAACGCCCTACGATCGCCCTCCTCGATATCCTTCACGATGCCCGCCCGCACATGCCTCTCCCGCAGCCTCCGCCTCGCCGTCTCAAAGCCCACCTCGACGAACCACAGCTCGTCCATCAACGCCGCCGCATCCCGCCACACATCGCGATCCAGCGCGAGGTAGTTCCCCTCCAGCACGACGATGCGGTGGTGCGGCAGGACGGCAATGGCGTCGTCGGCGGGATCCTTGACGGCGTGGTCAAACGACGGCGCGAGGACGGCGGGGCTGGACGAGGCGCGCAGGGCGCGCGCGAGGGCGAGGAACTTGGGCGCGTCGAAGGTGAAGGCGGCGCCGCGGCGGGCGTGCGCCGCGACCGGGTCGGGCATCGCCGAGAGCGCCGCGCGCGTGAGGTGGAAGCCGTCCATGGGCACGAAGGTCGCGGGCGGCGGGGAGGAGGGGGGGGCTTGGGCGTTGAGGCGGGCGACGATGATTTGCGAAAGGGTTGTTTTTCCTGGCGGTGGGTGAGCGGGATCATGGGCGAGGGAGGTGTTGGAGGGCTACCTGAGCCGGGGATGCCGGCGATGCCAATTACTAGATGAGACGGGTCAGTCAGTAACCCATTCAATCTATTGCAAGCCATGCTCCTCTTCAATTCCTTCTTTGAAGACGGCAAATCGCCCCGGAAGCAACCACTTACACAGCCGCTGATCCCGCGGCGTCTCCCCGTACCGCTTCCACACCCTGTCCACGAGCCTCTGAACCTGCTCATCCATGCTTCTCAGTGTCGCTGGCGAAAAGTTGTCTGGTCGAAGCGGCGTTTGCGTCGTCATCCGCCGTGCCCCGCGTTATCTGGGCCGTTTCGATACCCCACGCCGGTCGCTTTGTCCCCCCTACTTGCGGTATGCCCCTGCAAGCCGGTGATGTCAGTGTCGATGATGGGAAATGGGTCATCGTGCACTGTTGACGGTGGATGATTGGCGTACTTGAATTAGCAGACATTTAAGCACGAGCGCTCGAGACTGCCGTGTCTGTACTGCGTTTCGTTTCTCACATCTTCTTTTGATCTTGCCGTCCCATGTTTGTCAGCCTCCATCATTAAACAAAATTGACAATAATAAAGCACCACCAACCAGTCTCGGTTGTCCATTACTACGTACAACGAATATTTCAAAACCTCCTAACATTATATTGACACCTTTAGAAAGTTTTCAGGCCAAACCAATACTCCTTGCCCGTAACTTTAGCAACAGTAAAAGCCCGACAAGTCCTCACTCAGCTCAGCTCACCACCACCAAGTAGCCGCTGGTGGGGCCCGCGTCCTCACCCTCTGGCAAATTCCTCAAAACCCAGTCGGGCAATCGCCTCTCCACCACCACACAAACCATCCAGGCCACATTCCCAACCATGGACGACGAAGAAAACAGTCTCTTCAACATCGAAGTATCAGACGCTTCCGACGACGAGCCAGACGCCAAGGAAGCTCGCCGCACCGGCCAGTCCGAGGACGTCTGGAGTGCCATCCAGAGGGACTACCAGCCTAAAATTGAGAACGGCCAGGTGAGCCCATTTTCTCGTTCTCCAGCCTCATCAGCAAATGTGCTAAATATTGATATAGATCCATAAAACGGTCCAGCTGCCCGTTAAGTCTAACGCCTCGAAGCAGCTCCTTCAAGAGCTGATCCACGCCGTTGAGGAGTTGTACTTCTTTCGTCGTTATGAACATTCCACACAATTCATCAGTGAAGCACTTTCCGGAAGCAACGATCTAGATGACGATACGCGACAGTTACTACACATCTATCGAGACAAGTGTCAGAAGAAACTCAAGGCACAAGGGTGACGCCAAATACTACAGCCAAGCCTCACAAGAACTAATGGCATAACGTCGTCAAGAGCTCAAGTCGCGAAATCAATTGCTTTTAGCTATCTCTGGTTATACCTGCACATGCCCCCAACTGAGATATCCACCATCTCGTCACCCATCCCTGTAACCAACATTGTGGCCTTAACCATGGACGTTGGAGGCGATTGTTGTCAACGCCGAGATGAGTCAAGTTGCATATAGTCGGACCTAGTCTTACATGAGAACAAACAATTGCTCATCTCCTCCACTGATATTACTCCCCTGGATTTCAACAAGCCCAAACCGTTATTAGGGCGAAATTTGCCTAACGAGCCCCTGTGAATTTCCCTTCGAATTGAACCGGCTCCGTCGCATAACGAGAAGAGCTCAGTCCCTGAGCGCGTATGACTGTACTGGGGTTTAAAGTGCTGCGAGTGTTGCCAGACGACATGGAAGGAGTACTGCGTGGCTGAGAGACTGGATGCATAGTCCGGACCCCACCGTGGCCTCCATTGGTAGCCCAACGGGAGTCGGCCAAGCCTTTGGTTGGACGACGGCGAGTGCTGGCTTTCGTGATCGAAGGCGTTGTTGGAACAACGTTTTCACTGACGGTACTATTCTTCGTGGCTGCTTCAACATTCTGAAGGCCCGAACTCGCGACCGCTGTCGCAGCCACTGGAAGGTCCTTCGTGGCTTTCCAATCGTCGGGAACCACCGCAAGTTGCTGAAGCGACTCAAGCATTTCAGGAGAATACTGGACGCGACGTACCTGCTCAGCGATTGCTTCGGTACACCGATCAACTTCAGCTTGAACCGGCTGGTTTTGCTTCTTCTCTCGACCAGACTGACGGAGGTGCATCTTGATCTTGATCTGCGCCATGTTGCGTAGGACAGCGATGAGATTCTCCTTGATTTCGTCTTCACAATCTCTCATGAACCCATGCTGCACCCAATATTCGATCGCCCCATCTTCGATGCCTTGGATGACAGAGTCGACTAAGTGGTCCTCCAGCGCATAGTGAACCATGACGTTCTCAACGAGATGAACAATGTGCTCTGTAGCATTGAGTAGACAGGGAATCTGTGAGTTGTGGACTTCTTCGAAGTTATCCATATCGATCAACGTCTCGTCGGCTGTAGCAGAGACGGAACCAGCTTCTTCAGCTTCGGCGGAAATAGAAGCCAGATCCTCAATGGCAGAGGACGATGTCCTCGTCGCTTGATCTTGTGTAGCAGGTGTGAGGTCCGCGTCTGGTTGATTTGCTGCAGCGGGGGGTTGGGAACTCTCGATAGTCTGATTGTTGCTCAAGTCCGCCTCGGTCGTTTTACGTTGGAGATGGATTGTCGTAGGTCGCTGAAGGGCCTGGACGCACTTCTTGAAATTTCCTGTTTCCTCCAGATTGGCAAGTCTCAGGAAGTAGTCCGATGAACTCGGTCGGTGTGTAAGCTTGCAAAACACCCCATCCATGACTGGTGTCTCAAAGTCCAACATTCCGTGGACTCTTTTTCCTCTTCCTGCTGCCGTCAGGTGGAGGAAGGCTTTGGCTGTCTCAGTAAACAACACCATCTTAAATTCAACTTCAAAACAACCAGACTCCTGCTTTTCTGGCACCACTTCGCAACGTCCAGTGCAGATCAACATTTCAGTAGAGCCAGCGACTTCTGGGTTTTGAGCAAGTTCAAGCCGCAGGTGGGCGGCATTTTCCCGTGCAGAATGATTTTTGGGGCTCGGCTTGGGTGCAGTGGCCAAGACTGGCGACGGAAGCACGGGGTTCAAGGTGGCGGAAATCTTTGGCGGCCCCCATGTTGTGGGAATGGGGGGAGGGAGTTTGACAGTTACCATTTTCTGGACTTGAGACTTCTATTCTGGGTTCGCAGGTTGGAAGGCAACTGTACCAACGTCTTGGGGCGCCTGGGGTCGTTGAGGTTGTGGCTGGTGCTTGCGAGATGGTCCCTTCACTTGTTGACGGACAGCAGAAGCGCTCAAGAGAAACAGTCAGCTTAGCAACCTCAGTATAAGAGAAAGGGCCTACCTTTCTGCAGGGTGGGACTCCATAATCTGCTTGGCCATCTGCTTTCCCCATGGGCGGGCGTTGTCAAGATGAAGTCCTTCAATCTGGCGAGACTCCTCGTCATCGATAGTCACTGCACGGGTGATTAGTTCTGGTCCTACATTTATCCAAATACTGAGCCTACCGTTCCATCTGTTGTTCAGATCTTGTTTGAGCTTGGCTGGATAATGGCTCGTGCCATTCTTTCCTCGGGGGTCGAAGGAAGGCCCTTTTTTGGCGACAGAGCTGAGCGGCAGCTCTTCCTGCCGAACTCGGCTAAGGTCAGCCTATCGAAACCGTTAGTTATTTATCTGGTATTCTCCAGGGCATCAGAAGGAGAAAAGAGGCGTGGTCGAGGCTCGAGAAGATGGAACTAGTTTGCAACGAGGACATTCCCGTGCACCTCCAGCATTCAGCGCGTTGCGTACCAAGGATTTCCAAGGTTTAAGAACGGATTCGAAGAGATTGGGTGCTTCAAACGGGACAGGTATGCTTCACAAGGGGGGAAACGCCTTCGAGTGATGCAGGAGTGGGAGTGGGAGCGGGAAGGGGAGCATCTTACCATGCAGGCCGCCTCAACCACACGGGGATCAATGAAGTCACTCATGTCAAGAGTGGGTTGTGGCCATGCCACGATTAACAAGAGACAGGAGTCTTTTTATCAGGGCTCTTTGATGATTTTGGTCTTCCTGTTGCGACCCGTGTATGGTGGAGGAGGATGAAAGGGCGTGGGAGGATACGAGCGGGTTGGGTTTTTGTGTGAATTAACCGGCTGTCACCTGGCAACGGAAAAAGGCAATGCCCTAAGTCCGAGCTCGGAACCGGCTCGAATGCTTCAGAAACAAGGTCTTAGAGTCCTGGAAGCGCAGAGAACTTGTAAGGATCAACGAGGCTCGATGGAATACGGGCTTGGTGGAAGAGTTCATGAGGTTGAGGAACGAGAAGATTGCAATGCGCAACCTCGAAGATGTACGAATTGGAAGGCGCAAGTAGCCCAACCAATGGAATTCACTTCTAGAAGCGGGCTCCTTCTTCGTCCATTCACAGGCAGGCTCCTTCCACTTCCGTTGGTCGGGCACACTTTCGACAGCGGATACTGGCGCGGGAGGGCGGCGACCTGCAGGTGCACGACGCCTTGCAGCATTGGTTAACTGCCTGAGGATGCAAGTAAATTTTTCTTTGAAGCATGCAATGCCTTCCCATAACTAAGATATCAATGAAGCCTTAGATTTGCCATCATTTGAGGTCTTGGGTCAACTGCCCCTTTTCATTAGACACACGTGTGCCCAATGTCTGACATGTCCTGGAACTGGATTCACAGGCACTGCCTCGAGATCCAAGAGACTAGTATCATGAGATCTTGGTTCCTTGGGTACTTAGCTTAATCTGCTTGATTCCGTCACGGACCGTGGCGTTGCAATCACAGAGCAATCAGTCCCGGCAGCTGGCGGCACTCCTTCCCCTTGGCCGGCCCCATTTTCTCTCACTGCCCGCTACAAAGCGCTGAACAAGTGGTCAAGCTCTCCCCAGAATTCTTCGACGAGACTCTGAGAAGTGACTCCATTCCCAGCCTCACTTATGTTGTGCGTTGACTACCTCTGATCCGAAATCCACCCCGTCCTGAGTCAACCATTCCCCTACGCTTCTCATCGAACTCAGAACAGCTAAAAGAGATGTCACGTCGTGCAAGCTAGCCTTCTCCTCTCTCGGTTTATTCCAAAAGCTAACAGAATTACTACTGCAGAGGAAAGCAATGTCACCACGCGCCCTCCCGATACGATCCAATTTCCACTCCAAATACCCCCACGAACCGACGCTTAGGCTGCAAAGTACTTAGCGATGAAGCTCTCAAGCGTCGTCAGCTTAGCCTGGTCTCCAGACTGGCCTTTGGCCTCGGCCGCCCGATACTTCAACTCGCCCGATGTGACCAAGTCATTGGGCACACCATAATACAGGCCGCCCGAGTGCTGGCAGAAGCCGAACATGTACTTGACAGTCTCTAAAGCGGCCATGCCATAGGTCTCCATGGCCTTCCAGTCCTCGACAGGCACGAAACGAGCCTCCTGGCCAGTCACTTCTGGACGTCAGTGGATGCCCGCAGTGGAATGAAGAAGCACTTGAGCATACCTTTCTGGAAGTCGGAAACGAACTGCTCAGCAGTCGCACTGGAACTTATGCCCTGCACCAGACGTCCGTTGTACTTCTCGGGGGCAAGGAAAACACCATGGACAAGGTCGCCATAATCCTCCATGATGGATACGAAGGGAATCTCTTCGTTGCCACCCCACCGAGGGACGTGCAGAGTAAGGTACCCCTCCTCATCGGCAACGAAGGGGAAGCCTCCCAGGATGGGAGCCATCTCCTCGATGAGGTGGTTTTCCATGTACCAGCCAGGGCTCACAATGTTGACAGTCTCGAAGACGCCCTTGCTCTTGGCGTACTCACCAACATCGTGCTTATCTGTTGCAGTTTAGAACGGTGACCTAGAACCAGGGCGATCGAACATACCTTCAAATGCCTTGTTTGGGACCGCTCCGTTGGTGATCTTGGAGGCAGACTCCATGCCGCTATACACGAAGTGGCGGACTCCAACCTCGGCAGCAGCATCGACGAGGATCTTTCCCAGGTCTGTCTCGCTAAGCCCGCTGGGCTGGTTCAGAGTCTTTCCAATGGTCAGTCCAATTACCAGCTATTTATTGCAGTCCAAAAACTTACAGGGTCATCAGAGTTGGTGTTGACAAAGATTCCCCAGCTTCCCCTGAATGCTTCGGCTACTTGCTCCTTGACAAAACCATCGGCCTTAACAACCTCAACACCCTGTGATATGAGGGCCTTGGCCTTGTCGGATTCAGGGTTTCGAGTGATGCCTCTCACAGAGAAAGCCTTGTCCTTGTTCTGAAGGAGAGAATTGACGACGCTGCCACCTTGGGTCCCGGTAGAACCATAGACAGTGACGACCTTGGAGGAAGACATTGCGATGGAGAGCGATGGGGAATTTAAGAGTTGGGTGTGAAATTAGAAGAAGCAACAGTGTCTTTTGAAAGGTTTGTCTGGAGGTTGATGACCTGCTTGCTGATTCTTGCTTCTACAGTCCAGCTCGCTGGCCCTTTATACTTCACAAAGCACTTGTCGATTTGCACTTCCTCAAGAACATTCACCTCCACACAACACCACGATGACTGATCGAACTCGTACAAGACACGCAAATATTTCTAATCACAGCGAACCAATAAGTCCAGCCACGTTGAACTCCAACCTCGAAACCGCTTCGCCAAGCATACAACTCCGCAACCCAGAATGTTCTGTTCGTGGCGCCGTAATGGGTGGGTCGCACAAGGGTTTCGATTCCCCCGACTCTCCGTCCGCTACTGAATTAACAGACAAATGGGCTAACCAGAACGCCGATGGCTAATTTTCTCATCATTTTCGGGCCAACGCACTCCGCGGACGTATCCAGCGGCTGTGGCTTGCGCACTAAGGCCAGCCGTGCCAGTCGGCGCGTGGTCGCTGGTAGCGATTATTAATTCAGCCCTACACGGCTAGACGTCGTCGGAGAGGGGCACACGGTCGGATTACAGTTCGTATTAATGGATCTGTCCACGTTCGACGGCGGGGGAGCGGACTTTGAGCTTTGACAGAATGGACCTGAGGTTATTTCGTCTTCATCGGTGGCCTGCGCTGTTTCTTTGACGGAAACGATGGGGATCACCAATGGCCTGAAAGACGAGTCGGTGTAATGTGCGGGCAAAATCTGACCTCGTCTTTCCAGTCATAAACCAATTGTATCTCGACGCTCTCCTGGCACTCTAATAACTTCCAACAACAGTCAGTGGTGACTCTATTACCGGGCAAATCCATTAAGGCTTGATTAGTCGTTTCTGCTCATTCGGTTCTCATCAAGCAAGACATCACGTGATGCTCAACGGCGAGTTCATCATGACTTGTTCGGTCTGGTGGTCTAGCGGTATGATTCTCGCTTAGGGAACACCCTGAAGCACAGCTTGCGAGAGGTCCCGGGTTCAATCCCCGGCCAGACCCTTTCTTTTTGTATTCTTGGTGATTTTCGAGGCGTGGTTCTGTTGGTCTGTACGTCAGACGGCCAAGAGGCAGAATCAACGAAGGAAATCCAATTGCTTACTAGCAACTCGAAGCCTGTTCTTTTCCCCAAAACGCTTCTACTTTGATCAACTCCTAAATGAATAAATATCTCATAATTTATATTTCTATAGATGTCTACTTTACTTATTGGAGATGTGCTTTGTATGGGAATCGAACTCTTTTGAATGTATAGGGTAGTAGATTGTCTTGTCCACTATTACAGGGGCAGAATAGTATCAGGCAAAAGTAAGGGCACCGAGACCCACTGCGCTAGTATCCACATTTCGTCGATAGCCAGTGTGAGTTCGCGATACATAGTATAAGTCAGCATTAGATAGGTCTAGATAATCACGTGGTCTCTCAATACTGAGTGCGATAAAGGCGATAAGGAAGATAAGTCAGCAGTTCAGTGAATCGCACAGTGTGTGTTTATAGAGGGCCCTGTTAAGTGACCGTACAAGGCCCCCTAGACTTGTGGGTCTCGGTGCCCTTACTTTTGCCTGATACCATAGTAATCAAAAGTCGTCGAGATGCACCCTTGCGGTCTGGAGGTTATAGATAAAGCCCTAGATTATGTATTTAAAATGATTAAACAGCGGCTGTGGATTAAAGCCGACTGATAACTACCTAAGTGACCTCGCTGGCTTCTCATCATTAATACTGTTCTCCTCGAATGACCACAGAAACTATTAAGCAGGATCAAGGGAATAACAGGCTCAACTAGAAGTCGGCCAAAATGGAACAGGAGTAAATGAAAATAAAAAGGGGTGAGCTCATTGACGTGAATTGTCTGGCAATTCCCACCGCTGCGTCGACTGACCCTGTGTGGTATGCGTGTAACCAGGCGGTGGACTCTGCGACTGCCCAGAAAGCTCAGGCGGCCGGCCCTCTCCAGACACCTCCACGCGTTGGCCCTGGCCGTCCATCTCAGGACGCCAGGCAGTGTCGCCGTTGACCTCGTGGTGCCCTGCGGCCGCGATGGGCGGACTCGGCGTGACGGTGGGAAAGGGGTGGATCTCCCGGCCGCCAAGCTCGCGCTGGACGCCGTGGCCGGCGAGTTCGTTGGTCTTTGAAACAGGGGACACGGCGGCGGAGACGGGAGAGATTGCTGAGGTGCCGACGGGCTTTCTGGCAACGGGGACGGCGCTCATGGGAGGGTGGGTGGTTGACGTGTTGCTCGTGCCCGCCTCCTCGGACGGCTGAACGCCAGGAGCAAACCTGGCGTTGCGGCGTTTCCTCCTCCAGAACCACCATGCCAAAGCGGCGCTCAGTATAGCCACTACAGGGACCGCGACGCCCACGCCAATCTTCACGGAGGAGTTGTCGTCCGAGTCGTCAATGTTGAGGCTTGCGGGGGATCCATCCGAGTTCACCAACAGGGTCGACGTCGCGTAGACGATTACTAGAAAGAGCGCCAGTTAGCACCTCCACGTATCATCACAGATGCAAGCACAGTACCTGGAGCAACAGCAAAGGCACCGTCGCCATGAGTAGCAGGAACTTACCCCGCGACTTGGTGGCCTCGGCGCCTCCTTCGGTGGTTTGTGTGACGATGGTCAACTGCGTCGTCGTCTCTGCTGCGCCAGAGTCGAGCGTCTTGCTGGGTTCCACGTCGCTATCGCTACTGTCGTCGTCGCTGCTGCTGCTACTGGATGTAGATTCCGGCTCCGAAGTTGCCTCAGCCGGGTTGTACCACTCTGTAGCACCGGGTTGAGTAAACCCAGCACCCATACAGTAGGACCCGTACAAGGACTGGATGGAGCTGAGGTCTAGAGCGTAGTCTCCCCTTTCGCATAGCGACGACGCGCACTTGGACATGAAGCCATCTGCGACAGATGCGGAAGCGGACGCCGTCGCACAGTAGCAGTCATTGTTGTAGGGGGAGCCACAGCCCATGGCCCTTCCCATATCGGTGGTGTATGTGTAGTACAGACATTTGCTGATACAAGTATGACCAGAGCTGTCGAGGTCCTTGCTGATAGTGACTGTATCAGCAGCCCTGACAAGAGCCCGGAAGAGAACTAGCAAAGTGAGAAAGAGGGGAAGACGGCGAGCCATTGTTGCGGGACTTGGAGCCTTCTCCGTGGTCACAAGAGTTGATGTATGTGTGAGGGAGTTGTTTCCAAGAAGTCCGTGATAGTGATGCGAGAGAAGGGAAACCAACGAGAGCAACGGGGACACCCAGTTTAAAGAGGCCGGCGAGGACTTGTCCGCAAGATTCTTTCATATGCGGGCAATAATTACGCCGTCTTTTGACGCTTCAGCTTCCACTTAGTGATCGGCTATGTGATAGACGGAATAAGGCAAGCAAGCAATTTTGCGGGGTCGTACAAGATGGACGAAGTAGGATCGCACGATGTAGGTTCCAGGGGCACGAACATCTCATTGGCCCTGATATGAGGATAAAACCGCCTCAACACCCTTAAAGTGCATGAGCTGAAAGCACTTTGCTAGGGTAGGGAAGCCTAATCGCCAACCTAAAACGCCTAAGCATGCGAGGGGATTGGTCTCGACCTTTGACGAGTGCCCTCATGCGGTAAAGTGGAGGAAAGACCATGCTAATTCACTATCATCAGCGCGTATATGATTTAACGGACGATGCTGTACCCGAGAGCCAAGAAGATGATTTGCCGATTTGTTTCTTGAGGGGTAGATGGATCGGTGAGGGAGAAATGGCTGATCAGCTTTGATGGGCAAGCAGACCGCGTATTCGGAGCACGTCGTGCATGGAGGATAGAGCAGAGAGAGAGGAATATAGACAAATGAACCCAATGAGATCCTCATGGAGGGACACATCCTTCATGAATGTCATTGATAGGGAGCAAATGGAAAGGGTAGAGACGGCTGGACGCAAGAGGAACTACTCTGGCTTTTCAGCGTTCCAGGACGATATTCATAAGCCCCGTTCCCCGTGAGGACCTCATGAACAAGGTCTGTGCTCAAGGGGGGAGAAGTCTGAAGCTGCTGGAGATAGGCGAACAGGCGTCTCGGCTGGTATTTCGAGGTTGAAGCAGATGGAGCTAGGGACGCGGGCCGTCACATGGCACTGGTTCGGCATACCCAAAGGACGCAAGTGTGCGGCACAGTCCCGTGGGAAAAGGGTCCCTAAAAAAGATGTGACCTTGTGTCCTCCCTGCCAACTTGGGCATATTCATGGACTGGTTGACTTGATATACTGCGTCGTCGTCCTAACATGGTGTTGACTAGGAGCATCGAGAGCCTTTTAAGGTTGGGATGGATTCTAACCTTAATGGTTCTGCGACCAGGTTTGGAGGCAAGCCGTGCGTGCTCACAGCAATCCACCAAGCTTGTGGGGGAGTCTTTGGTGGGAGGGCTAGACTCTGTATATTCGTGGTGTTTTCGCATGCATAGCCTGAAAGCCCTAAGCGCTGGGGCTAGACGGTGTTGTCTTAACTGCCAGACGTTTGAGGCTCAGCCGAGGGTTTGCCAATGTCGTGCTACCCCATCACCAGGGCGCTCGGGGTGCAGTGGTTAAGCGGGAACGAGAAACAAAAGTGCAAAGGTTAATGAGGTTCCAGGACAAAACAACGCATGCTCGTTCCCATTCGCTTGGTTCTCACTGTGCTGTAGCAACGGACCGGCGGGGTGGGGCACCCGTCTCACCTGGGCTTTTGGTAGTTTTCGTACTTATTCGTAGGAAAGGATCCAAGACGGGATCATACCCACTTGCTGACATCTGACGGCAGGAAACGTGATGACAAAAGGCGGTAGGCTGGAGATGGGGTAATTTGGGTGAGATGTGGAGAAAAGGGAAGAACTGTGAAGGCGGCGAGGTTCATGACAATGATAAGGACAATGATAATAGGGTTGAATGCGGTGGTGAAGCGTGTCGGATTCGTCCCGCACTCAGACTCCGGCAGCTCGCATTCCAGTGGGCGCAGCAGCCGCTACTCGAGCTATCGATGGACCCGACTCGTGCAGCAAATGCACCGGCCTCGCTTGTCGATATTTTTGGGTGCAGGCTGGCATGCTACTGCTGACTGACCGTTCTCGAGGCCCCCGGGGCCACTGATCCGAGGGGGGCGCAAGTAGTCGAGGAGACCAGGAGGAGGACTGAGGATGACAGCCTGGAGGATGCCCGGCACCGGGCGATTGGCGAACTGCCAGAACGCCTTGCCTGACTTGAGGCCGGCGGAATGGCTTGGCTGAACGCGGCTAGGGCGGGAGTCTGGCGGGGGCTGGGCTTGCGCTGGGCCTGCAGGGAACGGGCTATTGCAGGCTCTATTGCAGGCTACGCCGCCATGGACGGGTCTTGGACTGGCTGCGCTGATGGCTGAGATGGCTGAGAGGGCTGATGGTTGATTGAGGGATGGATGGAAGGGGGGGAAATGGAGAATGGGGAGGGAAATATTGCGGCTGAGAGCCCTCCCGTTGTCAGCATCACGAACTTGACTGACTGCTCTCCTCCTTCCACCTCCTCTCCTCTCCTCTCCTCTCCTCTCCTCTCCTCTCCTCTCCTCTCCTCTCCTCTCCTCTCCTCTCCTCTCCTCTCCGCTGCTCTTCATATCCCCAACTCCTCTAATCGTTTGGCCTCCTCCATGATTGCAGGGAACGTCGCCCCATAACAACCAAGTCCAATCCCCCCCGCGAAGACTCCCGCCCCGACCGAGCGACGTCACAGTTGCCCACCAACGCGCAAATCATCGCCGAACGTACCCAAGCCGAGCTCGTGGGAACCCTCCCCAATCCCTTCCCCCTCGCCCTCACTGGCGCTCGCACTGGTACTGGAAACAGGGTGGTGATCATCCGAGCCAACGTCTGAAACAGGGAGCCGTGTCGCCAAGCTCGTCCCTTGGCAATTATTGCCGTCTCCCGGCTGCGCGCATCCATCCTCCTCAGCTCCCACACACCCCACACAGAAAAGCCCCAGGGCCACTGAGCTGCTGGAGCCACTGAGCTTACAGCTGACCCCCCCCCCCCAGCGCCAATTCCCGAGCGCAACGCCGCCGTCGCCGTCTGTAACATTTTCATCAGCTTGAAACCGCAACTCTTCCCTTCGTCCTACAACCCAAGCCACCCTTCTGCCCTCCCATCCGTCCCCGTCACGCCGTCCCCGTGTCTCCCGTCTTGGATTCAGCGCACGCATCGCCTTTTCCCGTGTGCTGTGAAACATCGGGGCATTGCTGTTTCTGCCGGCTCCTGCTTCGCTTCTCTGTCCCTCGAACATTTCGGCGCGACGTCAACAACGCTCGATACGACGGTGCTGGCCCCCTGCTCCCGGCAACCTGACAACCTGACAACCTGGCAACGCTCAACCACTGATCGCCCTCTTTCGAGACCTCGAGACCTGCAAAGTCCGAGCCCACGCCAACCACAAACCATCCCTCGAGACAGCGCCTTTGGGTGCGCATAAACTCTCGCAGCCATGTCGTATAATCGCTTAGGCAAGTTCCATATCCCCTCGTGACCCTTCCTCCGTCATCTGGCCCCCCCTTCGCATCCTCTACACGAGACGAAGCCCCTCCGCTCTCGAGCACCCGCTCCGGTTGTTTGCCCGGCATTGCGACTTTTGCCCTCTTTGTTTCCAAGAGGCGCAGTTTCGCCTCTTTGCCTGTTTTACGTCTCTCCTACTTGCTCCTCCACCCCAAGAAAGCTCCCGTCGCAGGTTCCACTTGCGTGGGCGACGCGAACCATTGTGGCGGAGTCTGAAGAACAAGAACCATCTGCCTACTCTCCTTCACTACCAGCCAACCTTGACTCCGAGTCCAACCGATATCTAACCTCCAAATCAAACAGACGACGACTACTACAACGACCCGATGGACCAGCGTCGGGCCCCAATCCCTCACAGGACCCCTTCGCCAGGGAATCCGCTCCAGCATGGCTACCAGCTCGATGATAATCCCTATGATCACCAGCAGCACTCGCAGTCGCACCTCGACATGCCTGGTCCTCCCGATTCGCATCGACTTGGAACTCCCAGCGACCACTTGAACCTCAATGCTGCAGTGCGTACATGCCTTCTTGTGGCCTGCGTCGCAAAACTTGCGCGATCCTGGCTCAACGAACCTGTAGAATGAGCTAACACGCGTCGCAGCACTCCGTCGATAACCTCTCCGGCTACGGCCCCGGCGATTACTCGGTGAATCCCGAGGCACACCACGATGAGTATTACAACCAGCCGTATGAGCCGCACCCCCAGGAAGGGTACGATCAGGGCTACGAGTACGATGATCGCCGCCCGATGTTGCCGCACCAAGAATCCGATGCGCCCTCCGAGCAATACCAGGACCAGCCGGGACCCCCTCAAGGTGGAGGTATCAAGCGATGGAAGACAGTCAAGCAGGTTCTGCTGTACCGAGGTAACCTTGTTCTTGATTGCCCAGTTCCTCCTGTCTTGCTTCAGCAGAACCCCCACGGCGAGCGAGACGAGTTCACACACATGCGATATTCGGCTGCGACTTGCGACCCCAACACCTTCTACGATGAAAACTTCACTCTACGACAAAAGCTCTTCAGCAAGCCTCGTCATACCGAGTTGTTCATCGTCGTTACCATGTACAACGAAGACGATATTCTCTTTGCTCGAACAATGATCGGTGTCTTCAAGAACGTCGAATACATGTGCAATCGCCCCAACAGCAAGACCTGGGGCAAGGATGCCTGGAAGAAGATTGTCGTCTGTGTCGTCAGTGATGGTCGAGGCAAGATCAACCCCAGAACCAGAGCTCTCTTAGCCGGTATGGGCGTCTACCAGGAGGGCATCGCCAAGCAAAAGGTTAACGACAAGGCCGTGACTGCCCACATTTACGAATACACCACACAAACCCACCTGCAGCTCAAGAACGATGTGGTCTCGCTTGTCCACCGACGCCAACCCATCCAGATTCTCTTCTGTCTCAAAGAGAAGAATGCCAAGAAGATCAACTCGCACAGATGGTTCTTCTCGGCCTTCGGCCGGGTGCTCGACCCCAATATTTGCGTCCTCCTGGACGCTGGTACTCGACCCGGCGGCAACTCCATCTACCATCTCTGGAAGGCGTTTGACCTGGAGCCAATGTGTGGTGGCACCTGTGGTGAGATCAAGGCTATGTTGGGTACCGGTGGAAAGTACCTCTTGAACCCTATCGTCGCTGCGCAGAACTTTGAGTACAAGATGAGTAACATTCTTGATAAGCCTCTGGAGTCTGCCTTTGGTTTCATTTCTGTCCTGCCTGGTGCCTTTTCTGCCTACCGGTACGTCGCTTTGCAAAACGACAAGAACGGAAAAGGACCCCTGGAGAAGTACTTCCTCGGTGAGACGCTCCATGGTGGAGGCGAGGCTGGTCTCTTCGAATCCAACATGTACCTGGCCGAAGATCGAATTCTTTGCTTCGAACTGGTCACCAAGAGGAATTGTCATTGGATCCTGCAATACGTCAAGTCTGCCACTGGCGAGACTGATGTGCCCGACACTGTGACGGAACTGATTCTTCAGCGACGTCGTTGGCTAAACGGTTCTTTCTTCGCGGCAATCTACGCCATCGTCCACTTCCATGACTTCTTCCGTTCCGATCACACTTTCCTTCGGAAGTTTGCCTTCTTCATCGAATTCGTCTTCAACACCATCAACATGATCTTCGCTTGGTTTGCCATTGGTAACTTCTTCCTGGTCTTCAAGATTCTAACAACGAGCTTGGGCGACGACAATCTCCTCGGTAGGACCGGAGAGATCCTTGGTGTCGTCTTTACCTGGCTCTACGGTGTATTCTTGATTACATGCTTCGTTCTCTCACTGGGAAACCGGCCTGGTGGCTCTGGAAAGCTTTATCTTACCATGGTTTATTTCTGGGCTTTGCTCATGGTGTAAGAACCCCCCTCTATTTGATGTGCGAATATTGCTGACAAAATGTAGGTATCTCTTGTTCGCCGCCATCTTCATCTCCGTCAAGGCTATCATGGCCGACGTGAATGATGCCGACGGCTTCAGCATCAGCCAACTCTTCAAGAACCAAGTCTTTTACACTCTGATCATCTCCGTCATGTCGACGTTTGGAATCTGGCTTATTGCTTCCATTATCATGTTTGACCCCTGGCATATGGTTACTTCCTTAGCCCAGTACATGCTTTTGACCCCGACTTTCACCAACGTTCTTAACGTGTACGCCTTCTGCAACACTCATGATGTGTCATGGGGTACCAAGGGTGATGACAAGGTCGAGAAGCTCCCCTCTGTCAGCACCAAGGACGGACAGGGCAAAACGGATCTGCCTGACGAAGGCGATCTTAATGCGCAGTACCAACGGGAGGTGACCGTATTTGCCACCAAGTTCGTCGAAGTCAAAACCGAACCGACACCCCAACAACTCCAGGACAAGCAAATGGACTACTACAGGGGTGTTCGAACTGGTGTGGTTCTTGTCTGGATGGTTACCAACTTTGGCCTCGCGGCAGTGGTCTTGAGTTCTGCTGGTTTAGACAAGATCACTCCCGGGAAAGATAAGGACGACCAGGAGCTGGAACGCTCCAACATTTACATGGCCATCGTCTTGTGGAGTGTGGCGTTTCTCAGCACCTTCAAGTTCCTTGGTGCCATGTGGTTCTTAGTCGTGCGCATGTTCCGCGGCGTCTGAGTATGCATAATGACCGCATGTCTAATGCTCATGTTGAGACACAGACGTGGTTTGTATTCTTTCGGCTTATACCCAATTTATGAATAGAGTCTCACGGGGTGGGGACTGGGAGCTATTTGCTATTGGATCTGCATTTGCGTGTGCTTTGATGGTGGTAGTTTAGCTTCATGTTGATCAAGTATTGTTTGGATGCAGCCCTCCGAGGATAGGGGACGGCGTTTAGGTTGCTGAAGGGGTTGGGTCCCCAGATGTATACACGTTAGGATAAGGAATAAAACAACCTGACCTTGAACCTTGATTGGTTGCTGTCTGCTTTTGATGTGACATGAAGCTGGTGAACCACCATTTTACTCTAAACTGCTGTCCTTGAGATCTGTCTCTTGTACACTAAAACCAAACATCACATTGGACTCGGTGGAATTCTTCTCCCTCATCTTGTTTGCCGTTTCCACTCCCGCCACCGGGACTTGGTATTTAAACTCCTTCCCTGCGGCTGTAACTCGGCCGTTTGCAAGCGGATAGGGAAAAGGTAAAAACTCCGGCAGAAGGCCCAGCTGTCGGAGTACGCTTCCTTGGTCCCATGCAATATGTTCGTGATACAGGCGGTCTCCCCGCACGTTTACTACTGCAGTCATGGGCACCTCGACGTATTTTCCTGTGGGTGG
Source organism: Neonectria magnoliae (assembly GCA_037954305.1). Lineage (NCBI taxonomy): Eukaryota > Fungi > Ascomycota > Sordariomycetes > Hypocreales > Nectriaceae > Neonectria > Neonectria magnoliae. The sequence continues at coordinate 434,594 of JAZAVK010000008.1, read as the reverse complement.
GATTCCGGGGACTCTGCGAAACACGGTCAGCGAAATGTTGGGGAATATGGGTTTATCAAAGAGAACTTACAGCCAGTCAATGGGCTTGCCATGCGTAAATTTGAAGATGAATTCGTCGATGACCCGGTCGATGCCGATTGTTCGACTGATCAGCTCAAGTTCCGTGTCATCAGAGTTCTGGAAGATGAAGTGGTGGCGATAAAAGTTGCTGAGGTGTTCGCGACCAATGCCGCCCGTCATCTGAAGATGATGTAAGTACATGGGCAACCACGCCGAGAAGCCAAAGACGACTTACAGTAGGTATGTGATTTACGTAAGGCTCCTGAACCATCGTGGCCATGGTGTGCTCAACGGAGCGGTCGTTAAACTCATAGTGCGTGTGCTCATCCCAGATGGCTTCCAGGTCGAAGAACGGGCCCCGGACTAGGGGCTTGAGGAAGGTCAAGTTGCGGGTGTGAGAGACGGCTTCGGCAGCGTAGTTGAACTCGCTGGCGAAGGGCGTGGCGAATTTGAAGGATGCGAGAGCGGGATAGAAGTATTCGGTGAGTTGAGGCGTCCGAGTTGGTAAGACGGATGATGCTCCGGCTAAGTGTACGAGAACCGGCACCGCCGCTTGGGTTTGCTTCGTGTCATGGCCTTGGTTGGCATACACGATTGCTCCTGAAATTTGAGGAAGAGATGGGAGGGCTGGGATAATCTGACTCCACAGGTCTGGATCGTATGCTAGAACGAGTGTCAGCGCAGAATCAATTGAAGCATTGCAGTTTCAGATACATACCGACAAGCCCGATCCTCTCCGTCCCGTCGCACCTGTCACACTCCTTCAACGCCCCGATGGCCGCTTCCAGAACGCCTGGTCCCGCGGCGAGGGCAGCGGCTTGGACTTCCACAACGGCGAATCCCTCCTCGGCCCATTTGATGGACGCGGACGGAACGCCCGCCTTGATGCTCAGCTGGTCGGCCGAGTTGGGCGCGAGGAGGATGACGCCGGGGCCGTGGCCGCGGCGAGAAAGCGGCAGCAGCAGCGAGACGCCGGGCTGGATGTCCTTTGGCTGGAGCTGCGGGAGGGCCGCGGCAGGTTGGGAGATGTCTGCGTACATGATTGTGGTGATGAGGATTTGTCGATTTGGTGAATTGAAACTAAGAGATATGCTGCTGATGGTAGAAAGGTGTAATTCAACCCAGAGGCCGGATATGGATCGTCCAACGGGGATGCAGATGCGGTATTCCCGTTCTATGAGTAAGCCCGACCTTATCTGTACGTACCCCGTACCGACCGACCGAACTTATCAAGTCAAAACGAGATGCATTGCTAATGATGGTGCGTTATCCGCTCACCGTGTGCGGTACGGCTGCGTCGGATAATGCACCCGACTCCCATGGCCCCGGGCGATAAGAGGAGAGCGAACCCGGCAAAGCACTGTGCACTGGTGTCCGACGTCAGCCTGCGATAGGCAAACCACCCCGAAGCTGTCTGGGGTTAACTGATTGGTAGACTTAAGTTAACCTACGTAGTCATCGCTTGAGGTCTGGTTGACTCCTCGACTGCGGCCTCTTTAGCCGATCGCGGACGGTCGCTTACCCGGCGTGTGGTGAGATGGAGTGCGGTGACCAGTTCTAGTAATTGGTCCAGATACGGAGGATTGGTAGAAAAGCTCACCGTCGTTAAGTCAATTCAAACTCAATCGTTTCATCCGATAACCGTAAATCTGTACCATCGGCGTCTTTGCCATGACTTCTAACCCTCCTGCTCAGTGTTGTACGACTGGATTCCTCCATGAGTAAGCACCATTAAGTCCCAGACACTGGAATCACGGACTTACTCGAGAAAAAACAGGGGCAATCCGAAAGGCACTCTCATCACAATTGATAATGGCATCCAGGCCTACTTGGCTTCTCCTCCTGCGTCCAAAGCCCACGCCGGTATTGGAATCCTGTATGTGTTAGACGTCATTGGCATCTGGCAGAACAGCAAGCTAATGGCCGACGTCCAGTCCGGACTCAAGTACTTGAGAGACACTGGAGTGAAGTGTATCGGAGGAGTTGGATACTGCTTCGGCGGCGAGGTCAGTGAGCGTTGCGAGCGGGTGCACCATGAAAGCTAACTTGATCCTAGTACGTCGTCCATCACTACAAGACGGCATCGAGTAGCGGCTTCGTCGCCCACCCGTCGTTCGTAGAGCCCGAAGAGCTCGCGGTCATAACCGGGCTACTATCCATCGCGGCAGCCGAGACGGGTTCGATTTTCCCCATAGAGAAGCGCCGCGAGTTGGAGAGGATCTTCATCGAGACGAAGCAGGAGTACCAGATTAATCTGTTCTCTGGCGTGGAGCACGGGTTCTCTGTTCGGGGTGACCCGAATGTCAAGGTGCAGCGGTTTGCCAAGGAGCAGGCGTTTCATCGGGCGGTTTCGTGGTTAGATAGCCATTTGGTCGATAAGAGGGAGTATGGGCTGAAAGTGTATGGGATTTTGGGCTTGGAATATCTGTGCTTAAACACTTGGAAGTAGGCATATTCGAATAGATGAAATAAAGACATGTGACACAAGTCATAACTGATCTGCGTAGAAACCAAAACATCCCTTTTCTAGGGACTTGAACTAACAAAGACTCAAGGCAAGTTAGGGACAACATTACTTGCTTCAACCCTTGTTAGCCATTTTGCCGTCCTCCGTGTTGATAAAAAGCCATTCCAGCCAAAGTTGGCATATTGATGAAGGATGACTACTTTCCTCTATGCAATCACGGACCGATCAAGTCGACCTCTATTTCTCTTGAACTATCCAAAAACATCTAAGTTTCTTTCTTGTACGGAGGATTTCTTCATCGTCGCACTAATACCCCGAGACATGGATCTTATCGTGACACCTGCAGCCCTCGGTCTCGTTACGGGATTGACAAACGTACACTCACGTGAGAACAATGCGCTTGAAATGCCTCAATGTCGGAACATCAGAACATCTGAATATGAGTCAGGCTCAACGGCGCCGAGGGCAAACTGCAAAGCATCCCATTCCCGTTGAAAAGAGTGGAGCAAGCTGTAGTAATCAGCGTCTATTGGCAGCAAGCTCAATCCAGGATTCTTACGCGTAAAAGTTTTTCTGCGCAACAGCTGTTAGCAGCATTTTAGTGCGAGTCACTGCGGGTCCATTCAACAGCCCCTCGAATTCTCATCGCCAAACCTCCAACTACATCTTCGTCACCGGACTTGACTCGAAACCACTCAAACAAGCGCGTCTACTGCCAGAGCACCGTCACAATGTCGTCTCCTGTGGTGACCTCCATTGACCTGACCTCCCTACCCTTGATTGCCAAGGGCAAGGTGAGGGAGATTTACCAGGTCGACGACACCACTTATCTCCTGGTCGCCACTGATCGCATCTCGGCGTACGACTGCATCCTTGGAAACGGGGTGCAGGACAAGGGCGCCGTCCTCACCATGATCACCAACCACTGGCTCTTCACCGTCCTGCCCTCTCAGATTCCGGATCTAAAACACCATCTGCTTTCGATGACGCCCCCTCCTGCGCCCGAGGTCCTCACTTCTGAAGAGAGGCAGCGCGTCCGGGGTCGTTCCATGATGGTTAAGAAGTACAAGATTTTCCCCGTCGAGGCCATTGTTCGTGGTTACATCACGGGTTCGTCTTGGGCGGAGTATAAGAAGTCGGGCACGGTCCATGGCATCCCGCAGCCCGCCGGGCTTAAGAACTGCCAAGCGTTCCCTGGAGGACCTATCTACACACCATCTACCAAAGCACCTGCTGGCGAGAAGGATGAGAATATCAGCCCCGAGCAAGCGCGCAAGATTGTCGGTGACAAGTACGCAGACAAGATCGAGAACCTGGCCTTGACCATTTACAAGGCCGCACATGCCTACGCAGTAAGCAGCCCCCTTCTCCAGAAAGAGTGTGGCCGATGTGAGGGTTTCTGCTCTTAAATATCTTTTGATACCGAAAGCTCTAGCCTTCACTTTGATTATTTGGAGCCCCGTCAAAAACCACTAACCTTGCTCGTGTAGCTTGAACGAGGCATCATTGTCGCAGACACCAAGTTTGAGTTCGGTAGGCTATCCATTGCTAATTAGGTTGGTTATATCGTGCTGACAGGTGCTACAGGTCTTGACGAGGAGACCGACGAAGTAGTCTTGGTGGATGAGGTCTTGTAAGTCACTTTGAATTTTACCTTACATCTGCTCCAGAGATACCCTCCCCGGCTATGTTGTTTTTAATAAATACTGATACCAGAATGTAATCAGGACACCCGACAGCTCTCGTTTCTGGCCTGCGGCGGAGTACAGTATGGGCCAAGAACAGAAGAGCTTCGATAGTGAGACCAGTTTCCTTTCTTTGAACGCATCATCTGGGAACTAACATGTGGTTCAGAGCAATTCCTGCGGGATTGGTTGACGTCCCATGGACTGAAGGGAAAAGACGGTGCCGTGGTATGTCCCATTTTTCTCAAAGCCGGCTCACAGATCTCTAATTACCTCTTTAGATGCCCGAGGACGTGATTGCTCAGACTAGGGCAAAGTATCTCGAAGTTTTTGAGTTGTTGACTGGTCGCCGTTTGGATCAAGCGCTGGCAACTTTGGAGAAGTGAAATACGTCCCGGGTTAACCCATGGAGTAGAATTGAAAACCCTTGGGTCTTTCTCTGCAACATGTGTATTTTATGTCTTCCGAACCTGATTTTAGCTTCATCACTACATCTCTGTCTGTTAGCAGTAGCTGGAACTCTTGCACCAGTAACAAAAATTCTCATTCCATCTCTGGTTTTGCAGCTTAGAACCCTGAAGCAGCTGAGATTGCGTTTTGCTTGCAGGACTAGCTCAGCATATGTTAGTCCGTCACTCAGCAAACCACCACATCGGCAATAACCACAGATTTCTACTCATTGTGCCTCTAGAGTTAAGCTGCTCGTGATAATAAAGCATTCATTATTAATGTCCCAATTAGTATTATTGTGACGTTGTCATGATGCGTGGCTCGTTTCGCTTCATTCATCTGCACATTGCTCTGTTAGCTTACCGCTAGTTATGCAAGTGTCCGAAACTAGACTAGCACACTCACCGACGGTTTTCAGCTGCGATCGAGCTTGTGTCGGTTCGCACCCCTTTGTTTTTGGTCGTTCTTGATCTTCATCGTTCTCTAGGTGGACGTGTCAGCAACATGGCTGACAATGGGAGGTCAGCGACCGATATCATCACCTATATTGGTGTGCCATTGGCCGTGCTTGGAGGTAAGCCCTTCAACTCCTGCTTAGCGAGCTGCCAAGACACTGACATCACATTGAAGTTCTCCCAATCCTGTACAACACTTTCGCGACCCTTGTCTCGCTCTCGCGTATAAAGCGCATGCTCCGGCGTAGCCGCTTGACTGCGCTGACCCGGAGTGATGTCGTGAATCGTGTCATTGAGATCGAACTTCCACGATACGCTGTGATGCCCTTGGACAGGTTCCAAAACAGATCCGAGTATTGGACGCTTTCCCGCCATCCCAGCTCCATTCCCGGTGGTAGCTGGACGACCTTCAACTGGAGGACCAATGCCATCGGTCTTAAGACTCAGCGCGTCGAGTACGCCGATCAAGTGCGTCAGCCCCAAGTCGAAATCGCATTCGATGAATTGGTCTGCTATCTCCTAGATCTGGGTGCTGTGCCCGATCCCCATGGCTGGAAGCTTCTGCGGTCGACGGGGCTCTGGACACCGGTGGGCTGTTCGCTGATGATGTCCCCGGACGGGCGAGAAAAAGCACTTAGCCTTGGTCCGTCGGATGATTCCGATGGGAACTTGTCTCTGGCTGTGGCGTGGTCGAGCTCATGGATTACACGAGACTATTCACACCTACCGCCCTATTGGGTTCGTCTGCCATCCCCACCCCAGAAGTTGAAGAAATCCGGACCTGGCGAGGGTTCTGTCGCAGAGGAAGCACCCAAAACTGCGGCCTCTGAGGACGGATTAGTCAACGGTGAGAGCTCCATCAAGAGAGATGGGTCGATTGAACTGGATTCTATTGATAATGAAGGCGGCTTTAGTTCCGATAGGAACATAACCTGCCAGATTACTATGTCTGGAATTGTCACCGCCATGACCCAGGAAAACCATCTTCAGAGCGCGGTGGGACTTGAAAGCCTATACATCGAGCACATTCGTGTTCGATCAGGGGTAACGAACGGTGTGTGGTTCGCCAGTGCTGCAACGGCGTATGGAACCTCAGATCAGACGATTCTTTGGAACTACAAGATTCCAGATGAAATCTTGTCCTTCTCCAGGAAGGAAACAGTGCCCTGTGGTGTCATGGTCTTGCTCAACATGGTTGATGAATCCGAGACTCCAGAATGGGCGACAAGCCACACTGATTATGGTGCGTCCCTCGATCAGTTCTCCAGGAGGCATCAAGAACAACGCAATGCCATGGCAGCGGAAGCACGGATGAGTCCTGCACAGCGAGAGCAAGCCGTTAGGGACCGGATGCGCAAAGAGACGGACCAACGGATGCAAGACAGTGAGTTTTCCTGGTAATTGTCAAGGATTTTCGTTTCTGATTACCCAATCCAATAGTGCGCGATAAGATGAGGCTTGACCAGCAGCGGCGTGACCAACGCATGATGGAAGCTTTACAAAGTCCAAAATGGGACACGAAACTCGTAGCGGAGCATAACCTCCGGTGGTTGAAAGCTCAAGGCTCGTGGGATGCGTCTTTGACCCTCAAACAAGTTGTGGGCTTCATGCTGCACTGCATGGTCCTCGAGGGCGAGTACTCTTCCAGCATCTGTAGAATGTTGGACACGTGGAAGGCCTGGGGTGACATGGGAGGGATGAAGAAAACGGATTACCAAGCGATACTGGATAACAAGTCGACGTTTGCCCATGCAACTCTTCTGATTGCTCTGATCAAGGATACTTCTACGGCGTTGGATGGCACACTGGCGATGGATTTGCAGGAGTGTTTGCGGATATGGAGAAAGGTCCGCCTTGGATAAATTAGTTAGGCTACACTATAATTATTCACGAGATGGTTCCCGAGTTATCGGCACAGCTGAAAACCTCCCCGATCAATCCACTAGTAAAAGCCTGTTTGATAGAAACAGCCACACCGTATCTAGATAAGTTAGTTCCGGACTGATGTAGTGAACGACGAGGACTAGCACTTACGTTCCGCCGACCACCATGAAAAGTCCAATCAAGACAATGAATATGTGAAGACCATACAATGCCTTCTCGCGCCCGGACCCCGTTCTATACGACTTGAAATCATACATCCACAGCAAAGCCGGGAATATCAGACTGAAGGGTGCGAAGCAAAGGGATCCTGCGAGGCCGAGGAGGTAGTTGAGGATCGGGACGGCTTCGGCAATAATGAAACCAAGAATGCCCAGGATGAGATTCGAGCCCATCCACGTAGCCCAGTGAGTAGTTGTGTTCTTCTGCAAGTGACGAGAGTCTCGCAGGATACGCACGAACATGTACTTGGCGGCAACGTGCTGATATATGCCGACACCAACGATCAGGCCAGGCAAAGCAATGCCGTACGAGATCTTCTTGAAAAGCGTGCCGGCACTCCCGAATGCCGGCGTCGTGAGCCAGACGCCACACCAGTGGTAGATGACAAGCGAGAAGGTCAAGTACATGGCTCCTACTATGACACCCGTAAGGAGCGCGGCCTTGCGGTAGTCCTGCGGGCGTCGCATCTCGGAGATGACAGGGAGATACATGGACGACCCGCTGCCACTGATGAAGACGTTGGCGCTGGCTGTGATACCCGCCACGAAGCTGGGAGACGCGACGGCGACCCATCCGAGGTCGAAGTCGCCAGTAGGAGGCGCCGCCGCGGGACGATCCTGCTGCGTAACGGCCACGACGAAGATGAAGACGGCGACGAAGAAGGTCATGAAGCCGAACCAGGTCAGCCAGCCCAGGCGGGAGAAGGTGCGGACGGACGAGAACCCGGTCATGAGCACGGCGGAGATGAAGCTGAAGATGACGGTGCAGGCGCCGTGCTCCGAGAGCGCGTTGAAGGCCGTCGAGCACGAGACGATGCCCGCTGCCGTGATGAGGACTTGGGCGATGAGGATCTGGATGCCGACTAGTTCCTTGCCTGTTCGCCCCCAAAGAAGGCCACACATGTCGGCCAGGGCTGGATAGTTCATTGTTAGTTCAATTGTTCGGTGCGGTTTCCGCCCGTGGAGGAGAGGCAGACGTACTGTGGCATTCGGGGTGTCGATTGCGGAAGTCTCCAAGGATGACGGCGGTGTCTGGGTAAAAACGATCAACATCTGCTCATAATATCTCAATGGGAAGCCATCACCGACATGTATTCAAAATCTCCCACCCGACAATGGACAACGCTCCTCCAACAGCGCCGAGCGTGGCGAGAGCACCGGGGACGCTCAGGATGCTCATGGCGAACTGGATCTTGAGGAAGATGATGGTGGCGCGCTGCCAGCTAACAGTGCGGAAATTGACGCCATCTGTCGAGTCCTTGAACACCTCGTGCGTTTCGTACATGTCGCCCTTTTCGCTGGGAGGATTGCTGGTCATTACATGCGGTTCGATGTTGTCCGGAGCCACTTTGGGCCGGGCGATCTTCTCAGCGGCATTCATTATTGCGATGGAGGCGGCGAAGCGACGAGGAGGAATAATTCTGAGCTTGGGAATTGGGCATTATGACTGGAGACGAGGTATCATTGGACACGGGGCATTTCTGGCAAGATATAGATGGTTCATTATCGTCAATCTATGTCTGTCTATCTGGGTTGTCGATGCTGTTCTGGGTGATTGCAAGGGTTCAATTGATAGCCCACATCCGGCATCGGCACGATTCGTATCACACGGTATCGCAGCACAACACAGCCAAGCGAAGTGAAGCGAAACGGGCGTATAAAGTGCGATTCCCGCTATCATCGGAGAGAAAACCAGCTTGGGCTTTTATGACTCGGTAGGGAAACGAAACCTGACTCAGGTTTGAGCCCGCGTAGGGTCGGGATCCGCACAGTCTGAGAGCCGTCTTTCGGACACCGTCTCGCGAGACTCGAGATAACCGATGATGATGATGGCACGAGATACGGCGACGCCCTAGACCGCATGTAGCCTATTCCCACCGGTTGAAGTGTGGGGTAAAGATACGGGGTAGCATCACGACGCATGGGTGCGAGATACGCGAATGGGGCTATCTTTTTCTTGGAGGGAATTACCAATGCAAAAGAGTAGTAGGCCAAGGGTCATTCTGCCTGCCGGATCCTGGATCTCTCGGAGCCTGTTAGTGATCAATCCCTCTCTCCCAGCCCGTGCCCCTCCGTCTTTGCATCATCAATCATTTGAACATCATCACCACACAATTCCGCATCTACATCCGCACCCACATCCACTTCCGCCATGCCACGGCCCAGGGTCCACCCCAGCCAGCGTCAACGAGCCGCCGAAGCCTGCAACTTCTGTCGTACGTCTAAGAAGCGCTGCAGCGCCACCGCGCCCTGTACCGCCTGCATAAGACGAGGCATCGAGGCCTCTTGCTACCTCACCCACAAGCCCTGGGGCTCAAGACGCAATCAGGACGTGTCCGCCAGCCCGCTTCGTCAGGACTCCGTCTCCGTCTCCACGGGCCCGCTTGTCGCCGCATCGGCATCCGGCCCGAACCGGGCCTTACGGAGCGGTCCACCGCCGGACGAGGCCGGCCGGGGACAACAGCCTCCGTCGTTGCCCCCGGTCGCGTCCCCGGGGTGGAGCCCGAGTTCAACACATAACAATGCTGAGCAGTATCGTCCCCTCTCGCCTTCAGAGTCGAGGGTTGACAGTCCAGACGCTGTCCAGAGCAACACTATAGCCAGCACGCGCAAGCTGTCATTCACGCGGGATCCTCATGCTCGGATGCTATTAAATCTACGTGGGAATCGAGGTACGTACATATTTCTCAGTCTCTTCAAGCCCTTCACACCCGATACATCTTGGCATCTCATCAAACATGAGACACGCCATTCCCCTTATAGTCCTCCTATTGAGATAGTCAAATAGTCTTCATCGGGGAGGCCGCCTCAATATCGTTTCTCCAGTTCATTCGAGACACTGTCGAGGAGCAGATTGGCCCGTCGCAGTTCACTCGCAATGACAAGAGTCAAAACATGCTGGAAACGGCACCGACCACAGCCGATACCACGGCCTCAGCTGCTCCAAACCTAGAAGGACTCGGAAAAGACGAGGTATTACTCCACTATGAAATCTATCGCGCCGTTGTAAGTTCCCACCTATCCATTCCTGGTGACGTTTGCTCATCGAATGTGAGACCGGCGGGTTCCTCGATGTTCTTGCACCTTCCGAAGTTGAGGCTCTCCTCGACCCGTCAAACACACAATCACACGTTTCCAATGATGGCAGCCTCACCATGTTCGATCTTGTCATCGCCATCGGCGCACAGTGCAAGTCTCCAACCGCTGCCCAGCAGGTAGGTCAGCACTACTTCCAAGGCGCACAGCGTCGCAGTTTTGCAGCCATGCTCGAAGACCCAGACCTCGACATGGTGAGGGCATTCATACTCATGACATTTTACATGCTTGGGCATTGTCGCCGGAACACGGCGTTCCTCTATCTGGGGATTGCTACACGAGCGGCTGTTGCCTTGGGCTTGCACCGCCGAGACTCTTATCCAGATGTGAACAACGACGACGACAAGTTCAGGTAAAACCCTGAGGCATTATCTCTGTCAACGGGACTGACGTTTTCCCTTCTCTAGACTACGTGTTTGGATGAGCCTCTGTATTGTCGATATGCTAGTCAGCGCCATTCTTGGACGTCCGCCAGCCACCTTGTCGTTGCGATTTGAAGTAGACAGCAACCTCGTGGAATCTCCAGGTATTTCCACAGATTCAGACACTGTTTGTCTCGTTTCCTCCTTTCGAATCAGCACCATCATCAACGAGGCCGCCCACGAACTTTACGGCAAAGACGTCGTGGCTCATGCTGCCGCAGAACGCCTGCTGGAAGACATTAACAAGTGGAGCCGGTCTCTCCCCGATTACCTGAAGAACAAGTCTCCAGGGTCTGGTCTTACAAGGACACAGGCCGAAACAATTCGAAACGTCCATGTTTCGTGTTTGTATTACTTTGCCGTAACGTTGGTGACACGACCCGTCTTGATATCGACTCTAAGTTCTCGGCCCGGACCCGAAAGCTCGTCATCTTCGCAAATGGCATCTGCATGCCTGGATGCTGCACTTTATCTGATACAGACGTGTATGGATGCACATCGGTCAAACCTCCTTCTAGGCAACATGTGTATCATGAAGTAAGTTTTCCAAGGGATATTTATGATAATCGAAGCTTACCAAAACCTCCAAAGGGCATTGCTTTTCGCCACTGGATTAATCGTTGGGTTTGTGATGGTTGCGGAGCGCAACACAGACTGCGAAGTCGAGAAGGCATTCCGGAGTGCCAAAGAGATTCTAGAGGGTTTAGCCATCCAGAGCCCACAAGCAGCACACTACTCTGAAATCCTGGGCCTCTTGCTGAGCGCGATCAAAACACCACAGAGAAGGCTGACAACGCGCGGGTGCAACAAGTACGTGCGAAGGTTGTTTACACTTGATCAGGAAACAGGAGACTCCCCAGCTGCGACGCCCGTTCCCAATTCTACTGGGAACTCTGAGTGGAAGGACGTAGTAGGTCTGAACGCTGATGAGAATAGCGGCTGGGCTGGTTTTCAACAAACATTTGCGGATATTGATGGCGACTTTCTGTCGGGGTGGGATTCGCTGGATCTGTCACAATGGGATAATTTTCCTTTCTTAGGTCCGCGCAGCTTTCTTGTAGACTGAAAAATAAAGGAAGCAGTTGGAAGTAAAGAATGATTTGAGGAATGATGAGGTTGGCGGTTGGACAAGCTTGTTCAGATCGAAACGTGAGGAAAGTTAAATCGAGCCACAATGTTACATGTTCAGCCAACAACTATTTCTGCTCTCGGACCTTCCAGCCTCAAATTTACCATAACAGCGTTGGAAGTTTTCAAGGCATGTCGTTCTGATAGGAAGAGCCTCAAACATCTGTATCCGAAGTTCCGTTATCGTCTTCCGACCATCCGCGGGTAGTGCACGCCCCTATCCGACATTCCGACCCGCCGCAACATTCTGCTATCATGATGGGAGGCGGACCGTGATTTGATTCGTCGGCTGTCGCCTTCTTACACGCGTTGCTTATTGTAAGATGCGGATAGTGACGGCATGGAGCATCACAGGGCGTCAGACAGTGAGATAGATAAGTTGGAAAAGAAGCATCGTGGCTCGAACTTTTTTGATCAAGTCTATCGCATTCAACAATCCTTCACCGACAGCACCACGAATAACCCAACTTTCAGTGGAACATTATACAATCGACCGTCGTGATGGGTTCCCTACCAACGCCCGGCTGGCGTCAGCTCAAGGTGGGTGTTATCGGCGGTGGCATTGGCGGCCTGTCAGTAGCCATCGCTCTCCGCCGCGCTGGCCACCTGGTTACTATCTACGAGAAGCACGACTTTGCGGGTGAAGTCGGCGCCTCGGTCTCTTGCGCTGCCAACGGCACTCGCTGGCTGCACGAATGGGGCGTTGATGTTGCAAAGGGTGATCCTGTGGTTCTGAAGAGTCTTATCAACCGAGACTGGAAGACCGGAGAGCCCGTGAGCGTGTATAGCTTGGACGACTACGAAAAGCGCTGGGGGTATGTCTACAACATGTTCCATCGCCAGTACATGCACGCCATGCTGAAGGATACTGCTCTGGGCGAAGATGGAGAAGGTACACCGGCAGTGCTACTGGTGAACCACAAGGTATGAGCTCTCATATTCAACTCGAGTCATCAGATGTCTGATCGTCAAAACAGTGCCAGGCCATTGATATCGAAAGTGGCCTCATCACTTTCTCAAACGGCACCACCGCCAAGCATGAACTCATCATCGGCGCTGACGGCATTGGCTCCGCCGTGCGCGGAATCCTGGGCGTCCACCCGGCAAAGAAACCTTCTGACTCTAGCTGTCTTCACGCAAACGTCTTGACGGAAGATGCAGTCAAGGCTGGCCTGGTCGACTACTCAAAGGACGACGCCCTGGAGTACTGGGGCGGTCAAGAGGGCAAGTGGGACAAGATTGTCCTGTCTCCCTGCAACGGAGGCAAGCTGCTTTCGTACTATTGCTTCTTCCCTCGCGAGGTTGGAGATTATATTACCCAGAGCTGGGGTGCGGAGGACCGTCCTGTCGAGGAGCTTCTCGCTCCGTATCCAGGGCTTGACAAGCAGGTGCTTGCGCATCTTGCAATCAGCAAGGAGATTCAGCCTTGGCGGCTGTGGGTACAGTAAGCATGATTCATTCATGAAGAGTTGAACTAATAGAGAAATTATAGTGAGCCCTACCCATATATCCAGAAAGGCGTGGTCTGTCTTTTGGGAGATGCTGGCCACCCGGTACGTATCCTGCACCTTTTCAATAGCGTCAGAACTGACATGAAGCAGATGATGCCTCACCAAAGCCAGGGCGCATGTATGGCAATCGAAGATGCTGCTGCTCTCGGCATTATTTTCAACAAGATTTACTTCAGTGGAAACATCTCAGAGTCCCTCGCCGTGTATCAGGACATTCGACTACCGCGAGCGACCAGAGTTCAGTCTGCGGCGGCGAAGGCGGCATACAACATCAACGAGAGAATTGGTAAGTCTTTTTTATGAAGACCACGCTCAAAGATCAAGATGCTAACGTGCTCAGGATTCTCCAACAACAAGAACGTCACAACATACAAGGTTGAGGATGAGAAGAACAAATTAACCATCGAGGAAATGAATGCGTCAGTCTCTCTTTATCCTATTCTCAGTCCCTGCACGCACTAACACGATATTTAGGTACGACATGTATCAAGATGTCAAGGAGAATATTTCCAGGAGACGAGGCAATTCCTATTCCGAAGAATATGTCAAGGGGTTGCCTGTTGGACTAGAGTTGCCAAGCGGAATTGTCAGTCGTTCTTGATGTGTATGAATTGTGTTTGTAGCGGGAAAAATTACTTAGATTGAATCAGTGAAATATTCCGGGTAAAATGTTAAACCGTCCGTGCTCATTTGCTCCGCTAGTGAACTTTGACAACATGACATGCCAATTTAATTCAAGATAACTCTTTCATCGTCATGTCCCGGACGCCTACTTTGTTCACCTGTCTCATCCGAACACACCACATTACTTCCCGCAAGAAAGTCCAGCGCGTACGCCGTGCGGCCAGCCAGCTCAATGTAGACTGGGTGCTCATCCGAAGCGGCGGGTCACCCGGCATCATGTTTGGTGAGTCGCGCGACAAAACCAGGCTCGAGGAGTGGGTTACCGCGGTGCAAGCGCTGCGGTACAAAGACTTTCGATGCGCTATACGGCCAGGGCCGGCGCCGAACGGGGACGGGAAGGGGGCGAAGGACAATGGCGAGAAGGGATATCTGCTGAGAGCAACGGGGTTTGATGAGACAGAGTCAGTGGCGGAGTTTGCGAAGGAAATGGAACTCAGAGGGCTACAGGAATGGTGGAGGAGAGGGATGGGATATGGGACGGATGGGCAATAAAAAAGTTGACGTGATGACACATGGAAAGGGTTTTGTTCCCTTTTGAGTAATCTACGCCATCAGGGCATGTCTGGAGTATTGCGCTATTTCGCGGGTCAGATTATATCCAGTCATGATCCGGAGATTCGTTCCTAGTCAGATTTGCACGAATAAAGGTCTTTTCAGAGAGTTGATTGTATTGTCCCAAAAGAACCATGCTTGTGACCTGGAGAAGACGAGAATAGCCAGTCCAAGGGTGATTTTCAGGCTAGAATGACTTATGCAAGGATCGTTAAATTCACTGAAAGAAGTGTAAGAGAGGTTGTTTTTGGTTTTGCAAGGATGGATGAGTTGATTCTCTCACGCGGCCTTCCGGTTTTGACCATGAGAGATGATGGTTAGCGAGATTTAATCCGCTACGCTACAGGACGACTCGATGAGCTCATCGATAGGGGTAAAGATAGTTAAGCTTAAGAAAACCTGTAGAGTGTGGGCTTTGACTGTGTCTTCACACCTGCTGAAGAACATATGTACTTCGGTTATTTCTATAATTAGGCACTGAGGAACGCACATAACTACGCTTTTGAGACTATAGCCCGGTTCTTGCTCTATAGTACAAACTATACTCTGACATGGTGCCACTCCCGCCTAATCTCATCTATCTAACGTAGCAAATGTTGGGGCTCCGACAAATTCATTGCGCTCAGTTCGTCCTGATCCCCTGTCAGTGGCTGCATCTGATTCTATACCCCGCGTGATCTCTCATGGAAATTGGGGGCAGTGTGTAAATCTGATGGCGCGGATGTTTCCGTCATGGGCGCTCTGTAACCCATGAAGGTGAGAGCGTTGCCGAGAGCGCGATACTTGTACTTAGAAAGTCTAGCTAGGGCAGGTTTGAGAGATAGACAGAGTATGAATTGTAAAATCTGAAGCCGAGGCATTAACGTTTCAGACTTACTAAGGTCTCGCCAGTTACTGTCATATGAAAAGAAAACCCTGGCCTTGAACTAAGTCTTTCATCAATAATTTCGGTTCTCGGAGCATTAAGCTTGGGACTAGATCAGAGTTCGCAGCAAATGAAGTAGCAGCGATTAATTTGTAACCAGTAGGAAGACGTGTGAGGTTTGTAGTAATAATTGCTACTAGGGCAGAGGGTCTCGAGTGTGAACATATTACGACTCAACTATCGCGATTTATGGGAAATTTAATTATGATTATTTAGCACTAGTTTAATCCTTTCGTTGTGATAAGGAGATGCTGACTTTGCTAATCCGGTAAAAGTAGATGCTCAGGACAGACAACTTAAACGACAGAATTATCACATTGAAGGAGGATTGGGATGTTATCAACAGCATATCTTATATACAATTGATTCATTTAAACCCAGGGTCAGCTTACAGTCATATTCGAGGTTAAGCTAAACATGGCGGCGGTGCTTTGAAAGCACTAAAAACAGCATTTATGACAAACAGTGCATCTGCACTTCCATCACCGTGTAAATCTTTCTGCGACCAGATTCTCTGTACCATCTGTTCCGTCAAGTCGAGATTGCTAAGAGCTCTTCTTCTCTTTGACTTCCGCATGGCTTCAAGCACTAGTACCCTCTCGGAGTCCTCTTCCGCCTGCAATGACAGCATGAACATCGGGAAGGGCCGCTCGCAAATCCCAAGATCCTGCAATATTTCAAATGCTTCCTTGGCAGCGTTTCTGGATGTGACGGAGGACACCGGAGATCCTCGTACCACACGATCGAGGTAGATGATGACCGCGAGTTGGAATATTCTGGCAATAGAAATATAATGTTTTATAGTTCCCGGACCGTGATATGTCTCGACATTCATGCCACTGCAAAGCTGCTGGTTGATGATCTCGACACGATGTTGGATTTTGTTAATAGTTTCTTGATCATCTTGAGAGAGAAGCTCGGTGTCTTTCCGATCTCGAACTAAGTCTATAGCTTGGCTTAAGAGACCAAGCAGCTCCAGCGAGCAACCGAGAGTACTCTGTATCTATAGAAGAGTCAGAACTTGCATCGGGTGGAAGTCAGCTTGTCAGGTACTACTGTACAATTTGCCGACGAGGGTGGAAAGTGACCTGGCCAATAGCACTTTCGCGGTTGGCAGTTCCTTCTTGTCTCTCCGTACGATGCAGCCAATGTGCTATACTGAGTTTGTAAAAGATGTTGTAGTAGATCACCTAGTCTAGCAGGGTTGCACTGTCGCTTTGGTGAGTGACTTGTGGTTGTCGTTCGGACTCAAAAATCAAGAGAGTGCCGTCAAAGTAGATTGACCAATCTTCAGCCGTGCCAGGTCTGTTGACAAGCTAACGTTTTTGGTTAGCAGGTGGAACAAAAGCTGCAATTATACTCTTGCCTCGTATACGCTCAGGAGCATGCTTGCCGCAATGGCCTGGGACCTGGTGTTATAATCCAACATCTGACTGATGGTCTGTCGCAAGGCCAAAACTGCTAATATGTGATGATGTATAGATTTGACTGAATTTTGTAGATGTAGGTAGGATGTAGCGTTCATTGAATGTCGGACGGCGAGAGACGGGGCAGTTTCGTCATTGAGTGACATGCGATATAGGAGGCTGCAGATGTCTTGACGCAGGTCGCCCTGGAAAGTAACCATTTGCATCGCGGCAGAGTATTCTAAGTTGAGTTTCTCAATGCTGAAATAGACTTAAACAAGAGCATAGAACCTCACGGGTAGAGTCCATTTCTGTTCCCAACTGAGGTGTATGCAATGAAGGCGTCGGGCTTGGCACTCGCAATATGCCAAGATGGTCTGTCATTGGACTCAGGTTAGGTATGAGTTTCCACAACAAAGTGGAACCTGGACCTGGGAAACCGACCAAAGGGGCTTGCTTGTCTCTGCATTTTCCAGATACAGACTGACATCCCAGGTGGATGTATGGAGGAATGCTACCGCGCCACGGTGGCTCGGCGTTTATCCCCAGCACGAGGCCAAGACAGGTTAACCGCGTAGCCTGAGCATACCTTGTTGCGCCTGGTACAGGTGGTCCATGTCAGCAGTGATCTGTCGCAGGCGATCTTACGGCCTGGGCGTTGTTTATTAGTCTACGGCTGACTGTTTTCAACGCAGCGATGGCGATGTAGGGTTGGACTCACTGTGGCAATTCGAGCAGGGTTTCTGCGCGAGAGCCACTTCGATGGCCGTGGCACTTTCAGCCATCTAATCCTGAGGCAGAATGGACTGTGTAGCAATAAGTCAGATGCCAGAACAGCCAAGACCGACAAGTACAAAGTACAGCCGAACCCAAGTTGTGGTGGAGGGGTCAGGAGTCTTGTCCGGGCTCTAACTCCGGTGATCCGCCTCGCCCGAGTCAGGGAACACTGTGTAAGCCGAAGTTCACAAGCGGTTCCCACACCGTGCGTCGCGTGCAGATGAGACCTATGCACGACTTTAGTAATCCCGCTTGCAACGGGCAACTTTGGCCGCATCATAACGTCACCGGCTTGAGGATGTGGGAGGGCGTCTGTCAAATTCCAGTGCTCGCCACTGGTATACGTTGGAAGGGGAGGAAGATTAGTCTGGCTCAAATGAGATAAAAGAGGCGTCCACCTGCACTTTGAAGTAATTCCCTGGAGCAACTCAACATCCTTCTTACACACGAATCTCTCTTTTACACCACTACCCACCATGTCCACGACCAAGATCCTCATCACAGGTGCAACTGGGTACATGTACGTCTCTTGAGTACCATCTCCAGCCTGAACCTACTGACAATTGCAGTGGTGGTTCCGTCCTAGCAAACTTGCTGCAATTCACAGACCACAACATCAAAACATGCCAAATATCGACCTTGGTCCGTAAGCAGGACCAGGCCAACGCTCTCAACATCAAGGGCGTCAATGCCATTGTCCTCAGTGGCCTCGATGAAACTGCCCTTATCAGGGACGTCGCTAGCAAGCACGACGTTGTCATCAACACAGCCAGCGCATCTCACTCCCCCGCGGCCGAGGCCTTGATCCTCGGCCTTGCAGACCGCAAGAAGGAGACGGGCAAGGAGACACACTTCATACATGTTAGTTATTCTCAATCCCTCACTCCCTCGATCCGCAGATATTGACTGCCGCAGACGTCTGGGACCTCGAGTCTTGGCGAAGTCCCCGTCAATGGCGCCATCGCCGAGACCCGTGTTTTGTCAGACAAGGAGGACATTTACACCTACGAGCGCTACCGCGAGGACCGAGAACAGTACCAACAGCGCAACACTGATCTCTTCGTCTTCGACAGAGGCGAGGCCGCAAACGTCAAGACGTACATCATCATGTCACCGACCATTTACGGACTAGGCAGCGGGCTCTTCAACACAACCTCGATCCAAATTGACACCATCATACGCGCCGCCCGCCGCGACGGGTTCACTTCCGTCGTTGGTTTAGGCGATGCCGAATAGGACCACGTCCACATTAGCGACTTGGTCGATCTATACGAGCTGGTGCTTTCTCGTCTCCTCGCAAGGGATGACTTGCCATCCAACAAACAGGGCATGTACTTCAATGAGACAGAGCATCACTCCTGGCGCGAAATCTCAGAGCGTGTTGCGAAGGAGGGACAAGCATTGAGGCACCTCAAATCGGACAAGGTGCACGAACTCTCGCTGGAGGAGGCAATCGCCAAATTTGGGAAGACGATTCCGCCGGCTGCAATTCAGCTAAGCTTCGCGTCTCGTTCGCGGACCCGAGCGGACTTGGCTCGTGAGATTGGGTGGAAGCCGAAGAAGACGAGACAAGACTTTGAAGCTAGTTTTGTGGAGGAGTGGAAAATCCTTGTCAAACAGTCCCAAGACTAGAAGTTAGGCAACTGCGTGCTACATTGTAGCTCAGAGACATGAGGAGAAAAAGCTATCATGTCCTTGAAATCCAAATGTTACCATTCTTTGGAATAAGAGCCTCCGAACTGACTTGTACCGAAACGGGTCGCCGTAATTGTTACTTCTGACTGAAAGTCATACGCCTTGCTAGTCTTATCCAACCCGTCGAACCCAGTTTTCAGAGAAGATTATCTGTTCTACTAACAACACTCTGCTCTATAGCCGCGATAATAGAGCTCTCCCGAAAGACAGGGCCGTGACCGTCAGAGCGAGCGCAATTTTTGAGATACTCGCTCACGCTGCCAACATCGACTAGACCCTTCTTGAAGAGTTTGTGGTTGAGCATAAAATCCCAAGCTGCACCAGCGGCCAGGAGACGCTCGCCGTCTCTTGAGGTGGTAATGCGACGAGATGGGATCTTGTTGGGCTGGTTTTGTAAAATATTAAAGTAGAACTCGGAGCAGCCGGGGCTAGTAGTCGATGCTGAGGATACGGAACGCATACGCAGGATCTTGTTCTCGGTAGACACTTTGGTTAAGTCTCGCTTTAGGCGTTCGTTCTCGGCCGTAGTTTCTTTTTGGGTGGCTTCTAGGTCTGCGAGCTTGGTCTCGAGGTCCTTCACGTGCTTCTCTTTTCGTTTGCGGAAGGCTTGCTGGCTACAAGCTAACATGTCAGCAAGTTGTGTCAGGGGCAGATTGTATGCTGAGACTTGAGTCAACCCTGATAAGGACCAAGATATCCACAGCATGAACAAGTCCGAGAAGGATAATCGTAAGCAGGTACGGACCGATAAGTCCAGATAGTGGAAAGAAGACTTACGCGGTACGGTTCTGGGCCTTTCGTCGGGACTGAGCGGGACTGAGCTCGTCGTTGTCCTCGCTGGTTGCGCTATCAAGTTTGCCGAGCTTCATGGTGCTAGCAACACCGCCATGTCGTGGCTGGTGTTGAACTGAATTGACGCTAAATATGTCCTGACTAGGATGGTTAGGGAAGTTACCTGCAGGCGAGTGGTTGGTGTTGTAGCCCTGGTCGTAGTTGAACGGAGAGAAGTGTCTGTTGAGATGATGAGGATGGATCTTAAAAGGCTCCTATAAGAAATGGCAAAACCTTAAGTATTAGCAGAGCGGGACTAATTGCTATACGACTCATGCGGGGAGATGGGGGGAATGGCACGATGTCGATAATTACTGATGATAGAGTAATGCTTAAGTAACGGGTGTTAAGATCGGGTGTTAAGGTAGGGTTGCACACTTGAGAGTAAGGGGAATGGAGCAATTCCAAGCTCAACTTACTGGGGCTGAGGTAGAGAGCGCCTCCGAGCCAGAGTGAGAAGACGCTACTGAAGGAACAGGCATGAAATGGTGATAAGGCTGAGAGCTCGGGCAGTCATATGTGAAGTGGTCCATGGTGGCGAGTGGAATAAGTGGGGGTGGTAGTATTGCCAAAGCTGATGAAAGGATGATTCGTTGCCTTAACCTGGGATGATTTAGGCTTGGCTGGCATAAGCTTGTTGGATCAGAGGCGACTTCCGTTGGGGATATTCTAAGAAGACCGGGAGAGTAGAAAAGAGAGAAGTGGCTGTAAGTCCTAGGTAAGCAGGAGTTCGTAGCTCACAGTGGCAGACAAGCAGTGGCTGGATTAATCGATCAAAACTGGAAGATTTCAAAGACTTCGAGGCAAAGGAGGAAACGGGGGGGCAATTATAGAAATCGCCAGCAACGGCCACCATAGCGTCGTTTCCACATGCTCTCTGGAAAGAATCAGCAAGCATCCCCAGAGACATCGACAAACTAGTCTGGTGGAGAGTGCTAAAAAAAGGATCTCCAGGGTCCCTAGAAGCTCCCCCAGCGGGTCCATGCAGGGCCCTGGCCCCACACCAGCTGGAGATTTGGCAACTTTGGCCGCAGCACGTGACCCGCGACCATCCGTCGTCCATCTGCCGTTCGGCGCGAAACTCTAGTTGTAAGACCCCGGACCCGACTTCTATCGAGTCTCGTTTCGGCACCTCGTGATTCGCTCTTTTCTTTCCCTTCCCGCACGTTTGAAATGGGCTCTCCTGTTGTTCGTCTTCTTCGCTGTCAGCGGCAACTTCCGTAGCTCGTTCTTCGCTTCTGCTCGGTCGGCCGCCTGCGCATCGTCAAGACGCCTCGAAACCCCATTAGCGTGCCAGCGTATAGACACGGGTACGTCATTGTTTTGGCTTCCTTGCTGGATCAATCCACTCGCGGCCCACGGCATCTTTCCTTTCTGCCTCTGCCATATCAGCCCAACAGGGCTGTCAGCTATCGGGCGTGCCTTATACGAAGCAACCAGGCAGTGGACACAGCAATAGCTCTCATGTTTGAGTGCCGCCACAACGTGTGTTGAGGCCCCACTCCCAGGTGGGCTGGAACTAGAGCATTGTCCGTCCAATTTATCTGAAAAGGGCCGATAGTCTATTTGTGGCAGACCGGGGGATTTCCCAGGCAAGCTCGTGACTTCGTCGTTGCCATCGTTGACTTCGCGGTCCGTAATTGGCTCGCCAAATCGATTCCGAGGAAGAAGCACTAGCCGCTTCATCGAGCTCGTTCTCAAGACTCTCTGGACCACCTGGGCTATTCTGCCGTACCATCTGACCCAGATTCGTTCATCGACTAGACCGTAACCCAGCCTGGCCCTGAGCAACATAAGATGAATTCGAGAAAGAGTGGGAGTTCTTACTGAGCAAGATTTTTCCAGAAAGGTTCTGGCTTCATCATTTTCACACTGAGTAAGTCTATCGATTTTCGCCCTCTTTCAATTGTTCTATACTTTCCGTAGATGCTGCGAGGTTTCTTCTGTCTCAATCTAACTCTCTAACCATATTGATAACTTTAATAACCAGGGTGAACTGTGGGGCCACGTTAATCTAATAGTCGTGTAGCCTGCACCATAACTTGCGTAATCGAGAGTTACAACATCCCCAGACCGTATTTCGGACGCACTTGTAGAAAGTAGCCAGTCCTTACAGCTCGCCTTGCCCCACCAAAATATGGGGACCAAGCACGCAAGATTGACGCATCGGATCAAGGATTTAAGGCACTGCAATGGTTCGAAGTGGTCGATTGCTTGTTTTAGATTTGTAAGGACTGCGGTATTTAAGTAGTATACCTGGAAGGCGAGTCTCCGAAACAAGAAAAGGGGAGCTCGGCATCGGTCCCGAGAGGTCCCGATGTTGCAGCTTCAGTTGCATTTGACCGCGGCCATACTACGTGGTGTACGTCTATCCGTGAAGTCTAACTCAGAACCAGAGATGGGCATACGTTGAATTTGCATAGGGGTTCATGTTAAACTATATAAAGTTGGCAACGTCGTACCAACTGCTCGTTTCCTACTCACAAAGTTGGTCGTGAAGCCCAAGCCATATTCTAGGCAATAAGTTTCAGGATTAATCACCTATCCGGTTTCATAGGATCGCTTGGAAGCAAAAGTGAAAGTGAAAGGAATGAAACTACTGACTTTTCTCGTCCCGAAAGTTGGATGACTACACCTATCCACCTCTCCTTAAAATAAGGCTAGAAACCTTTGCATCCATTCAAGGCATTCTTACTTTCATCTCTGAGCATGACATATTATTTGGCTATTCATGCCCCAATTCCCCGGGGGTGGAACAAGGTATACGTACCTTTTCCTTCGTTAGCGCAATTTGAGTGACTCCTTAATTAGCTGGCATGTTCTGATCATTCAACCGTCGCACCCCATTGCCAAGATCCTCCATCTGCCAGCCATCACTTTTTCTATACGCGTATTCTAATTTCGATCGGACCACATACCCGATTTGAACCACTATGGCATTAAACCTGGTGCATGGCACTCTTCACTTCTCGATAGATATTCAGTTCTCTGCGTATCGCCCTGTTCCGCACGTCCAAAAGTCGTTTTCTTCACGTCGCCAAGCTGCGAAGGTCATTGACGCAAATCTTCGACGTGTTATAGGACACAATAGTGTTAGTTCTTCATGACTTTACCGCATGTTCATCAGGCGGTGTCCGATAAGGATCCTGATGTTTATTTGCACGGTATTATCATCCAGAGAGCGCGATCTTGAAATGGCTCGTACACTGACTGACCACTTTACCTAGGCCCTTCTGGTCGACTGGCTTGTGGCAAATACCATCCTATCGTTCGACATTATATTGCTGAGCCTCGCCATTCAACACTCCCTGTATCGTTATTGGCCAGCCTGGGGGCTCCCCGATACAATGCGATGGCGTGCCCAAACAATTGGCTGCTGCCTCTCCAATCTAGTTTACTTGCCGTGTTGAGTGTTGATGCGGCACCAATGGTTCTAAACACAACACACGTTGTTGCGTTTGCGCTTGTCAATGCGCATTTGTTGTCAATCGTGATCGTTTGCATTGCGATTCAACAAGCTGTTTCATAGAAAGGTAGACCAGATGGAAAAAAAGGAGCATTCGCCTCTCAGTCATCGTGCTAGAAATCTTCACCATCTTCATTCCCTTGCGCAAGGTTGTGATGCTCTGAATCTGAAATAAAAAGACAACCGGCTCCGAGACCAAGTAAAAACCAAGACCGGGATAATATTCATCATACCAGCGACCGCAAAAGAAAAAAATTATCTTCAATCAGCGGCACCGAGAAGGACCCGAGTATATATCGAGTCGAAAGGATGGGCGACCGCCTCGCAATGAGCGACCTGGAGGTGGTCCTGAACAATGACCCGGGTGCCCTACAGGCCTTCTCAGCGAAGACTGACTTCTCAGGAGAGAACGTTGCATTCCTGACAAGCACTGCAAAATGGAAAGCATCCTGTCCTGAGTCACCCGACGAGGCGCAGAAGCGCGAGGCGTACAGCCGCGCACTAGAGATCTACACCACCTTCATCAGCCCTCGAGACGCCGACTTGCCATTGAACCTGTCATCACAGCACTTAAAGCGCCTCGAAGATATCTTCGAGAAAGCCGCGCGACTCACATGCGGAGAACCACTCGTGAACACAGCCACGCCCTTTGATGTCGAGACTCCGAGGCCAAAGCCAGAGAACAAAGAACCGTATTCGTACACGGGCGAGATCCCCACCGACTTCGACAAGACCGTTTTCGACAAGGCGCAGACACATATAAAGTACCTAGTCTTCACGAACACGTGGCCGAAGTTTGTCAAGGAGCAACAGCGGAACCAGTCGAGCGACGCGGGGCGGACTGGTAGTAGCGCGGAGTCGCAGACTACGCTTGCAAGTTGGTTGTCGGAATATGTTACGGACTTCATCAATTCCCGCTTTTGAAGTTGCAGATGTGTTTACAGCAGTGACTCAGGCTGGATTGGATCGCGCAGGCCAGGTTATCTCTGGCTGAGACACTGAGTTTGCCTCTATACATAGCATTTTGCGCGTACCAGGAAGGATTATCTGGAGATATTTGTGGAGTGGTTACTCTATACAAATTGGGTACTCTACACAGACGGGGATTATTTGTGGTGGAAGAGGGTGCTGTCTTGGCTTCACCTTTTGCTGTCGAGGCAAATGCTTTCACCTCTGTCGTTCAAGCTGCAGCCTCCACTACCACTATCTGATAGCGACATTAAGAGTCAACTCCGAAGTGATCCATTCACAATTCAAGTCATGAGATACCACTTCGTCGCAACAAGCAGGTCTCATGCCTATTAATAATGCGATTACTATCGTTACTACCTAAATGTCGTTGTTCTGGCATCAAAACTCCAATAGTAAATAACTCGATGCCACTCATTCAGCAGTACTTCTTCCCGCACTGGAACTACCCTCCACACTGTCCACCTCGCTGCCCGCTATTTGCGTCCTGCTTTCGCTCTTGTGGTCCTCATCAGTGCTGTGATCCCGAACAGCCGTCCTCAATGGGCCCACACGCTCAAGGCTCACTGGTTCGGCAGCCCGAGACCAGCGGAAATGTCGCACGTCGTTGAAGACCGTCTTGCAGGCCTTCCAGGATGTAAGGATGTAGATGGCAGCGTTCCAGAAGCCTTGCAGCGGCAGCACGATCGCGCTCATGAACTCGAGAACCACTGAGGAGTGGTTGTTGTGGACAACGGAGTAGACGCGGTTTGAGCTTGATGGGATCCAGGTAACGAGCATCGCTGTGAAGAACAGTATTGAGCACTTGGCGTAGGACCATTCGGCTTGGCTCATGGACGGGCGCGCTGCGTTCGCTGGCGGGGCAGTCGACTTGGAGGTGGATGGGCCTTCTGAGAACTGGCTGGGAATAGACAGGATCGTATCCTCGCGAGAATCTCGACTGTCAGGGTTGGCTGAGATGCTCACAGAGTAGGCCGGCCTGTGTGTCGAGGATGTTCCTGGGCATCCCTTGGGCTCGTTTCTCCCATGCAGCCCCACGGTGTTGTGCTCTGGGTTCTTTGAAGCTGCCTCGGAAGTGATGTGAACCTCAGTCGTTTTCAGCCACATGGAAGTGCTGGTGGTTGTCTCGATGTCACTGCGGCTGATGTAGCGAAGTTGTTTCCGGTTTCGGTAGATGTCGCCTCCGGTGCGGGCGTAAATGAACAAAGTGCTGAAGATGACAATCCTGAGTTGGAGGTTAGAAAGGAACGAAGCGCTTAGAGGAGCAACTCACCAGACGGGACCGTAAAACGACAGAATTCGCCAGATTCCCCAGTCCTTGGAAATCCAGCACCATAAGCCGGCATTTCCGTATGCCCGGTTTCCATTGCTGTCCTTGACGAATATGTAGACAATTGCAGGGATGAAAGGGATGCCGTAGCAGCATATCAGATACATGACTTCCATCCTTCGCAAATCGGCAGCGTTGTAGTGGCGGTAGAATGTCAAGTAAACATTGATGGCCATTGCAAGAGTCCAAAGTGCATCGGCAGGCATGAACCTACATGTCTTATTAGCGAGGGTTTCCAGATGGGACAGCGGACGATTATTCACATCTGAATGAGAAAGGCTTGGACTTGACAGCCCAAGGAGTCAGGAGCCCCGACATATGATGTGGCCATCAACGTGCCAATGTTGACGATGCCATTGCCAAGCGATGCGTAAAAGACAAGTCTGTTGATGGGCTTATGGAAGGACTTGGAGAAGCAAAAGGTGGTGAGGATAAAGAGGCATCCTAGGAGAGAGAATACCGAGCCCACGCGTTCCACAATACCCAGGGCAACGACGTTCTTGTGCACCGAGGCGACCTTCACGTTTTGAGACATGCGAGGAGGGCGGTTCGGCTCAGGTGGCGATATAGGTCGGGTAGAAGAATGGCGGTTGTGACACGATAACGGCAGCTAGGTATTCATGTTCGATAGACGGAAGCTTGGAGTCCGGAGGTATGAATGAAAGGCGATGAGCAGGATTAATATAAATGGCTCGTGAGCCGCCCGAGCAGCCCATCGATCGAGAAGGGCAGGGCGTGGTCTTTGCTTTGGACACAGACAAAGGCGATGTTGGCAATAGGCTTCTTCCTGGATGGGATGGCATGTGAGGCTCCGAGTCCCTCCAGCAATGCGGGAGAGGTTTCGCGCCCGTTGCAGCGGGAGTCAAGCCGCAAAGACCAGACTGAAGAGGCAAAGGGAAAAGAGAGAAGAAGTGGTAAAAGACGACAATAGGTGACGGGAAGTTCACGAGGGGTGGCGAGCAAGCCCGGCCACTGAGAGCCGTCTGGCAATACCTCCTGGTGGTAAGAAGGTTTGGGATGCCCGGAACTGTAATGACGGGCTTCACGGAGAGGATATCCCAGAATGGTAGAAGGCGGGGTAGAATGGAACTTAAGAACTGGGCTAGATGGTTGGATGGCTGCAAATGGCTTGATGAGCTGGGATGGCTGGATGACGGCTGACGGGTTGAATATGACATGGCGATCAAGATCCAACGACGGGGGCGGGATGGCCTCATCGTACTGTGTAGGTGGTCAGGGAGAGGCTAGGCCGTGAGTGTCTAGATGCATCCATCTTTTACACACATCCCGTGATAGCTTTTTGTCTTACTCATGCTGAACGGAGGACATGGAGCTCGGATTGCTTGGCGGCATCGCCTTTGTGCCCTTTGCATCCAACGTCTCGTCTAGAGCATCACGACGGCTGTCAAGGAGGGCCGACGACAGCTCCGACTGGGCGCTGGGCCTCGAGTCTCGGCCTATACGAAGCAAAGATCACCACCACCAGTACGAATCTCACCGGGCTTCACACCTCTTCTTTTCTCTTCGCTCTTCACTCATTGGCCGCCGTCGTTGTCCGTCAAGCGAGGGAGGTCTGCCTCGGGCCCTTGACAGATCCAAGCGGGCGATTCCTGTGACCTCCACGAGCAAGCCTTGGCGCAAAGTTGACTCTCCCTTCCCGCGATTTACTAAAGCAAGGGCTGCCACCAACATGGGGAAAATAGAAAAGTGGCGGCGGTCGCGGGCGCCTGGACTCCTTTTGCGCCTGGCACGATTCCGGTATTCTGACGCGTACTGCGCTCCATTCGGGCTCGACAAAGTCCGCCTATCCCCGGGCGAGGCGGTGCTGGCAGTTTTCTGCATTCAGACGATTTATTGGCGTTTTGATGGCTCGCCTCCCGTGCAATTTGCTCACCCAGGGAGCGCTCGGCCTGTTTCTGAAGCCGCATGCCGCCAGTGAGGACATCTGAATGCGGGGACGCCACTCCGCGAACAATCATTCAGCCCCCAGTGGCTGACCAACCCAGGTATTCATGGAGAGGGCCAGATCCTCAATCGCGGAAAACCAGGAGGAGATGACTGCCCCCCCCCGTTTACCACCTGTGATGGTGACAGAGACAAGATTCGAGCTTGTGCGGCCGAAGCCAATGCATTTCGAACGCATCGGCTTAAATCATTTGGAAGATGGAATGGACGAAGAGAAATTGATATACGGTGACTATAGAGGGGAAGTTGAATGAACATTGAGTAGCACCAGTAATTGTTGATGTGAGGGACCAACTTACAGTTCAAGCAAGACAAACCAGAGCACATCGTGGCTCTGAGTCCCTAGCCATCGCGGGTTTTACCAGCTGGTCGGTATCAGAATAATGCCGTCACTCGGCCCCAGCCTTATCGCCATGAAGTCAAAGTGGATGTGTCTCTGAATTTACCATCTCCATCCCATGAGTTCCATGGTCCTTCTAGTAACAGCCTTGTTCCCACTATGATACCGGATCATTCTTCATTCCATCCCTCCAGTCACACTTCACTTCACTGTCAACTTTCTACACATCAGGGTAGCACCTTACATTTACGAGGTTCGAGGACCCTTCTGAGCTGGTTGTAATCTCTGCTACCTTCTCCCTCTTCTCCATCTCCTCCTCTTCTCCATCTCCTCCTCTTCCCCATCTCCTCCTCTTCTTCATCCATCTTTATGTAGCTGCCTACTACTACCCTCCCATCATTTATCCTGCTACCATTGGTACCATGCTTCGACGTATTGGATGTGGTATGGCCCTCAGATCCTTCGTGGTCAATCAGGCGTCCTTGTCGACGTCTGCTGGGCTCTTCTCGTGCGTCTCCAAGTGCTCAATTGTCGCACCTAAGTTTCTGATTCCGATATTGCAACAGCCTGCATATCAGGTTTGACTGGGAGAGTGATCAGGGGCAGTTATACCCATTCTATGAATACGCGTCTTAGAACTGGTGGGACTATGCATAGGGCGATCTGAGGACTTATCAAGAGTACCACTTCCGCTGCAACATTTGCACCAAGGTCCTCGTCGAGGACCAGAGACCTCACAAAGCATTGGAACCAAGTTAGGTCGACTGAATGTCGAGCATCCGTGTATTTAAGGTTTTAATGCATGATTATGCGAGACAAAAAGGAAAACCATCACCCAAACTCAGAGGCCCTGTGGTCACCACGAAGGGATTCCATTATTTGAGATGCTCGTCCTTCCCAATCATAGGCATCAGCAGGGCCACCACTCAATCCACTTTTCAGAGATCAAACATCTCTTCCCAGTCGGAGACTAGATCGAGCAGGTGCCGTCTAGTAGAGACCGACGCAGATGTCACCCTTGACACGGGCAGTCAGGTGGACCTCAGCCTCGAGGTCGAGCTTGATGCCGACAAGGAGAGCGGCGGCGGTGTTCTTGCCGTTCTCGTCGGTGGGGCCCTTGAGGAGCTGGCCTGGAGAGTTGTCAGAAGGTAGGTCATGTTACTGTTGGATGTGTTCATGACTTACCAGCAGGGCGGTTGAGGCCGGTGGCGGTGGGCAGGGGAACAACGAACTGGCTGCGGCTGCCACGCTCCGAGTCGGAGTCGTAGGTGTTCTTGGAGAGGGAACTGGGTGAGGTTCAGGTTAGATGGGTCAAGTTCTGCTGGGTGTCGGAAGTGTGGTGCTTGAGAGCCAAGAAGGAAACTCTGGAGAAGGGAGTCTTACGCGGTAGGGGCAGACATCTTGATTGTTGTGTGGGAGAAATACGGAAGTCTTTAAAAGTTGATTGAAGTGGTGGTTGAGTGTGGAAGAGTGAGTGGGTTGATGGTGATGAGTTTCTTGGACCGAGGGGGCATAAGACGAAGTCTTATATACACAGATCTGGTCGGCGATAACTTCAAGAGACCGCTTCGGGGCCCAGACAATTGCCGGTCAGCATCTCAATTCCTAAACATCCCGAATGGCACTGGACAACACCATGGCTGGTGCCTCCCTGATCCCTGAGTGAGACGCAACGACAGCAAAGACAAGGAGGCCAATTACACCAGCCTCGCCCGGTGATGTGCTGTCATATCCGGCCCCACAGCAACAACAAAAAACAAGCACTCCCGGTTGAAAGCCCGAGGTGAGAAGTCCACGCAAGGCACCCTCTCGGAGATGCCCTCATGCAAGGCGAGCAGACATGAGACAGCTGAGGCGTCAAAAAGCAGCATTGCCGGAACACGTATGCACGACATCGGGCGATGTGATTAGCGGGCAGTTCCGGTTCCCCGCCGTCGACATCCCGCATTCACCTCGTCGAGGCGGCCTCGACGCAGCCGCCAGCGGGTTTGACATGGACAGGGGAAGCAAGATCTGGATGGAGTAGCAGGGGTAGATGCAGCGGGAGTGGCGGCAACTATCATCTATGGAACGTAAATCTACCATTGCCGAACACTCTTTTCCCCCCAGGGCGCCAGCCAATAACTGCCGTCGGCCAGAGACAAATCTCGTTCGACTTCAGATCTGGCGTGCATCGTCTATCCACTTCGGAGAGCCCCTACGCATGTGCCATGGCTGGGTGGCGGCGGCTAACAAATTGCCTCGTCTGCGAAGATGTCGATCCGTTTCAAGGTGCACGATCCGTCCCGGTCAGCAGCCGGGACGCTTAGCCGGGGCGCTCAGCCATTGCCCAATCCAGAATGATAAGTCCTTGCCTACGTTGCCTTGCTGTGTATATACGTGTGTTGTATGCTTCGATGCTACGATGCTGTGATACCACGACGCCAGTCCTATCTATCGCGGCGAGATATAGTCGATTGGGCGCCGGGATCTTTTGCCAGCACGAGTCATGGCAGTTAATCCTGGTCTACATGAGCCAGCCGAACGATGGCTCGACTCTGAGACGCAGAAGAGATTTTTCGAGACATTTTTCGAGACATCAGGCGATTAATTTTTACAGTGGCAGAATTTATGCGCTGTGGATTCAGGCGGCCTTTTTTTCAGCCCGGCGAGCTCAGCTCTGGCCAGGATCACGCGTGTACACGCGACACGAGGAAAAAGAAAAAAGGAAAAAGGAAAACAGGAGCGGCTGAGGTTGTTACCTGTCCGACCGAAAGACGACGGGGCAATTGCACGGCACAAAGGAAGCGCTTGGATTTGCTGCCGGATAGACATAAGAGATCCATGCTGTCTTAGCTTGACGGGTACGCCGCCTCCTCTGGTGAGGTACACGGGAGGACCCGACATCAATTGGATTCGGCCAAAGTGTTTCAACTGCTGGACATTTCAGTTTCTACGTAGCACTGCCACTCCAATTTGCATCTCGAGATAGTCTCCCTTTCAGCTTCGAGTTTAAAGGACCACCCTGGCGTCAATCCCGATTCCGGCCCCGCACACCCACGATCCTAGCCGGGATCGCTTCAAGATCGCGGGGTAGTGGCGCCGCGGGATGGACACGGCTAACCGACTGCCGCGAGGGCGTGCTACTACTGTACGACTCGTCGCTCATTCGCGCTGTTACATCGTAGCTCCATCATCAGTACAATCGTTATTCCACTGCAAAGCCTCCTTTCGGCCGAGAAGGTACCTCCGCGATGGTGTTTCGTGGCCTCAACCCGTCTTCCCTAAAGCATGTTGCCCGGTTCCGAGCGGCGAGGAGTTTCTCGGTCGCCGCGTCGCTGCGAGGGACATATGATGACACGATAGTAAATTTAGACATATCCAAGAACACCCGTGTCATCTATCAGGGTATGCTGGATGCGCTGCGGCGCTCACCTTCACCCCACTCGGCTGCTAACAAGAGTTCTCAGGCTTCACCGGTAGGGCTGTATGTTCACCATCACCGACTTACCCTAGGCAATAAGTGAAAATACTCAAGCTCATGTACCTAGGCCACTGCAAATGCTCAAGAAACAATCGCGTATGGCACCAATATTGTGGGAGGGGTGTCTCCAGGTAAAGGTGGCCAGACACATCTAGGCTTGCCCGTCTTCAACACAGTTCAAGAGGTAAGTACACGAAGACGCCGCGAATGACGCGATAACACTCATTCTCACTGACTCAACCGTCAGGCTATGGACCAGGTAAAGCCCCATGCCAGCTGCCTGTTCGTGCCCGCCCAGCACGCGGCCAGAGCCATCACCGAAGCCATCGAGGCAGAGGTCCCACTTGTCGTCTCCGTCGCCGAGCACATCCCCGTGCATGACATGCTGCGCGTCCAGGAGGTGCTGAGGACCCAATCCAGGACTCGATTGGTGGGCCCGAACTGTCCGGGGATCATCGCCCCTGAGCAATGCCGCGTTGGCTTCATGCCCTACAAGCAGTATGCCAAGGGCTGCGTGGGGATTGTGTCCAAGTCCGGCACGCTGAGCTATGAGGCCGTCGGGTCGACGACGGCTGCGCGGCTCGGTCAGAGCATCGTTGTCGGCATGGGAGGAGACATCTTGCCCGGTATTTACTCCGCTTTGCACGACGATTGCCAGTGATCACGATGCTGAACATGGAGACAGGTACGACGCTGGCTGACGGTCTCAAACTCTTCTTCAACCACGAGGACACCAAGGGAATAATCCTCATTGGGGAGATCGGCGGCGAGGCAGAGCTTCGCGCTGCCGAGCTAATCAGAGAATACCGCAAGTCGTCGCCTAACCCGAAGCCCATCGTCGCCATGGTGGCTGGACAAACAGCGCCGCAGGGACGCACGATGGGCCACGCCGGAGCCATTCGCTTCTCCGGAGACGTGTCTGCTGCAGCCAAGGCAAAGGCGCTGGAGGATGCTGGCGCGGTGGTGGTACCGCATCCTGGTGTGATGGGCGAAGCGATGAAAGGGCTTCTAAAGCTTTGATTGTGCCATAGTGCCTCGCGCGAATACCAAAATGTCTCGCTTCATCGAGTGCGGTCTTATTATTATCCTAGCTATATTCGCGAACTCGTGCAAGTTCCGAATGTGTTGTCAATTGAGAAGCCAATGGCAACAGAAGCGTTTATCATGCCCCATATATCCTAGCTTCATCAAAGACATAGTCAATTCTATAGTCGAGTCCATTAAAGACTTGACTAATTAACTCGCTATCCATGGTAATATGCTTCCGCGGCTTCGGCGGGAGCATGCATTGCCGATCGACCCCGCCTCTTCCGTTTTACTCCCCGCAGCTCACCACCACACCACCATCTGTATCTTCCTAAATCTGCTCCGAGAAGTCGTTATCTGGAAGGTATCGGGTTTCTTAGAGGTCCCCTTGACTGGGTGGTTGATTCCGTCTTTCTCCACTTCGCGACTAGTCCTCTGGAACTTGTCCTCCTCGCTGCGTTCAGCGACCATGACTGGCAGACAGTGTCCCATGAAGCCTCTATGGAGGGTCCCGCGGGCAAGTAACTACATTCAAGGCACCGCGTGTACTCTAAAACTAATATTCTTCCTCACTAGGACATGCTAGGTTCAAACAGACGATGCCTTCACTTGCATTCCTTTCAATCCCAGTGCTTGCTGAGAGAGGTTCATAAAACGTCCCACAGCGCATGCCCACCGAAGTGTCTGACGTTGAACCCGATAGGCCGGTGTACCAGTGCCGCGTGGGATTCTAGCACAGTCAATCAGCGAAGTAAAAGACGCCATCAGAGGTTTCAGTATGTCAAAAGTCCGATAACCCCTTCGCTCGCTAACTACCGTGTTCTCGCAGATGGGCCATGCTTCATCAAACCGCAGATCCTCAAAGCCAACCAGAGTCAGGGGCAACTAGGAAGCCAGATTGCTACTAATCTTGGTGAAGGGGCAGAATTTGCCTCCAGAATCCTTGGTCCTCAAGTGCATTCTGACCGTCCTGAGAGTGGCTGCCCCGTCACAAAACTGTATGTCGAAGAGCCAATCCAGTTCGACAAAAGCTGGCAGCTCTTTATGACTGTCGATCGTGAGAACTATCGACCTGTCATCAAGATCCGCCCTCGTACCATTGAAAAATCCTTGCAAACACAGGGACCTTCAGAACCACCAGCTACCTTCCACTTCAGCTTGACGGAGGGGATCACTCCAGCCCTCACTAAGGCGATCGCCATTGAACTGCGTCTATCGGACCAGGAGCTCCAAAATCTTGAACCGATCATACAGCGTCTGTACACAATTTTCGCCGAGAAAGAGGCAACAAGCCTCCACATTGACTCGTTGGTGCGACGCTCGACAGATGGTCAACTCCTCTGCCTGGACTCAGACTTCACCTTTGACGATGCTGCCGAGAGTCGTCAGGCAGCCATTTTTGCGTTGCGGGACTATGGTCAGGAAATCAGCGAGGAGGTAGAAGCAGAGAAACACGGCCTTGTTTACGTGAGAATGGACGGCGATATCGGCAATGTTGTCAATGGAGCAGGTCTGGCGATGGCTACCAACGACGCAATTAGCCTGTACGGAGGGAGGAGCGCGAATTTCCTAGACGGAGGGGGTAAAGCTACCAAGGACACCATGCTACAAGCCTTTGGGATCATCCTACGAGACGAAAGGGTCAAGGCGATTCTTGTCAACACATACGGAGGTAAGTTGGACTTTCCAATGCTCGAAACTGAACTCGAGCTGAACCTTTCTAGGACTGACCAGGTGCGATATGATTGCCGCGTCTGTCATCGCTGCAGCAAGTGAGCTAGGGCCGCTTCGCGTTCCAGTGGTTGTCCGACTACAAGGAACAAATTCGGCGGAAGGCTTGAGGTTGGTAGGTACAGTCCAAATCTTTGGGAAGTCAGCGTTAACAAAAGTCTGTAGTTGGAAGAGGCTGATCTCGGCTTACATGTCGAGGCCGATTTCGGGGAGGCTGCGAGAAAGGTCGTGGAGGTCGCTCGACAAGAATAAGGCCGTATATATCGTCCACGTAAGGAAGTAAATGGATTCGGGTTCTAGATAATCCAACTATCTTTGCCGTTTAGTTTGGACGTGTTGAATCAGAGAAGCCACAGCGACGGTATATCTTGATGGATAGGACCGGATTGGGGTGGCAACTTCGAAGCAAAGCAGCATGTGGAAAATTGATCAAAATGGCAACATTCCTTCTAAAAACTTTGTACATATATACACTCATGTTCGTACTCGATATAAGACATAACGTAACATAAATAACCCCCGGTTGGCCACCATACTTGTAGCCGTCTATCTCAATTACATGTCCTCGAGCAACTTGGGAATGAGAATGTCGTTGTACCACCAGAGGTGAGTCTGGAACTGGGCAAACCACGCACCACCAGTCCACCAGGTGGATCGCAGGCCCTGGAGGGCGTACAAGTCTTGGATGAAGCCATCCTTGAGCTCCTCGGCAGACACGCGAGCATGCATGGGGCCGTGCTCAGCAAAGGCAACGAAGTCCAGCTCGCTGGATTCGGGCGTCTCCACGGCGCCGGCCTTGATCAGCGTGTTCAAGTTCGTCTGGGCCAGCTGCTTGGCCCCGGAGCCAGTAAGATCGCCGGTGCCGATGACGAGGAGGCGGAAGTAATCCCGGTCCTCATCCGTCTCGGTGCCTATGTAGTCGAAGCGCGCGGCAAAAGTTAGGTCGGGAAGGACAAGCCAGTTTTGGGGGGAGGCGGCGGAGGGCAGGTTGGTCAAGGAGTATCCCTTGGGGAGGGCTGGGTTGGAGACGATGCCGGCCTGGATGCTGGAGTACGAGAACTTGTCAAAGACGGCCTCTTCCTGATCGTCAAGGTCGAAGGGAACCAGGTTGCTCTCGGTGGGCTCGATGGCAAGAAGCAGCTTCTTGGCCTTGACGCTCACGGTCTGGTTCTTGGTCGTGGCGACAGTGAGCAGCACGCCCTGGTCGGAGCGCTTGGCGCTGAGGACGGTGGATGAGTACAGCACGTCTGCACCCAACTTATCGGCGAAGGCATCGTAGATGTCCTGGTTGCGGCCGGACGCCGGGGCAAACGAGGCCTGGGTGCCAAGGAACGAACGAGCCATAGGACCGCCGAAGGCCTGGATGACCCAAATAGTCATGACGTTGGTCACGTCTCCGAGACCCATACCAGTGACCTTAAAGAGAGTCGGAACGATGGCCTCGATGCCGTGGTTCTTGACGAACTCGCCAAAGGGGATGAGGAGCTCCTCCGGGATGTCCTCGGGCGCCCAAAAGTCCCAGAAGCTGGGGAGCAGCTTGTCCTCGTACTGCGCGCAGATCTCGGCGTACTTCGCGAGGGCCGCGGACAGCTCGGAGGAGCTAGGGGCCGTGTAGTCGACGTCCTCGCCGGTGGAAAAGTCGACGTAGCGGGTGGTTGTGGAGGTGCGCCCGGGAGCGGCAGTCTTGACACCGAGACGGTCGTTGACGAACTCGGCGGCTCCGTGGACGTCGAGGAACGACTGGACGCCGTAGTTGTAGCTGTTGCCCGACTTGGCGTCGTAGGTGTTGACATGGCCGCCCTTGAGAGACGTCAGTCAGTCCACGGCTCCGAAACGAGGCACGGCGACTTACAAGATGGGACCGCTTCTCGACCAAGAGAATGCTCTTACCGTAGTCCTCGCGGAGGCGGAACGCAGCGTGGCAGCCAGAAGCACCTCCGCCGATGACGACAACGTCCTTCTCAAGGACGGAGGTACCGCAAGCGCCCGCGGTGACGAGGGCGGCGGTCGTCAGGAAGCTGACGAGGGACTTGGCGAACGTCATGGTGTTGGCGTGTTCTTGTTTGGCGTGAACGTTAACGCAAAGGAGGGAGCCCGGAATCCAGTGACTGATACGACCTTGTGGAACAAAGGTCGATGAGCCAGCAAGAGAGTGATTTCTGGGAGTGCAAGCGGCATCTTATAAGAAGGTCTGCAGAGTGTCCCTCCTCTCGTCATCCTATCCAGGGTTCGTGAAGAGCCAAGGCTCGCGAACGCCGCGTGGCGGCCGGGAGAGTAGCTCAAGCGGAGGCCCGCGCCTGACAGAAAACGGTCATCCGATGCTAATTGCTGGGTCCCATCAAAGAGGAAGACGCATCCAGTAGCGCCAAGTTGGACTATTGCCTTCGAATTGCCAGGAGGCCTTGTTAAAGCGTCGCCGGATGTTCCAGGTTCAAGTTCTAGGGCGCCCGTACCTGCGTCTATGGGGACTTCGAGCACCCCCGGAGCGGAACCGCTGGAATCCTGTCGCTAGAACCGCTAACAGCGCCTGTCATCCACGGAGCACGACGCTAATTAGTCCACAGCCCCCCCCCCAAGACCCTTGTCCATCAACGGACAAGATGGATCCAACACAATGACGATACTCCAATTCGCCGAACTTTTTGGCGGCTTTGCTCTTGCATATCTGCTCAGCTCAGGTTCCAGCGCGTCTTTATGAAATGGGGCGCATTCAATAGTGGCAGCTTAGACTCCCCCCATGCCTTGCAAGTTCCCCATATCATGCTCACCACTGCTCAACGTCACAGTTCCGGTATGAACTGAGGCCTTGAGCAAGGACAGGGACACGAAACAAAGAGAATTGCACTACAAGAGGCAGTTGTGATCTGGTCAAATTATTGAACCGAGGTTCTGGGTCTAGTCCCTACTGAAAAGGGGCTCCCATCAGAGCGTTGATGTAAATGATCAGAGTCTAGGTACACTCAGTTCCTTCTCCACACACTTGGACGTCTACATAGTATCGGTGAGCCTACGCGCCTCTTCCTAGCAGGTGATCTCTATGATCGACTGTAACCTTGGGTCTTGACCCGCGAATCGTTCTCTTGACGATTATCGCTTCTATCTATCTCATGCGCCCAACATCCTTTGCCAGCATTGACAAAGCACGTCTTCGTCTTACCCACGTGGGATTACCACCCGTCAAAGAAGAACCCCGACGGTAACAATACGAGCAACCCAGAAAGACCACCACGGTACCATCTCGCAGGGACGTCCTGTCTGCTTTCCCCGTCAGAGACCGCAAGTTGAGTCGGTCTCTGGAACTGGCGTAGCAGCCATGGTGGGCCTCGGGCCACCGCTTGCTACTACAGACAACACGGGATAGCGTCGTCCTCTGGTCTCCTTCATTTAGCATTTCCTACGACGGGCAGCCCCTCGTTCAATGTATACTATCTTAACCTATCCTATATTTGACAATGGGCAAACTTCGCAGTCTGCGTCCCCTTTCATGGAAGACTTGTGGGCAACTAGACCATCGTTTGATGCTAAAAGACAGGCCACAGACACATAGTCACCACTTACTCATAGTCGATTAGCAAGAAATCCGCCGTAATCCGATGGGAGCCACTCCGTTACCACGAGATCCGTACTTCGCAAAACGAGTTACGCTGAGTGTATAGAAAGGCAGCATCTCACCTACTCCAGTAGAATAAGCCGCCATAACACCCAGCAACCTCCCTCCTCACACACTCTCACCTAAACGGCAGTGACTTTCCGACGTCGAAGTCAACGGTGGAGACTTAAGTCAACCATTCCGTTCCCGGCAAATCGCGGGGATAGGGATAGGGGGACCAGTAGGACTGTCTGTGCCTAGGGCGAACGGGTATTAAGGGACTTGGGCCGAGTAAAGAGCACATTAATTGCGGGCCAAAGTGCCAAGCGATAGGCTTCTGTAGGACATCTGGGAGCAGTGTAGCTCCCGGAGACTCCGTCGTCATCATCAACACGTCCAGAAGGAGCTCGGGGAGCTTGCGGTAAATCAGGTCATCATGTCCACGATCTCCATTCAACTAGGTTAACTGGCAGGGTATGAAGCCCTTTCTCCGTTCTGTCTGCCCTGTCAGCTCGTTAGCACTGTAGCGTCGGCAGTGGGCCCTTCTTGTTAGTCTGAACGACCCGCTCGCTGCTCAGTGTTCCCGTCTTCCCCCCTTCAAGCTCACGCCCCCCGTGCCTCCCGTGGACCGTCCGTGAGGCGGCGTCTGTCAACCGAGAGTCTAAATTGATAGACAACGACACCTAGTGTCAGTTACGAGATCTTTCCGCTGGCAACTTATACAGCATATCTAAGGGAATCAACCTGCCAAAATTTCACCCAACTGTCATCATTCCGATTCCTAGTCTCAGCTGCATCAGAACCTGCAGGTCTGCATTTCCTGATATTATCCAGGGACCAGAGGATTGGCCCTAGTCTAGTTGAAGCCCTTCATGTCGCCCAGGGTTACCTGGCCTTGCGGCTGCATCCCAATCTCTAACCAACTGCGTGCCCGGTTCCAGGTCCACAGCCCTGAGCCACCAGCCCTCTTCTGAGACTCCGTCTCTGCAGCTCCCTCAAGCAGACCGGATGGCCGGGCAATGTTGCAGTCGACCTGGGTTACGTAGGCCGCTCGTACGTCGACTAGCATGCTCGCGGTCCCCGTATAACCCAAGACATCCGACTTGAACATGCGGCGTCTAAGAAAAAGAAAGCAACAGTTTCTAGGGATCAGGCATGTTTGCGACGAGGACAGGAGCAAACCACTAGGCACGTTAGACTCCTTCTGTCGTGGCAAAATGGTAGAGTACGATGTGACGGAAAAAGTTAGGCGGAGGATGTTTTAATTTTCCCCTTCTGTTGTTCAGGGTGGTAGTACCATCCCCCTTCCAGGCTGCATGTGCCTCGAGGCCTAGTAGAACATTGCCTCCGTAGTCTGCACGATCAAAGTTGAAAGGAATCCCCTTCCCAATCCCGACACCATCACCTCGGGTCTGTGTGTGGGATCCATTTACAGGCCCTTCGCGAACCAACTCCCTGAGTCTCTGTCAATCTTCGACATCCAACTTATCGACGAAAGTCAGAAACACGAACCATAATGTCGACCACGGAAGGAGGCGCCCCTATCGACCCGGTTTGGGCCGCAGAGAGCAACGTCCCCAGGATCATCGCCATCACGACAGTCTTCCACGTTCTGGCGCTTATATGCGTCGGCCTGCGACTCTACGTGCGGTTGGGAATGGTCAAGGCTGCGGGACGAGACGACTGGACCATGGTGGGTTCAGCGGTGAGTTTGACAAGGCGGTTTGAGGAGAGCTGCAAGATTCCTGACATTTCCTTGCTTTCGGTCAGTTATGTGCCCTCGTCGGATGGATCATCTTCGTGATCCAGGCGTTTCACGGCCTCGGGCGCCACAGACTCACGATCGATATCCTGGACTACATCGAGCTCCAGAAGGTTGGCTTCTGGCAGTCCATCATCTCCGCCACCTGCGCGATGGCGCTTCTCAAGATATCCATTGCTCTAAACTTGCTGCGACTCAGCCAGAGCAAATGGTATTTCTGGTCCCTGTGGATCAGCATCGGTAGGTCCCTCTGCGACATTGTCGCCTCCTTCCTATATGGAAAGGGGTATCGAGAAAAATGTCTAATGTGCTCATCTTTTACAGGTTTCGTCTCGGCCTACAGCTTCATGGGAGCCATGACGTTCTTCCTCCATTGCCAGCCCATGGCAGCGCACTGGGACAGTCGCATCGACGGGAAGTGCTACTCGCCCGTGCTTTTCGTGCAGTTCTCGCTCATTAATACATGTTTGTGTCCTCGTCCAACTTGTAAGAATGCTTGTTAACTTGTGTAGCGTTCAATATCTTCACCGACGTCCTGTTCGCGACATTTCCCATACCCGTCATCTGGACGCTACAAATGAAGCTTCGAACTCGTTTGTACTTGATTGGCATCCTCAGTCTTGGATACATGTGCGTGATTTCTTTGCTATTTCTGAGTTCAATCAATATATTGCTGACTCGATATACCACAGGGCCGTTGTAATGGGCATCTTGAAGGCCATCTTCCAGATCGCCTTCTCCAAAGATGTGGACAAGACCTTGTGAGTTAGGGCTTTCCCTACAACAAAATAAGCATCACATACTGACCCAAATCCCAGCAATCAATGGATTCAATTCTGGGGATTGTAAGTTACTCCCGTCGTCTGCAATCAGCTCATCTAATCCATACAGCCTACAACTAAACCTCGGCATGATCGCCGCCTGCGCCCCTTCACTGAAACCCCTCGTGAGCAAAGCACTCAAGCTATATTCCTACTACAACTCGACACCCTACGGAAACCGATCATACGGTGC
Source organism: Neonectria magnoliae (assembly GCA_037954305.1). Lineage (NCBI taxonomy): Eukaryota > Fungi > Ascomycota > Sordariomycetes > Hypocreales > Nectriaceae > Neonectria > Neonectria magnoliae. The sequence continues at coordinate 393,693 of JAZAVK010000008.1, read as the reverse complement.
CAACTCCCGCCGGTTAACAGCCGGTCGCACACCAGCCAACATCTCCAACTTTTCACGGAATAACGACTTCGAGCTCGATCGACGCCTTGAAGGCGAAGCCAGTGGCGCTGAAACGGGCGTCACCACGACTTTCTACAAGAATGGCAGCTCTGACGGGGACACTCGGTCCGGGAGCGAGGAGATGATCTTGGGAGAGAACCATTTCAAGGCGGGAATCATCCGTACTACCGAAGTGACGATTCAGCGATAAGGAACAGAGCTAAGGATCCTGAGAGTCCCAATCTTTACAAGCCAGGGCGTTTGGCGTCGGAAAACAGAATACCCTGATATATTTGCACACCACCACTACTAACACATCAAAAGGAAAGGGGTGTCTCTTTCTTCTTTCCCTTTCGAACTTCGAGATCGCGGACGACTCCTTCAAAGCTGGCCTGACGTCTATCCTCTAGCCACTCTACCATCCAGACCGGGCACTCAATCCATTGTTTATTCTGTGCACATTGGCAATCCTCAAATATTAATGACAAACAAATCTACCAACTTCTGATCACCACCGGGAACCACCTTACTCCAGGCACTGCGCCGATGCGAGTTCTGTATTGTCGAATCCCAAAGAGAATAGGGTTTTCCTCTCATGGGCGGCTCATGGCGCACTCTACCAAGGGTTAAGAAAAAGAAAATACAAACACGCAGAACCCTGAGATGAATCTTCTCGACCACTCCTTCAGCTGATTTGCCAACTCTTTTTCTTGGCATTCCCCTTGAATTTTGTTAAAGCCTGTCCCGTTGACGCAAGAATATATCGCCACGTCCAAGTTCACCCGAGACAACAGAGCTAGTTCCCTTGGCTGTGTTGCATACCAACAATATCCGCCCGGAGTCTTTTTTTTTTTCAGGGGAAAAGGAAGAAAAAAAAGTGAGGTGAGATGGTGGAGAAGGTCCGGGATGTGGGAGAGGCCTAGTATTGCCGTTGGATGTTGTGGATTATCGTTCAGATGTGCGCGCGGCATGCCCTCCCTGTCAGTCATCTTCCGTCGCTTAGATGCCAGCAACATTATTAGTTTGAAGAGCTGCAGAAGTCAATCTTCGACGAATCTAGTAGGTTACAAGAGTAGTGCTTGTCTTGACTTCAATAATTGCTTTTCGGGCATCCATGTCTTCTCGCAGTCACAGGTCAGCAAAGGCTTTATCATCATCTGAACAACTCTATAGCCATGTCCTCTTTCGATCGTAACCTCCTCTCTTCCATTACCTTCCAAGACGAGCGTCAAACGTAGGATTCTTGCCCTTCGATAGTATGCTCCTTCATCCCAACCTAAAATCCTTGGCCATGCAATATATCTCTCAAATTCCAGCAACCAAATCCCCGGAAGCTCACCCCTGTCCTGAGCCACCGACCGGACGGGACAGGGATGACGGCTCCGGCGGACCCTTGCGACTTCGCAATGATGCGCAGTCATAGCTTTGTCAAGCTGGCGTTGGATGCACATGCTTGTAAGTTGCTTCGTATGTTCTTGCTCAGTTAGGACAAAGAAAAAGACTCGTTTTCTGCATCCGGAGATTGTCCTCTTCAAGGGTAGTAAAGTAGCATCATTAAATGACAACGATAGTTGAGACTAGAAAATGTCGGACTGACGGACTCCCATTCATCAGCTGCGCTTGCAGGAAGGGCCGAGGTCTCCGTGGCCGTGGAACAAAGGAGTAGCAGGTTTTCAGAGCCTGCGTAGGGTAGCTTGCAAACTGTCTGCTTCCAGAATTCACGAAGAAGAAGCAGTCAAGATAAATTTATCTTGCCTACCCGGGATGGTAACATGGAAAAATGGATGCTGCTATGAAAGAGCCAGTTGTTCCGCAGTCCCTCGCAAAGTCCCTCGTTTATGTCGCTGTCACTCAGTCTCGAAGAAAGTCTGCCTTCATCAACTCTATCCCACAAAAAGAACGACGCCGACGCCCAAGCAGTAATAGCGATTCCACGTCTCCGGATATTGTGAAGCGCGTGCATTGCACCCTAGAAGCAATGTGCGCCCGCCTCAGACGCATCGAACAGTAGTCGCAGTCCATATCGATCTATTACAGGAGGTACGTCTACAACATCTAATTTATTGTGGTTTTCCTTATGAGAACACAACAACCACGGTCTGCATCTAGCAACTCATCCCCATCAATCCAACGGCCAGTCTTGCCCGTTCAACTTCACCCTGGGGCAGTTCTTCCTGATAACTACGTGCATACAGTCTCTCGTCCATCTAGCATCCGTGTTGGGGGTGCTGTAGCAGTAGTCGCTAGCCTCGCCGTAATCGAGGGGCCCGTTGATCTTGGTCAGATCGCACACGGGGATGTTGATCCAAAGAGCGTCGTCAGGCTTTGCCTCGTTGTTCGCGGCCAGGTCCTTTAGGTTCTGCTGGAGGCGGTCAATGTCGCGTGGCTTCCACACTCCGAATCTTTCCTGGATGTGTAAGGCGCGCTTCACAATGACCTCCTTCGTCAAGTCTAACTTGCTCAGCGTGTCCTTGGCTGTGCCGATTTTCTCGTCGAACATCTTGCCGACGGCGCCGTCCCAACGAACCTGATCTGCATTAGTCGAGTCCAAGAGAGATAGAAGATATAGCTTGTGCACTCACAATCATGTAGTTGTTGTTGTCGCCTTGCGGGCATGCATTATGACGCTGGAGCTGCTCGACGTTGTTATCGCCGAAGCAGGGGCTGTAAGTCGACGGTCCGCCAAAGCCATTCTTGTCATAATAAAACTGCGAACGCCCGAATTTGACGACGATGACATCCTGACCGTTCCAGATCTCGCTCAGCAGCGGCGCACGGATGAGTCGTTTCTGCGCGTCCTGGTCAATTGACTTCTCGCCGGTGCCAAAGTCCTGGTCGGCCATGACGCCCGTCTCGAGAATAGCTGCCAGCTCGGTACCGCGTGCCAGGTCGTGGTTGGGCGGACGCTCGATGATGAGGCGATGAAAGTATTTTTCGGTCGACTTTTGAGCCGCAGTGATGATGTTCTTGAGCTTCTGCTCCAGCTCGGAGAACTTGTCGAAACGCGGGTCCAGGGGCACCGAGGCTTCGACGCCGGCTGCGATTCCGGCGGCGGCCGTCAGCAAGCCGGCGAGGCCGTTCCCGACCACCTGACCGGCGCCGGGGATCACGGCGGCAAAGGAGGTGACCATTCCGGAGACGATCGTCAGCCAGGCCGAGGGGTTCATGGTCGGGTCATCGATGGCGAGGAAGTTGGTGGAGAGCAGGCTCGTGTCGAACGAGGCATAGACGGCCGATTCAAGGATGGAGTCGTGGTAGGCCTGCATGTACAGCACGAAGTTGCGCATGCTCCAGAGCGAAAAGGCTCTTCGCCAGTGTTCGCGGCACTCGGGAACCTTCAAATCCGCCTGGTTGAGGTTGCAGTTGCTCCTGATGCTCTGGCAGCCCGGGCCGGGCCAGTTGAAGACGTTGTCATGCACTTCATAGTCGTACTCGGCAATGACACGAGGGACTCCGTCAGAAGGGCCTGCATCTGGCCAGTCCCGATCTTGGCCCGAGTAGTAAGCAGTTCTACCAAGGTCGAGATGGTTAGCTTGAGGTCTAAACACAGAGGAGTTGACGATAGGTTCAGCAACAGACCAACATACCGATCTAGCAGCCAGCCTCCCATGCTATAGTTGTTCCACATCTGGGGTTTCCAGAGGCCAGGGTTCTTGTCGCAGAACCAATGTTCTCCCGGATCCTCTCCCTCACCGGGCTCTCCAGGTTTGTAACCAGGGAGTCCAGGGTCTTTGCCGGTATCGTCATCGTCGCCACCGCCACCCTCGCAGGTGTTGAACGATACCCATCCCTAACAAGGAGGTTAGTCTACAGTCATTTGCATCTCGTAAAAGCCACTCACATGAGCCGTGTTCGGGTTGACCTCGACCATGTCCGCCCGCCCCTGTCCCGTGAGACTCGGATAATGCATGTTAGGTCCTCGACTGGTGCCCCTATACGCCGCCGTCGGCCTCTCCCACTTCCAAGCACTGCCACTGTTCTCCGACGGGATCCGAGCCTGGCCCTGGTTATACCACACTTTGGCGGCACCCGTAAACTTGTCCACGTGCAGGATATCGGCCAAGCCGTCACCGTTGACGTCGGCGAACTGGTAGTTGGCTCGGTCGAGGTTCTCGCCATACTTGATCTGGCCGAGGTAGGAAAGTTGGTTGCTGTTGAGGTTCAGCGTCCCAGTCATGGATCCGTCCTTGTGTATACAAATGTAGTCCACCTTGCCGTTGCCCGAGATGTCGGCAAAATGGTGAGCGGTGTCGTGGTACAGGACGCCCCAGCCTAGTTCGCACCGGCCGGTCGTGGCTGTCTGTACTTGTTTTTCGAAGTTGAAGTTCGTCCCGTCCCATCTGCTATACCAGACGGTCAACATTCCAGAGTTTCTATTGACGCCGATGATGTCGGCCTTGCCGTCGCCGTCCCAGTCGCCGATGTGAAGCGCCCGACGGCTGAAGCCCGTCTCGAACTTGTGGACGGCCCCCCATGCGTTAGTCTTGTACCAGTCAAAGTCGGCCCTCTTCTTCTTGTTGGGAAAGACGTTGACCTGGCCAAAGGCTGAGATCCAGACGTAATCGTCGAACCCAGATCCCGTCATGTCGCCCCAGTTGGCTCCATCGCCTATTGCACTGTCAGTACTATGAACTTTGTGATGCATCTTTCTTCGAGGGGTAGGTACCTTTTTGCCATCTACCGCCATTGCCATTGTTGGCTTTGACCATGTTCTCCCAAGTAAAGATCTCGCCCTTGCAGATAGGCTTGCACTCGGACTTCTTGAACCAAGAGTACTAGCAGACAAACACGGTTCAGTCTTGGTTACTGTGGAGGCATCGGGATACTCACATCGCGGAACCCATTGCCATAGATACGGCCAAACTGTACCTGCCTCCTGGTCATGGGGTTAAACCATGTCAGCGAGTTACTCAATGGAGTAGGAAAAGACTTCCAACTCACCGCGTCTCCCCAGTATTCTCGCCCATGCCGGGATGAGATGACGCTGCCTTCTCCCAGTAAGGAACCATTCCCGTGCCCTCACCACGCTTGTTGATATATATCGTGGTTTCGCCCTTGGTGCCGATCCAGACCCAGTCTGAGCGGCCACTAAAGAAGTAACCCAACGTCAGCATGTGTTGCCTCTTACACGAAACAACATGATGGATGAGGATACTCACTCGCCGTTGATGTCAACTAACGCACTCTTGTTAGTATTATCGCCCAACGTTGTCATGATTATCCAGTGAAACTTACCAAACCGGACGCCACGCATATCGCCCATGCCCTTGCCCGTGAAAACAGGGCCGCCCTGCCCCATGTCCTGCCAGTACGCAGCTCCGTTCCCGAGTCCGCCGTTGCGATAACACTAATACATCTATCAGTGAAGTCACACATGTACACAAAGGGAAACTTACAAAAATGTCAGCATTGTCGTGCATGACACAATAGTCGAGTCTGCCGTCTCCGTCGATATCACCGAGACGAACACGATCTTGCTTGTACCCGGAGATGGGATTACGCCACTAATGTCATGGTCAGCGGATGAACGTGGGAGGACTCAAAATCACTGACCTTGAAGAATGCGCCAAACGACGGCTTGACCTGCCCTCGCCCTGAGGTATTGATGGCCACGAACGGCGTGCCATCTGGCGCGATACAAATGTAGTCGTCCAAACCATCGCCGTTCTGCAAGATGCTAGTCAGTGGACATGGCAGTGGCTCAAAGTCAACGCTGATATACTTACCACGTCTCCCCAGTGAATGCCCCTAGTGATACAATGATGGCCAACCGAGAACTCCACGCCGCTGTCATACCTGCCATCGCCACGGTTCACAAATACCCTCATGTGACCCGTGTCCTCGTTGACCATGATGAGTTCGTCCAGCGCCTCCTCCCTCGGCGCCCCAAAATCGACCAACTGTGCCCAAAAGATGTCGTACGCGGCTCTCGCATCTCCAGACCAGTACTTGCCGCGAGATTTCGATTGATGCGTGTAGGGGCCATCGTTCCGAATCGTGGAATCCCCTGCAAAGAGGATCTCGACGCCTGCTCCGTGTGGGTTGGTGCCACCGCTCCCAGGAGTCTTCCTACATGTTGAGTGCGATTCACCATCTGGGAACTTGACACCGCCGTTGGGCGCCTTCAACCAGCCCAGGTCGTTTACCTTGTTGATGGCGTGCATCCAAACGGCTGCCATCTTCCTGTAGCCCTCGGCGTTGGGGTGAGTCGGGTCCTTGTAGTCTCCCGGGTACGTGATGAAGCCATCCCGCATTTCGGCCAAGTAGACTTTATGGCGAGGCTTCGTTTCATCGTTGCCCATTTCTTCCGCTGCGAGGCTGCGGAGCTGCTTGTTCACTTCCAGCACAGCGGGCTGGACCTCGGAGTTATCGCTGTTCCGCCTGTCTGCGCTTTGGATGAGCGTGGAGAGAATGACGGTGGCGTCGGGAGTATCAGCAAAGATTGTCTCGATCAGAGCCTTCATGCGCTCTCCTGCACCTTCCACTCGTCTCTGCACCGCGTCGTTTGTCCCGGCGTTAATGAGATAGAGGTTGGGTTGCCAAATGGGCACGCTGGTCTTGACTCTCGCGTGCACTTGGTCGATTCGGTCACCCTCGATTGCCTCGACATCCTTCGAAGGTCATTAGTCTCCGTACAGTAGAAGCAAACTAACAAAGACGTGTACGTACGTTGTCTGCCATTGAGCCATGGTTCTGGCTGCCAACCATGTTAACCTTCCACCCATCAAACCGCAGCTGGTCGCGAACAAGTTTGCGGAAGCCGTTTCCCGTGGGGTCGCTTTCTTTGATAGGCCAACCCTTGACGATAGATGCCCCCACAGGCATAATACGGAGATAGAAGTCCCGAGCATCGGCACGTTTATCGAGTGAATGTTTGTACACTGGCAGCTCATCGAACTCGGATGTCTCGTTGACTTCCAACGGGAACGCTATGGCGGCTTGAATGAGACAAAGGGCCAAAGATCCTAGCCTTAAGGCTCTGAGGCCTTCGGAGACTAGGCGCATGGCGTTGCTCAGGTGCTTGAGGTCAGGTTAAGTGATTGGGAAACAGTCAATGACAGTAACAACTTCGAAGGTGTCGTCCTAAAAACGAATGAATGTAGATAACCAGGGGAGTTCAGAGATCAAAATCAACTCGGGGACTCTTATAGAAACTCAATTATCTATTGACGATATGCGACTTGTGTAATCTGACAGTAGACATCAAAAATAAACAATCACATGCTTGGTTAACCAGTTGGTGAACGCCTCACGTCAGCTTGTTAAGTGGCCCCAATAGAGGCATTCGTGTAAAACTATTCGGTTATTTATACATAAGCTTACATATTGATTCTGTGGGCTGCCATGAATCCTAGCTACTGTAAGGTACACGATCCTTCATATGATCGAAACCTTCAGATGACTTATACAGAGTGGGCCAAGCCATCAGCGCCAAGCAAATATGGATCCGTAAGGGCTGTCACATGTCGGAATCCGGATTCCCACTTGCGAAGAAACACCAATCCATCTTTGCTAGTGGTGGACTTGAAAAGTCGAACCTTCTTGAGATGGACTAGCCTGGGAGATGCTCGCGCACTCGGCCGATCCTGATGGGAAAATGTGACTGCATTAACGACCTGCATAGAGCCCTCATCTTAATTCTAGGGTCCTGGGTTCAATTCCTTCGGGCCGTTATATCTGATTGGACCGCTCGCACTCAAGTTAAAGTAGCCGTCTCTTGGCGCTGCAGTCCTCAGGTGGTGCACTCTACCTAGATACTAAGTTATTCGCGTGTAGACCTATTAGGCTATTTATCCGGCTAAGGTATCTCCAAATAACCTGTAACTAATAGCTCATCAGTGATAATCAATATGGGCAGTTGATCGCATGATAACATTACTCAAATGTCCAATTGCACTTTGTGTTTGTATGCGTCTATTTCGCGTTGTGTTAGTGAAATTCAAAATCCTTATGGCTCTTGAACCTCGCAAGGAAACACTATTGAGTACGTGAAAATATCTTTTACTTTTACTTCAGAGCTTCTCAAGTACTCTAGCATTTAGTTCGTAGGCAAGCGATGATCTTCATCACACTACAAGCAACTCTAAGGGAGGTCTACCATCACTTCCAAAGTTCATAGATACTATGGCGTAAGACGTCATGGTTGATCTCTTAGCTGACGTGCGAGGAAGAGAACATGTAAAACTTCTATGGCAGGCGTTCTTGGGACCCGATGATTGCAATATAAGAAGGGTTTTTATTGTATAAGCTTAGTCGAATAATCCGTAGGTTGGTCCGTCAATTTCTCTCAGGAGTCATGCCGTCCGCAATTGTCCTGCCCTCGGCGCTTCCTGCGGGGCTTCTGGATGTGATGGACTTGTCTCAGGTCGCCAGCTTCCAGAGCTTGTCGAACAACGGTGTTCCCCATCCCGTGACAGGGTCCCATCCCTTAGTGGCCTTCCATCCTGCGTTTGGGATTATCGGCGAGGGGAGGCCCCAAACACTTGTACCCTTGCATCCTTCTGACTTTCCCTCGGTAATGCTAGTAGAATGTCAGTGGTGGGCCTGCAGATGGATGGAAGGGGGTGGCACTTACTCTGTGAATCCAGCTTGCTTAACCTTGTAAATCCAGGGGTTGAGAAACCCCAGTGGGGGCTTGCCTTTCTTCAAACGTTCGTTGTTGAGAAGTGCAATCATGGACCCAAAGACAGGTGATGCAGCGCTATAATCTCGTCAGTCTGGCGTCTCTGACGACTGGTGGTCGCCTGGCGTCTTCGACTTACCTAGTCCCTCCAGTCGTCTCCTGATTGTCATGGTTGATGATCTGATAGCCCCATGCTAGGGCCGCGACGTCGGGGTACGCCCGTCCCTTGGGATTATAATACCCTTTCCACTTGTTTGCTAAAGTCTTCAAGTACGCCTTGACGGCATCATCCTGCCAGCTCGGTCGGGACCAGTACTCTGAGAAGCCGCCGCTGGAAAAGTTGTTGGCAACTTCTCGATTGTAATCCTCGGTTCCGCCGACGGAGGTGACGTAAGGGCATGCTGCTGGAAATCCAGGAAGAAATTTGGTGGTGTTCTTGCCATCATTGGACATGCAAGAAGCTCCGGGACCAAGGTTGCCTCCGGCAACAATGACAGAAACGCCTCTTGCACCCAGTATACCAAACTGGTCGCACACCTTTTTCGCATAAGCCTTGTGTAGGTGCTGTTCGTTGACGCCGTATGAGATGGAGATGACTTGGGGCAGTTTCTTGTCCTCTAGGTTGACAAGGTAGGACGAGAGTTCGAGCCAGGGTTCGATGAATGTTTCCTCGTTGCTGAACAGGCTGCAGAAGCTGGTCAGTCATCGTTTCGCATTAGTCAGTCCAATCCAACTTACTCGAGATCAGTCTTGAAGTCGTGGTTCTCTCCTCCAACAGTGAAGAATCGCACAGGCACCTGCCCGGCCAAGGCAAGGGACCACTGGATGTTCAGGTTGGCCTCGCTGCTAGGATACTCGCCTTGAGGGTTCTGTCCGCCGTTGACGGAGGAGACAGAAAAGTTTCTTCCCTGTTGGCCTGGATCCAATCGTCGGAGAAACTCCTCAAGTTCATCGTATTGCGCTGTTTGCTGCATAACCATTAGTCTCTGATCATTTCAGGAGAGGGAGTCGGCCATTTCTTACTCCCCCAAACCCAGCAATACCGTAAAGTGCCCTGGAGTGAGCTTTCGAGTAACCTTTTGCGGGCATCTTGTATAGCTTTCGGATGCAGGCCGGTGTCAATTCCTCCTGACACTTCTTAGCATCAACTGGTGCCGGGTAGCCACCGCCAACTCCATAGCTTCTCTCTTCCACCAAGCCAATGTTCGTCAAATCCCGAGCTGGACGCGTGACGGCTCGAGATTTCTTCGCGGTGTGGAAAAAGGTTGTCGGCTGGATGGTTGTGATGTGGTCGCGGATGCCGCCTGGGACGGAGTACTCGCGAGTTCGCACCACGCGTTCATCGTCTCGAGCGAAGACACCGAAGCGGGTACTGAGGAGGTCTTCGGCTTGGCTGACAGTAGCGAGAATGTGAACCCACTGGCCGTCATCCTGGATTTTGTTGTCGGCAATGCCAGAGTTGGAGAGCCAGCGCTTGACGGCATTAATTGCCACCTGGGGTGGGTCGAGGAGGGCGTTAGCAGCCTCACGGGAGAGGTGCTTGCCGTAGTTTGCGTGGGAGGGATCAGACGCTTCATAGAGAGTGCGTTCAAAGAGTTGATGATCCTCGGCCTGAAGTCCGATGGAAAGCTTGATGAGCTTGTCTGGGGCAGGAGAGCTGATCTCATCCCATCCCTCAGGTGTGTCGGACAACGACTCGACCACGACGGGACGGGCCAGAGCCATAGTTGCCATGGCGGCAAAGAGGATGCCGTGTTTCATCAGTTTGAGGGCCATGATGATTCCACCTTTCCGTCGGACGAGGTGTGTAGAAGATAGGGTAGAAGATAGGGTAGAAGAAAGGATAGAAGAGAGCGTAGAAGAGGTCGTAGAAGAGATGGTGAAGGAGGTAGGTTGTTTCAGCTTTTGCAAGTCGAGGTGGGCTGAGGTTGCTCTGCTCCTTCCTCATTAACCGTCGTTATTTGCTGCTCTTTATACCCATCTCCAACATCGATTATCAAGGAAGCACGTTGCCTCCGTCATTTCAGATTCCCGACTTAACACTTTTGCTTACATCGCATATTGTACGCCCAACAATGTTGTGTCCCGATTGGGACGATGAGTTGCGACCGTGAAGAACAATACGAAAGCCTCTTCATATTGTTGTTACACGACCCCAGCACCTCTGTACCGACACCGCGGGCCCCGGGCCCAAGCCTCTGCCAATCCAAGCCCGAAGAGGTCGTCGATTGGACCAGTGATCACCTCCGACGCCGCAAGCAATTTACCCCATTTGGTACGTCTTGGGGCCTGTTGGATCTGCGGCCGCCGCCATCTTGGTTGGCGCCAAGAGTATTTGCGTTCCAGAAGGCGGATGGAAGGGGGAGGTGGTAATTTGAAGTTGCCCCAAATACGACACAGAGAAGTGATATCAGATTTGGCTGAACGGTCTCAGTCAAGGCGCTCTCTGAAAGACTCAACCGCCGTACTACCTTGTCACTTATGAGGACAACTTGTATGAGCAAGAAGCACTTGCACGCTCAATCCGAGACTGATACGGCGAAGCTTGGCAATTAACAAGCACGCTGAGTATCTACGAAGTTGGTATACGTAGTTCACATCAATCACATACCCTTAAATGTGTGGTGCATCCATGCCTATAACTTAGTTAGTGCACACTAAGATTGCCTAGTCGGTGTTGAGCCAGGACCAACATCACCAACATCGTCAAGCTATAGCCACGCCACACGTAGGGCTTTCGTATTGTTCTCAGGTGCACTGGCACGCCACGACCTAAAAAGCGGACTATCCGAAACATCCAATCCTTCCTTTTTGGAAAATGCTAGCAGAATTCGAACTTGATTGGCCTGTTGGTGATGAAAGCTAGTCCCTTCACCCTGTAGTTCCTGAGGAGGGCTGCTGAAAATGTTGATTCATGCGCGCCATATGATCACAACATTGCTGAAACGGGTGTCTTAGCCTGTTGGTCCAAGGCCCGTTCCGTCACTAACTGGAGGCTGAACACTAGTGATCACACGGCTGAACCTTCTCCAACCTCAATCAGAGGCATTTTTCTCAGGCTTGGCCCTCCATCTCCTGTCATGGCACGGATCATTAGTGCTCGGAACCGGCGTCAGTATTGACGGCTTGTTGGCGGCTCATGGACCAGCGAACTATTGCCTACTAATGAGCTCGTTGCACATCATCATTTATGACGTGTAGCTTCGCGGCTGTTCGGAGGAGCGGCGATGTTGGAATGGAAATCTGTTAGTCAGTCGGATGTGTGTGCCCAATTCCAGGGCGCTTTCAACAAGTGATTGCCCGTCGGAAAAGGCAAGATCAAAGAAGTCAAGTTAGACATTCCATACAACCTTCGGTCGGCCAACGCCGCTTTGTCTCGTCAGGGACATTCCAGGGAAATGAGAGGGAGGCATCGGACGTCAGGCGGATGAAGTAAGCTATTGGGACTGTGCCCAACATCCAGTTTGAATGCCTGTGCCAAATATTTTGCTTCCGTCGCCGCGGTCACACAAATATGCAATGCCAAGGATAGCGAAATTCCAGCTGTATTATGAAATGCCAACACGCATAAAGCGGTTTAGGATTGTTCCCAGCTTAGCCATGAACATCCGTGTGCAATGATTCAGAGCTTATGAGCAATGCGCCCAACCCGTCATAACTGAGCATAATGTCAAAGGCCCACGACGAAGCAAGTCCACCTACGTTGGTGGAGAACAATGCTGCCACTCAAGCCAATCAGTAATTCCAGTAACCAAAATTCGTAAATGAGTAATGGAACCTTCAGAGCAGAAATCGCCAATTGCAAGAGTCACATCCCAGCTCTCACCTCTCAGTTTCTATTCACCACCGCGGCGCTTGCCTCCAGCGTCGGTGAGCAACCCACTGGGCTCGGTGGGCACTCTCCACTGTCTCCAAGCACTAGCAGGCACCAGCAGGCACCAGCAGCCCTTCACCGCAGCCGCACTGGAGTAAACGTCCCGCTGGTTGGCCGGATTCTGCCGAGCAGGCAATCACTCCGATCCTCACCGCCCTGAAATTCTAGTATAAAATTCTCGCTCGCCCGCTACCATTCTAACTTCTCTTTCCTTTCTCCTTAGCTCTCTTTGCCTTTTGGCTTAGATCAAGTGTAGTATCTGTTCTTTTCAGTTTAATCTCTGGAACGCCTCTACGGAGGCACCTTATGATTATTCCTATTTTTGGTTCTCGGGAGGCTTCCTCTGTGCTTGCACACGATGCCACCCACTGTGTCCCTGGTATTACACTGCCTCCAGGTGACGCGAATCTACTCGAGCTCATGTTTTCATTGTTGACTCAGGCTTGCCTGGGTAGCGAAGAAGATGGATTTTTTTGGTCGAGTAGATGCGGGAGGATGCGCGCGTGTTTGTAGTTCCGTGGAATGGCTTGTCGTAACATAGTGTTGGCCACGCTGCGATGTGAAGAAGTCCTGATTGTCTAAAACTCGTGATACTATGCGTAGGAGACCTTTGCTCCAATCGTAGATCCATCGCCTCGCGCATCCTACTCACGTGTGCCTGTATCTGTATTCGTCGTTGATGACCCGCCTCCCTCTTCCCAACTCCAACCGTAACTCCAAGCCTCTTCCACCCACCAAACAAAGCGCCCATCTTGAATTTTCACCTGCCAAAACAAACATCCGCAGAGCCTCAACACCATCACCATGTCCGCCGACACGCCCCTCCTCGACCCCGCCATCTTCGCCCACCTCAAGGACAAGCTCGAGGAGGAGACGCAGATCCGCGACACCCTCACCCAGATCGTCCAGCGCCTCGAGCGCGCCGTCGCCGCCACCCAGGGCCTGCTCTCGCGCGTCCACTCGACGCCCCGCGCCCGCTGTGAGAGTTTCTCCCCCTTGTGCAAGGTCGAGCCTCAGGCTGATGTTTCTAGACCCTGCCCTCGTGGCTCAGCTCGAGGACTCCATCAAGGAGGAGGTGACGATTGTGGGAGAGCTCAACGAGGTGGCGAGCAAACAGCCTTACTACAAGTGTGTCTTCCCTGCTTCTCTTGCTATGCCTCGCGGCCGGTGACGACCTCGTACTAATCGTGAATCATCACCGCCGCAGGTACAACGCCAAGTGGGCGAGATCCGTCCAGAACGCCATCGGCACTGTCATCTACTGCGGCTGGCTCGGCGGCCTGGGCAACGACTCTCAGCCCGGCGAGCTGGGCCGTCTCCTGACCCTCGAGCAAGTCGGCGCCATCTTCAACGGTCAGTTCTCGTCTCATCCTATCCATTTGCCACTGTCTAACCCAGCTCCGCGCAGTCCCCACCAACCTCAAGGACCGCGACGCCTTCCACCTCACCATCGAAGAGTATCTCCTCTCGCTGACGGACCTGACCTCGGAGCTCGCTCGCCTAGCCACCAACGCCGTCACCCATGGCGACTTCGAGCTGCCACTGACCATCAGCGCCTTCAACAAGGACCTGTTCGCCGGCTTCCAGCTGCTGAACCTCAAGAACGACATCCTGCGCAAGCGCGCCGACGCTGTCAAGTATGACGTCAAGAGGGTCGAGGATGTAGTATACGACCTCAGCCTGCGAGGGCTCATCAAGCGGCCTGGGGAGGGTGATACGGAAATGGCCTCCGCCGAGTAGCTGCTAATGGAGGTCGACCGCGCAAACGCATATACAAAAAGGTGTCACATCATGGAGCCTCACAAGGAAAAGGAATTGGGATCTACACTCTTTAGCTACAAGTAGTAGTTCATATCAAAGAAAAACGTGAAATTGTCTAGCATTGTGTTTGTTAGCGCATATAACGCCGTCTGTGTAAACCTCTCTTTCAGATCCTCCAGCACTCCCGCCGACTGATGTTTGATGTGAATTTTTACAGTAATATACAACCACCCTTCCCCCTCCTCCGGCCTTTTCCCAAGGCAAAAAACGCAACGACCAAACCTGTTGATCCTCGAACGGATACCGTCCCCAAGTGTAAAGCCGAAATTCCACTGCCTCAGTCGTGTCTAAAGGTGCACTTATCTCCTCTAGCACACTTGCCCTGCTGCCAAAAGGTACACGGCTTTGTCCCAATGAGTGCCTTGTTGGCCGGCTTGTGCGGCGGGAGTGTCCCCCTCTTTCTGCGGCCGTCTTTTCCATCTCGTTGCTCGCCTCGGGCCTCTTCCCCACGCTCTCGCTCTCGCTCTCGCTCTCGCTCTCGTTCCCAGTCCCGATCTCCTGCAGGAGGTGGCGGCGGAGGAGCTTGTTGCTGCCCCTGGGCCATCTGAGTAAGCATCAGATATTGTTGGTACGATGGATCGTTCGGGTTCAGGTAGCTGGCCGGGTTCGCGGCTGCCGTTTGCCCGGGCTGCTGCGCGGGTTGATTGATGGCAGCCAAGATAGACTGAAGTTGACTGTCCGCGATCTGCGGCCCTTGCGCCGACGCCGCTGTGGATTGTGGCTGACCCGGTTGCTGGCCTCCCGTCATCTGCTGTAGCAAGGCCATGTATGGCGCATAAGCCTGCTGTTGGTAATACGCAGCCCACTCTTGCGGATTGCCCGTTGTCTGCACGCCTGCGGCATTCGCTGCCTCAGTCCGAGCCAGCTCCTCCTCCTTCAACTTTTGCTTAGCAGCGACCTCCTTGTTGTAAAAAAGTCGCCACTCCCTAATCTTCTCCTGGTCATGCATGATCCACTCGGGAGGCGAAGCAGCCGGGAATGGCTCGCCAAATAGGCTTCGGGCCACAATCTCGATGGCGTTTCCGCATAGATGAACATTTTTATCCATATATTTGAAGGTACGCCAAACGTCGGTATTGGGTGGATTCAGATCCCGCCAGTTCTTAACCCGCTCGGATCTCAGCAAAGCGAGGACTTGCTCTTCCACCGGCCCTCCTAGTATAAGAGGAAGGCTCTCATGAGTTGGGCCGGAGCCCTGCTGGGGTGGGGCCGATGGCTTGGTAGAAGCTTGAGATGCTGCCGGTGCTCCCCTGAGTCGGCCCAAGATCGTGTCGAGCTTATTCGAGGGGTTCTCTTTGGCATCCAAACGCTTAGTCGCTGCATAAAGAGCCCCGTCAATCCCCATGTGTTGCTCGTCTAACCATCGGAGCTGGATTTCCTGGAATTTGAGGTCGTCGCCTGGCAAGTAATGGGTCTTCCATTCAAGGGCTTCGCCTGTCTCGGGTGGCGGCGACTTGGGCGTTGGCGGGATGTCGTCAGGGTCCGTATATATAGCCATCAGCTCTCGCTGCTCTCGGTCCGCAATACGTTGTTGCTCGTCAGTGGTAAAGGTAACAGTCCCGCCTCGAGTGACAAAATTCTTGTTCCGGACCTCTTCTGAGAGGTTCGAGAGGTTGGTGGCAGTCGGCTCTAACCAGGGTTGGTAGGGAACATCGTCGTCGTCCTCATCGTCTTCGACATTCGCGCGCTGCTTCAGGACCATGCCCTCAGATCGATCATCACCAGCATCCCGGATCATGTGAACCTCCCTGCCTTCATCCTCCGCCTCCTCCTTCTGGAACTCCTTGATTTGAACTAGTTCGGCTTCGGGTTTCCACGTCACACGAAGTTTCCGTCGAGCTTCCTTTCGTAGTCGCTTCGTCTTCTCCTCAGGCGTCTCAGAAGTCTCGGGAATCTTGTCTTCCTTGACCGCAATGACGATAGGCTCGGCCTTTGGCGCGTTGATCGAGTCCAGGAGTGACGCGATTCCAGACAAAGCGCTAGATGTGGTCGAGGCCGTCTTGGGCAAAGGTACTTTCGTCTCGGTTCTAGGTGGTGCCTTTGAATCCGATTTCGACCTGTCGTCGCCCAGAGGTTTCACGTCCGCTTTGGCCGCTTCGGGCTTGGGGACTGACTTGGCAACCGGCCTCGCTTTACCAGGCAGGATAGAGGAGGCAGTTGCCTTTGCTGCCGTTGTCTTCGATGCCGACTGAAGTTGCAGCTTAGGTTGCGCCAGCTTCTTCATAAGAGAGTTGCCGCTGGATTCCACCGCAATTTTCTTCACGACCCGAGCGTCAGACTCGTCATCTCGACCTCGCTTTGCAGAGTGATCCGCCGATCCTTTGGACTTTGCCCTGCTCGCTGCCGAGGTGCCCGTATATCCTGTCGAGGTTTCGGGTTCGGAAGTCTTTAAGACTTTCCTTATCTTGGCAGAGATGTCGCGCACAAGATCCTTGACCTCTTCGTCACCTCTATCCGCAAATCTCTTTCGCACAGTTTCGAAGTTGGTCGTTTCTGCAATCCTTTTCGTCATGGGGAAATGCGTAAAAAGTTCCAGGATGATCTTTGGTAACTTTCCAGAGAAATCACCTGCCTTGATGCACATGATCAAGGCATTCACCAAGCTTAGCACCAACTTCTGATGCCCACCCAAGTTGTCAATAACAGCATCATCAGCATGCTCAATTGTCGCGTCGAGAGCCCGATAGAGCATAGTCTTTTTCTGTTCGAACTCCTGTCGGAATCTGGTTATCTCGGCAGCGGGCTCCTTGTCCTTGACGGCATGGTCAAGTTCCTGTTTCGCACGATTCATGTCACCACGCAACTTGATGAAGAATTCGCCAGCCTGTTGCACTCGACCAGCGATCAGGGCGGTAGTTCGCCCTGTGGCATGGTCGATGTGGACGATTGCAGTGATGTCCCATGCGGCAGCTTCAGCGGGATCTGAAGGACGAGTCGCAGGCCGGATCTTGTACAAGTTAGAAATACGAGTGTCGTCGTTGAGTATTAGGGTCCAACTTACGGGCTTGCTGCGCACCTCCTCCATCTCCTTTTTTGCCCTCTTCTCCGCCTTGTTTTTGGATGCCTCATCCGATTTGAGCTGTTCTTTAAAAGCATGAGGGTACTCGGTGTACTTCGGTCGTCGTTTACCCAGCGCCTTCATCGAGCGATCGAATTCATCGAGCAATTCTTTGGCCTCGATTCGTCTCTCGTCTAGTCCTCCCTTTTCTGGCGAAGGTCGGTACTGGCTGGTGAACCTCCCCTGGACTTCGCAAGGTAGACTGTAGCCAAGCTCTGGCACCATCGCTTTTCCAGTACGCGATGGGAGAGCTACCAAAGGGGCGAGTTTGTCGTAGCTTTTAGGAGCGGGAAGCTTGGTACTAGCATCATACACAAGGTGAGCGAGGCCCTTGATTGCAGGCTGTTTTGCTTGCGCGGCCTTGGTGCGTTTGTGGAACTGGGCGATCAACTGCGCATCTTCGGATGAAGGACCAGGGGCAACCAGGGACTCAACCTCATCTACTCTCTTCGTAGAAGTAGTACCACTAGCGTTGCCATAGTCCATAGGCGATTCTAGGCGTGCCACCATGGGTTCGGGCGTATGGGTCTCCGAGGCAGTCTTGGCCGCGGTGCGTTTCCTTTTCTTGGCAGGGGGCTCAACGGGGACCGGTCGAGACGACGAGTCAACATCGACAGGTTGTTGTGAGATCATATACTGAGTATTGGCGGACGGTGGCGGCGAAGGGTTCGCAGCAAAGGAGGCTGGTTGTTGAAGACCAGGTTGCTGGAAGTTCTGGTTTGTAACATTCTGCGCAGGTTGTTGATAGGGCAAAGGCTTTTGGGCGACATATTGGGGTTGGGCCTGGGGTTGAGCATACCCTTGCTGTTGCTGTGGCTGTTGTTGTTGCCGTTGTTGAAGCGGTTGTTGGTGCGACTGCTGGTAGCTGTGCTGGGGGTTTGTCTGGGGCTGTGGCGTTTGCCCATTGACAGGAGGGGAGAACGCACTCTGGATGTAAGGTTGTTGGTTCTGAACTGGGGACGGCTGGGCAGGCCGGCTGTATCCGTGGCCATGAGCAAAGGGGGGCGGCTGGAGCCCGTCAAACTGTTGAACAGGAGTATGACTCTGCTGTCTGTTCTGTTGAGGTAAGACGTGAGGCTGAGCGTATTGCTGAATGGGAGACTCGTAGGAATGCTCCGTCTGTGGAGCGAAGGAATACTGGAAGTTCTGGGAGTGAGCGTGAGGGTGGCTCTGGATCTGGTTCATGTGGTTCATAGAGTCCCCCAGATTCATCTTGCCCTGTTGTCCATACAGATCCGGGTGGATATCACTAAAGGCAGGATCCATTACATCCTGGGTCGGCTGGGAGAACTGTTGATCCAATGCCAGCGAGTCGTGGCCGGCGTGGAAGTTGGACTGGCTCGATGGAGAGCCATGCAGATTCCCAGAAAGAAACGAGTTGCCCTGGGGCGAGTCGAAGAAGTTGGTGGTAGACGCATCCTGAGGGTTGATGTGCGAGTAGGCAGCTTGATCGGTCATGGGCTGGGACCATGGCTGATGAGGGTCAAACTGGCCGTTCTCGCCTGCGAAGCCGTAGTTGGCCTGCCATTGGTGTTGATGTGACTGCTCATCCGCGCCGTTCTGCCCAGTGTTGGACCACGACTGCATCTTGCGCGATGCTTTAAGGCCGCGGCCGCTACAGCAGCAGAGCAACACCAAGAATCAACTAATTGCAACAGAATGGCTCTAAGGCTAATGCATGTTGTCAGCGATCATCGCCATGTACGTGTGTGGATGCGCAAAGTGAACGATGCAGTGACTGACGCGAAGCCAAGTTGGCGCGTGAGGGTGTGATGACCAGGAGTTTATTGTAGTCATGTTAGGCGGAGAGGGTTGAGCATCAGGGGGAGAAGGAGGCAGAGGTACTAACACCGGTAAGTCACGCGGAGATGAGACTTGAAAACTGGACAACCTCAGTTAGCGGGTCAATCCCGGCTATCTCAGTGACGGAGGACCCACCAGAGCGAGAGCGCTAGTCTACACTAGGCGGAATCGACAAGGATGATTTATCGAGGCGAGAAAGGCAATCTGCAAGTGCGAATAAGAGAGAAATTATCAGCAAGTTTGCACCATAGGAGAGTAGAAAATGACTGTAAGTGCGTGAATTGGTCGTGAACGCGGATCTGCGCAGTAGTATGGGTGAAAGATTTTGAACTGAAAGCAAAATGCTGGCAATTAGATAGATCATAGGTGCCTGGGGCGAAAGATGAAGACGCCACCCAAGACGCAAGTGGACTTTGGGCCAAAGTGAGCCATGACCGCCGGACAAAGAGCCGTAAAAAGGGAGACGATGCGAGTCAAAGGACTCGGCGACCACACAACAACCACCAACGACGAGGCCGAGGACCAAGGTTAACAAGCATATGCCGTCGATGGACTTTGGCGATGGGAATGCTTCGTTCGTCAGGGCATGCTTGGGATGGTTTTTTGGTGGAGCCTGCCTCTGCCACGCTGGATGTGTTCCCCCATTTTAGTGCCTGCTGAGCTGTCGCGCGGCCGCAGTCGACCTGGACAAAGTTATGGCGCAACCCCTGCACGACGCTCTCCGACGTCTCCTGCGAACGCGGGAGAACGACGAGAACAAGCTTCTTGGGACTTGTAGGATTTTTTCTTAAAAACACTCGTCCGAGGCATGGAGACAAGACCACATCCAGGTTCGCCAAATTGCGGGTACCCGAAGCGTGCTGCGCCGATGCCCCAAACCGTGTTCCCAGGCTGCTCTCCCTGCATGCCTTGCCGACAGGAGAGGCCTAATCCCAAGAGCGTCTTTCCACGGCGGTCACCGGCTCGTCGTCTTGCAATTTAAAGGCTGCAAGAGTCGACCTGGCTGGTTCCCAGTGCTCATGGAGATATCACAGATACAATGCTGTTGCTTGGATTCATGGTGATGATGGAAAAGGAGATGGTTCTGGAGTGATGACGCGACGGACTTGGGGATGGAATGATGGGATGGGAGATGGGGGATAGAGGTTTGAGCATACCCTTGGACCGTGCAAATGTTGCTTCCTATAACAGCTTTATCCGATTTCCTACCGCGGGAACACACTTTCATTGCCTGTCCCATTTGTACCGCGAGCGAGTCGCTGTTTACAACATCCTCGAGCGTGGCTGGCTGTGTTGGGGGAAGAAAGAAATCACAAGGGCGGCGCGCGGGCAGTGCTGATTGTCCGCAGTGCAGGTCGAGCGTCGAGCGTCGAGCGTGGCAAGCGCAGGATCAAGGGATCCCTCGGCGCCACGAGTATCTACCACGCAGGTCTTTGAGGGTCTGCTGGGCAGCTCCGACGCTACGATATCTGGCGACGGCGGCTGCGGCTGCGACCGTGAACTGTGACTGCGAAATGCGACTGCGACTGATGGAGGCGACGGGTGGTTGTTGATAAGGTGTCGTCGAGAGTTGGAAAAAGTCGTCCCTTGTTTCGCGACGGGGGCTGGACGTGCAGATGATGGCCCCATATGTCAGGCACTCAGCTCCGCAGCGTCAGGCATTGCCCCGCCATGACCACTACAGGCATCCACTCACTGACTGTGTCTTCGCGTGTCAAGTTGGCGGGCAATCACCCACTCACTGTGTCCAGTCCGAGCCTACCAACCAATCTACTAGTAGCGAACCTGCTGTCTGAGCGCGGCTCTTGCCCAATCGCCGGCGCTTGAATCGGTCCGTGCTTGCACGCTCCAGCTTATCCTCATGGGGAGCTCTCTGGACAGTGGACATATTACGTAGTCGTGGCCCAGCAACCTTGGTATCGTGGCCTCAAGTCGAAGCCAAGTCAGCATTCTCTCAACCTGGAAGCAAATCCCGAAGCTTCTGGGTTTTTATCGTTCCTTCCCATCGCATCCGCGCTTCTCTTCCACCCGGTTTGCGCATCTCAGGGGCCCATCTCGAGCTCGGTCGTACTTCGTCCCTCAACGATCCATCCCACTACCAACCGGGCTTCCATTCCCATACTGACTACCGACGTCATCTAATACAATGACGACCAAGGGAAACTCCCTGCGGGATCGCCAAATAGGTACTTCATTACCGCATCATTTTCCAGTCGCCGTATTGACCACAGACACAGCTTCACTCCGGAAGATTCTCAACCTCAACGAGACGGTCGAATCCAGCGAAGCCGACGAAGCCCACGCTAATGGCCTCCTCGCGCCGGTTGCGCCCATCCTCGACGCCGAAGGAAACCCTATCTGGAAGATTCTGGTCTTTGACGACCTAGGCCGAGATGTCATCAGCAGCGTGATGCGCGTAAGCGACTTGCGCGCAATGGGAGTAACAATGCACATGTCAGTCCAGCCAACATTACCTCCGCCACGCCAAGTCTAACATTCGTTGCGATAGGCACCTCGCAGCCACGAGATTCCCGATCCCCGATGTCCCAGTTATCTACTTGCTCGAGCCGACCACGCAGAACCTCCAGCACATCACCAACGATCTCCAAAAGGGACTCTACTCCCCCGCCTATATCAACTTCCTCTCGTCCCTCCCTCGCGTTCTCCTCGAAGAGTTTGCAGCACAAACTGCGGCTTCCGGGACATCGGAGCAGATTGCGCAACTCTTCGATCAATACCTCAACTTCACTGTCGCCGAGCCGGACCTGTTTAGCTTAGGGATGCAGGAGGAGCACACATACTGGGCTTTAAACAGTGCGACAACCAGCGATGCCGAGCTTGATCGCGTAGTAGACAGGATAGTGAGCGGTCTCTTCAGTGTCATTGTCACAATGGGTAAGTCTCATCTCCATGCGGTCCTTTGGAGGTAGGACTAACGACTTCACAGGGGTCATCCCCATCATTCGATGTCCCAAGGGTGCAGCTGCGGAAATGGTGACTGCACGGCTTGATCGCAAGCTCCGAGATCACATTCTCAACTCCAAAGAAAACCTCTTTTCCGCCCCTCGACCGGCTGCCTCGGCTGGCACCCCCTCCTCACGACCAGTTCTCATTCTTCTCGACCGAAATGTTGACTTGATACCCATGTTATCGCACTCATGGACATATCAGTCTCTCGTCCACGATGTGCTAAGCATGAAGCTTAACAGGATCACCATCGAGAGTCCTGCAGAAGAAGGGAATCCGGCACAGGGCAAATCCAAGAAGTCCTACGACCTGAACGCGACCGATTTCTTCTGGAACAAGAATGCCGGAGTTCCATTCCCCCAAGTCGCGGAGGACATTGATGCCGAGTTGACCAAATACAAGGAAGACACTTCTTCGATTACGAACAAGACTGGTGTGACAAGTCTGGAAGATCTGGAAAACACAGGCGCCAGTGCCCAACATCTCAAGGCAGCAATAGGATTGCTTCCTGAGATGAGAGAGCGCAAAGGTGTTCTCGACATGCACATGAACATCCTAGCCGCCTTGTTGACGGGCATCAAGGACCGCCAGCTCGATAACTACTTCCAGCTTGAGGAGAACATCGCTAAGCAGACCAAGTCCCAGATCATGGAAATTCTCAAGGACGGTGACAAGGGAACTGAACCTGTCGACAAGTTGCGACTCTTCATCATCTGGTTCCTGAGCACCGAGCAGGAGGTCAGCCGAACAGAATTTGAGGGTTTCGAGAAAGCTCTGGCCGAGGCCAACGTGGACGTTTCCTCCCTGTCCTACGTTCGACAGTAAGTACTGCCGCCCATTCCTTACTCAACTATCAACTAATGATCCGAAGGGTTCGCGCGACCACCAAGATGACCCAACTGGCCACCATCAGCAGCAGCAACAGCAACCCACAGGCCCAGACTTCTGATCTGTTTGGCCGCTTCTCTTCAATGTCATCCCGCCTCACCGACCGTCTCAAGGAATCCGGCGTTCCCACCGGCCTCTCGTCCAACTTTGATTCTCTCATCAGTGGTGTCAAGAACTTCCTTCCCGCTGATCGTGATCTCACTGTCACCAAGATTGTCGAATCAATCATGGACCCTTCCGCCGCCTCCTCCTCCGCTATTGCTAAGACGGAGCACTACCTTTACTACGACCCACGATCTGCCAATGCTCGTGGCACAATGCCCCCGCCCAGTGCCATGCGTTCCGGCGCCAGTGCGAGCGCCCCGGGTGGCATGCCTGGCTCACAAGTGCCTGGTCAGACAGCCAGCTTCGGACAGCGAAGGCAGGGTTTCAGCGAAGCAGTCGTCTTCACCGTAGGTGGTGGCAGTATGGACGAGTACGGAAACTTGCAGGAGTGGGTAAACCGGACAGGAGGAGACAGGGCGAAGAAGAGGGTGGTATATGGTAGTACAGAGATGGTGAATGCTGCCGAGTTCATTTCGGATGAGCTAGAAAGGTTAGGAAAGGAGGTTTCTTCGTGATGATGCGTAAGTCAATAGAGTAATGAGAATCCCTCGACGAGTTGATTTATGACAATAAATACAAGGACAACCAGGTTGTTGGAGTTAATGTCATTGCAAAGCTGATGCTCACTTATCAGTTGTGTCGATCTAATTTGTAACAGGTTAAACCTAAAATGCCTTGCAGAATCAAAGGCATTTCTTCATTCAAAGTACGGAACTCTAGAAACAAACCAAACAGTATACCTCTTGTGGCACGAGTTTAAGACTAAGTATTTCACAAGCTCCTAAACTCATCTTGCATCACCTTAATTACCAAGATGCCAATCATTCGGTTTCAATCCTGAGTTGTAGGGTAGGAGGAATATAGATTATCCGAGACTGATCGCACCGTGAATGTGTCTCGAGCCAACCCGCAGCGCACAGCCTCGCGGCGACAGGGCTGTCAGCGCCGGCATCAAGCTACGTACCCGCGGACGACCAGGATCGACAAGGCGCCCTGGAAAACCATCTTCTGCAAACCTTGTTCCTTAACCATTACCTCTCCTAACGCTCCGCGCATCGCCAACCCGAGTCTCTCATTCCGCTTCGACGCGTCAAATACCCCTCCCGAATCGATTTCCGCCCCCTTGCACCCGTTCGGGCGTTCGCCGTTGCTGATCGCGTCTTTTCCTCTCCCCGGATCCCGTCATCTCAACACATTTCGACCTCCTTTGGCGCCATGGACGAGCCCTCCGTCAAGGCCGAGGGCGGCGCCGGTCGCCACCGCGCCGGCTACAAGTCGTGGAAGAAGAAGTATCGCAAGATGCGCATCGTCTTTGACCAGAAGATGCACGACGGCGAGGAGCTGCACAAGCAGGAGGCTAAGGCGGCTGCGCTCGTCAAGCGCTTGGCTGTAGAGAACGAGTACGTCCCCTGGGCCTATCCATGCAGCCCTGCGTGCACCGGTTCTAACATCCATCTGCAGCCGGCTTCTGGACATCCTCCTGGAGGTGAACAACTCGCCTCAGATCCCCCCCGAGAAGCAGATCGACCTTTCGCTGGAATCGTCATCAGACTCAAAGGCGGCCGTCTTGCCACTGGATGAAGATCGCCAGACCCGGAAGGAGAAGGCCGCCAAGAAGCTCGAGGACCTCTTAAACACCGTACCACACTCTTCATACAACCACGCCAAGGAGACCCTCCCTTCCATAGTCGACGAATTGAAGGCGCCCGAAGGCGAATCACACCCAGCCGACTTCCTCTCTGCAGACGACGTCGACAACTACATCTACGAACTCGACAGCTCCATCGATCCCGAAACCCACATTCCTACCCTCGCTCCCAATGCCCACCCTAACACTCGTCAACCGCCACACCCTAACCTCAAGAACCCAACCAGCGTCACAAACTGGCTGCGGAAGCACGCCCCCAAGATCTTCCTGCAGGACGGTGAATCCCACGCTGACGCAGAGGACGGTGAGCCCGGCCACACCGGCGGCCGTAAGACGCGCGGCGGACGGGGCGAGCGCGGCGGTCGCGCCAGCACAAGAGGCAAGCGAGTGAGCGCCGCCGCGCGAGCATCAGCCGTGGCCGACCGCGGCGACTGGGACGCCAGCATGGATGACGACCCGGACTTTGGAGCTGCCACGCCCGTCGGCAGAGCGAAGCGCAAGAGGGGCGACGACGACACAGGTTATAAGCCCCGCGGCTCCTCGACTCGGCCGACCAAGAAGAAGCGAAAGAGTGAAGCCGACGGCACCCCCAGCGTGCGCAAGTTTAAGAAGGAAGTTGCCGCTGCGGCCCGCGACGACTAGCACCATCTCCTAAAATCAAAAATCGAGTCTGGAAACCGATGGCTCCTCAAAAAGCCTGTGACTTCCCACCTTGATCTCAATGGCGCCGGAACATGTCCGTACATCCCTACATACATAAATCCACAAAACACGGGTGGATCTCCGGCCACCCGGGAGCCCTCGACTCGGGACATCTCGGGGGCAAAGCCTCGGGTCTACGGCGAAGGGAGAGACGCCCTGCTGCCTGGGACGCCGACAGCTTCCCCCCCTCTTACGTGCCCACCCACCGCCGTGAGCGGCGGACATGTGCCGCCCTTGGGCCGAGGCACTACTGTATTCTGTAACAATTCTTATCTTTTATTCTACCTAGCAACAGGGAGGGGGAAGGAGTGGGTTGCCCAAAGGAAGAATGGGAGACCATGTCTGGATGGATGGATGGATGGATGGATGGATGGATGAATGGACGGAGGGATGCTGGGTGGGCGTGATTGATCTGCGTACACCAAAACCAAAAAAGAGGCGTTCAAGCGGAACTGGACATGTACATGTGAATCTTTCTTGAGGACCCAATAGGTTTACTCATTCTCGAGGCACTACTTTGGCGTTGGTCGTATGACTCCTCTTATGCCGCCCCCTACCGTGAGGAGGGTAGACCGAGCAAGACAGGGAACGACGTCGGTGCGGACCAAAACTATAAAGCTGGACAGGACAGCCCATGTTATCTTTATGTACTTTCTTGTCAATAATCCAACCAGGTGTCTTCTATCTACATTGCCTGCCTGTGGTGTTATATAAAGACGGCCTTGTCTTTCGTCCTAAGATCCCCCCTATTCTTTTCTTTCCCGCCTCATTTCCTCCCATGACATGACGATGGAATATTGTGTCCTTTGCCTTGCTTTACTGCCTGCCCGTGCTTCTTTCGTTTCTATGCTTCATACAGGAAAGTTCTTGCTTGTTTGCTCTCGACCATGACCACTCCCCGGAAGACGGGGAGAAGGAAGGTCCGAGTACACCCTCGATGGCCGAGGGAGCGGGAGAGATGCCATGCTATGCTGGCGGGGCATTGACCAAATGCTGCGTTTTCATGGGTTGACGAAGAAGCGTGCTCTGTGCGAATGGAGGCGAGAGGCAGAAAGGAGGGAGTCTGGCCGTGGAAGAGGGTTCAGGGGGACGCTGAAGGAGATGTGTCGAGGAATTTACAGCTTCTCCTTGAGGATGTTCTTCATGCGGCGCTCGACGGCGTTGAGGTACTCGGTGGTGGTAACGTAGTCCTCACGGCCAGTCTTGCCACAAGCGAGAGCAAGATCCTTGGTCATGATGCCGTCAACGTCGACAGTGTCGATGCAAGCCTTCTCGAGGCTCTCGGCGAAGGCAACAACCTCAGGGGTGTCATCGAGCTTGCCACGCTGGATGAGACCACGGGTCCAGGCGAAGATGGAGGCAATAGGGTTGGTGGAGGTCTCGTTACCCTTCTGGTGCTCACGATAGTGGCGGGTGACGGTGCCGTGGGCGGCCTCAGACTCGAAGGACTTGCCGTCGGGGGTGATGAGGACGGAGGTCATGAGACCAAGAGAGCCGAAGCCCTGGGCGACGATGTCGGACTGGACATCACCGTCGTAGTCTGTTGGGGGGGAACGTCAGTGATTCTCGTGGGAGTGATGTCAAGTGACATCGAGTCAAGTGACGATGATTGGGAGTGGAGGGGTTATGGAGGACTCACTCTTGAGGGCCATGATGTAGCCGCCGGAGCTCTTCATCATCTGGGCGACCATGTCGTCGATGAGACGGTGCTCGTACCAGATCTTCTTCTCCTCGAAGCCGGCCTTGTACTGGGTGTCATAGAGCTCCTGGAAGATATCCTTGAAGCGACCATCGTACTTCTTAAGGATGGTGTTCTTGGTGCTCATATACAAGGGAAGGCCCTTGGCAATGGCGAGCTTGAACGAAGCGTGGGCGAAGCCAGTGATGGACTCGTCAGTGTTGTACTGGGTCTGGGCAACACCGCCACCGTCCTTGAACTGATAGACCTCAATCTCCTGAGGCTCACCACCCTCGGGGGTATAGACCATGGAGAGCTTGCCGGGGCCGGGGAGGACGGCATCCTTGGCACGGTACTGGTCACCGAAGGCGTGGCGGCCGATGATGATGGGCTTCTTCCAGCCGGGGACGAGACGGGGAATACGGGGGATAACGATGGGTTCACGGAAGACGGTACCGCCGAGGGCGTTTCGGATAGTGCCGTTGGGCGAGAGCCACACTTAAAAAGAGGAAGAAAGTCAGCGAGGTTTGTTTACAATTGGTCTCCTTTTTCATCTGGTCTCGATCGACCCTCTGTCATCTTCCCGCATTCGTTTTTTCCCCCCATTTGTTTGCTTCCGACTTCATCATGAATGCGGGGTGGTGGTCGCGTGTGGGGTGGGGGGCGAAGAGTCTAGAGCGGGAGAGCATTTGCAAGTGCAATGCAACCCAAGCTAGGCGCAGGATGGCTTGAAATGGATTGGACGAGAGGCAACTCACTCTTCTTCAGCTTGAACTCCTCGACACGGGCCTCGTCGGGAGTGATGGTGGCACACTTGACACCGACCTGGTACTTCTTGATGGCCTCGGCGGAATCAATGGTGACCTGGTCGTCGGTCTGGTCACGGTACTCGAGCCCGAGGTCATAGTACTTGAGGTCGATGTCGAGGTAGGGGTAGATGAACTTGTCCTTGATGGACTGCCAGATGATGCGGGTCATCTCGTCGCCATCGAGCTCGACGACGGGGTTCTTGACCTTGATCTTGGGGATAGCGGACGCCATGGTGCGGACGGCGAAGGGGGAGACGGTCTGGACGGCTCCGAAGCGGATGGGGCGAGCGGCGATCGGCGAGGAGGCAAAGGCAGCACGGCGAAGCGACGACGACAGGAGAGACCTCGAGGCGATGGCGATGGCGGGCATGGTGGGCGAGAGGGAGAGAGGGACGCGGGACGAAAACCAATATAAAGGGGACCTTCGGAAAGGATCCGTTCGGGTTCGGGAGGCTAACGCTGGGACGGAAGCCTGACAAAGACAAAGAGCTGAGCTGTGATTCCACAAGCGGCAGGAGGTGGGCGATGGCTGCGGAGTGGGGGACGGACGGGCAGTCGGAGGGCAGGCGTGGTGAGGGGTTGCTGTTGCCGTTGGCGGGCAAGGTTGGCTGGGATGAACTCTGAACCGAGGAAGTCGCCGGGTAACTCGCGGGTTGCTCTTGCCTCGACGTTAGTAGCTGGGTGTGAGGTGCGGGCGGAGTGCGGAAGGCGACCGAGGACGACTATCGACCGACGATGCAGATGCGACGATGCGACAAATAAAGCGCGCGCTCCCCCCAATGAAACAAGGTGGATTTGATGCGACGAACCTGGGCGTGTGTCGCCGCTTTTTTTAAGGGGCCGACTAAAAAAGAAAGCTGGGGAATCGTGCGTTTTCCCTCTTTGCTTGCACTGTCGCAATCAATGCGTCAGCAGCTGCATGTTCCAGGACTTGGAGAGGGAGGGAAAAAAAAAACGAAGGGCGCTCGCAGTTCGCCCCGGAGGACCCCGATATTGTGTGCCCCGTCCGGCCACACGGCGCCGGCTGACGCTCCCAACTTCTTCCCGGCAGGAGGGATCGCCATTGTTGGGGGTTTGAGGCTGAATGG
This sequence comes from Neonectria magnoliae, assembly GCA_037954305.1. Lineage (NCBI taxonomy): Eukaryota > Fungi > Ascomycota > Sordariomycetes > Hypocreales > Nectriaceae > Neonectria > Neonectria magnoliae. The sequence continues at coordinate 364,590 of JAZAVK010000008.1, read as the reverse complement.
ACAATCACACGAAAACTTACAGGCTTATCTATGCGTTTCCGAGACGTGACAGTTGCTGGCAATGTGGAATGCGAAGAGGATCGAGAGAGGACTGTCGGCGGGAGAAAAAGGGCGTTTGGGATCCGACAACGGACGCCGAGTGGGAATCACGGCGGTTTTCTTTAGTCCCCGGGGAACCTGGCTCCGCGCCCTCGCCTGGGTCGCCGTCTTCGGCAACAGGGTCTCAGGACATTTGTGGCTTTTTTTCTCTTTCTCTTTCATCTTGCTTCTTATTCCTGCTCAGATGTCTACGCATACGGTGCTAAGCCAGTGGGAACGGTGGGCCGGCGATGGAATGACGTCCACACGTCAGTGTCATGAACTGAGGCCCATCGTGCGCTGATTCCCCCCTGGACAGGATCAGGATCAGGAGGACGATCAGGCGGTTGACTTGGCGTCGTTGCGGCAACTTTGGTTCGCGAGGGCGGCCCTGGCCATATAGCCTGCTGGCGGGTGCACAATCCCAGCCCAGCCCCCTTCTTTTTCACATCTCTCGGGACCTGACCGAGCGGTACCTGGGAACGGCTGTGATGGCGCGCTGAGACACATCCATCTGCATGCAAGAAGCAGGCGCAACGGGTAGCATTAGCGTCGTGTCGAAGCTGCGCTTTGTGGGGGCGGGTGGACGACGAAGTGCATTTGCGGCAGCCAAGGGCGTTTCTGGTTTTGGGGGCCCCTCGGGCTGATCAAACGCGAAGCCGGCGAGGAAGACGTGGAGGGCAGAAGACGAAGATAAATGTGAGTGAGCCGGCAAACTGGTGGAGGTGAATCGGGTTCCAGAATGGGCTGTGGCACCAACATCGACAGTCAAGATATCTCACACAGACAGCTCATCGCCGGACATCTTCATCAAGTGCCTTTCCCCCACCGGAACACGCGCCTCTCCGGAAGCACCGCGTTCCCACCCCCACTGCACACCGCCCCCTCCCGGAGACCGAAGGCAGGTTAAAGGGAAGAAAAAACCACGCTAAGTCCGGTCTTCCAGCTCGGCTCCTCCCGAATCTCCGTCGCCCGTCTCGGATCTCCGGGCATGGCCCCGCCCTCCGCGCCGTGATCGGGGATGGCTCGCTGTCAACTTCGAACGAAAGGCCACTTTCCCGCCAAACGACGTGAGGGGAAAGGACGTTGCGACTGGGGAATCGAGGCCGGGCTTACTTAAAAACTTGTTGGGACGCAATTCGTGCGGCTTCGGTGCGCTTGGGAGGGTGTCCTCTCCGAGGTGGCATGTTCGTCAGCGTTGTATCCGAGGTTATTCGTCGAAGGTTTCCTTTAAGCCGTGCAAGGGTCGTGCTAGAGCATATTCTTTCCTGGGCAATCCCCTCCAGTGTAGTACTTTTCAAGTTCTGGTGAATATCCAAAACGTAGTTATTGTTGTTAAATATTACTATTGGCACAATCCCATGCTGAGGTTATACCCTTAGGTAGTATGGATAATTGTTGGGCCTGTATTACTGACCTTTCTCACTTCGTTCGCTGCCCTTCTGCATTACTAGCACTGCTAGATTGGATAGGATGGGATTGTTGGATGGTGGGTTGGTTGGGGATGGTCTCTGCCATATGTCACGCTGCGTCGTTGAGGTAGCTGAGGTACGTGCCCTCGACCTTGGCAGTTGCTTCGGAGCCCGCCATCCGAGCATGGCACGTGTGGGATAAGAAGTTGATCAACTGGATGAAGATAGGAGCAATTTGGACTGTATGCTTGTAGCTTACTTGCGCCAATGCTAAACAAACGGGCGAAGCTGACATGGCCGATAATACGCATGGCTGGTTGGCAATGGTGCTAGTCTCGATGAGATGTCAAAGTTGCCTCTTATTGCCGGCTATCATGGACTTTCGCTTCGTCAGATCCTGCCGAGGGCTTGTTTCGCGCCGACCTTCTAGGAGGCACTTGTGCTATGTATAAAAAAGATACATCGGCTCGGTTTCTCTTGCTTGCACATACTTGCTGCTTCATGGTGAGTTCGGTGACTCTGGTGCTTGATGCCCGCAGCCCGCTTACTAGGCCACTGACAAACCGCAAGAGTAGGGTAGCAACCTGTATGTACTAATTTGGTGTGTTTAAGTAGGTGTATGACAGCCACAGAAGTTGTGATTTCGCTGGAATAATTGGACTTTATCCAATAGGAATCGTAAGCTGGGAAATAACTTGATGAGATGGGAGTACGCAAAAGAATCCATGGCAAACATGAAATCTTCTGTCCTAAGCATATAAAATGAACAGTCGATGTGCCACAACTACATCCACCCGTAAGGAAAATTCTACTCTTCATACGAAAGTCTGACGACCGGTGTACAGGAGGAAGATGGGATCTCGCTGGGAGGGGAATGAGTTTTGAGATGGTACTAAAGAAATGTGGGTAGGTATGAGGCCTATGCTACTGGCGTTGGGTCTCTCTTTTAGAGGCACCCTTTAATATAGTTCTAGTACTCCAGCGCCAGATTCTCATTCAGTATGGCGAACCCCGGTCAGACGAGCGTGAGATCAAATGGCCTACAGGATGTCATGTACAATCGCCTTGGATGTCACACGAATGTCTCGGCACGTTGGCGGATTCTCCCATACGTCCATCTCATGCGAGCAAAGCTGGTTGGGTTCCGCAAAGAGACACGCGAGACTCTTTCGTTCACTTGGCTCATACCACACACCAAGCTTGTCTGTGGGAAAGTGACGTTTTCATTGGGAAGCATACAGAGCTTGGCTGAACTTGCCATTCAAGAGGCCAGCAACCTCATGCATAAGGATCTCCTTGAGGATCCCGGGCAACGCTACCAGCTTCGCCCAAGGTTACCAACACATATCTATGATGATGTCCAAAACGACAAGAGTGGATGCTCCTTTCTTAATGACATCTGGAATGCAGCTTGGTCAAACGACCCAGTAGCATACCTCACCCATCGCATCGATTCGGATGACACACTCCGCTGCCATTGGCTCGTCGGTGATGGCATGATGAGGGCTGAAGTAGCCAAGTCGTGCCTAAACAGCGTAGAGCGTCTACTGAGGGCCCTCGTTGCAGCAATTCTCATCACCGACGGCCAACCACCTCGATCAACGTAAATATTTGGACTGAAGCAGCTTGATTGCCATCCTCCTGCCCTTTACCTTGCGAGTTCTTGCTGTTCACCAGGACCACGCCACATACTACCATGGCTTGCCAAGGAGCTATCATCACACTGGAGAGCCCTATATGTTGTATTCACTGCTCTGATTCCCATAGTTGGGATGACCCTTCCCCTTCCTCTCCATCAATGCAAGTCCCTGGCCGTCTTGACACTCAACTACCTCCATGTCCATTAATTCCTTATAGAACGGAACAGAGCGTTTCCAGTCGGCCGTAAACAGCACGCTCCTCCGCAAGTACGGCATTGTCTCGATGACCTCCTGCACGCACCGTATGAGCCATCTGCCAAGGCCTTTCCCCTGGTTCTCGGGACCGATCCATACATCGGTTAAGTAGAGGAACGTCGCGAAATCGGTAACGCAACGCGCGATGCCGATGAAGGTCAGTGCAGACTCGTCTGGCTTGGTTTCGGCCTCTGAAGCTGCATCACCGATGCTGCCAACCTCATATAGCCCGAAGCATAGTGAACTGTCTAGCATCTCGCGCATGACGGCGTCGGGTAGGGGACTGCCCCAGTAGAACCCTTCCGATGCGAACATCTTGTTGAGTTTAGGAACAGGAATCAAGGACGCATCCGTGGAGATGAAATACGAGTCCTTCGTCCATGTTCGCTTCCGAAGATCCGAAGCGATGCTCATCTTGCTTTACTACTTGGTTAGTTCGGTTCTCATGCGTGGGGGAATACTAGGGCTGACCTCGGAAGAGTTGTGAAGACCTTGTAGAACGAGTGTATGGATTGTTGAGACTGCAAACACCACCATATAATTACATGAATATATACTTTGTCGGCGCTGCCACATGCACGTCCAATGACTCTTTCGCTGACTCACTTTTTCGGAACGTCAAGCTTGCACGCCCTTCTAGAGAATGACTTATCTTGGCCGCAATCGCAACTAGCCTCGGAAGCTCCTCCGGCTTGAACGCAACTAGTCTCGGAATATTCCTCCGACATCTGGACTATTCACATTATCCGTGCGACAAACCTTTGCGCAGTGTTCTGTCTTCCACCTGACCGATCATAGCGAAGTGAATATAGTCTTAACACGATTCGATCAACTTGCTATGTTTCTTTGTCGAGTGGATAGTATGAAGTCTTGGAGTTGTATCCCATAGTTGCATCAGTAATCTATACGTCGCCGTTGGCAATGTCCGTGGATCTCGTCGGGGCAACTTGGTTTCTTCAAATTGAAAACCCATCGCACACTTATTCCTGTATTTGTACACCCATCCCAGACCCTGGGCTTCCAACAAGGTAACTTATCCCTACACACGTGCCTCCAACCCAGTCCCTGGTCTTATACATCGAAAATCTCCCCCGCTCCTTCAGTCCCGCCCCTACGGTGCTCGACAATATCCAGCCTCCATCCCTCCCAGTGCTTCAGTGACCGCTTGATCTCCTTGATCCGCTCGATCCGCTTCTTCGCCTCTTCTTCCTGGGCCTTGCGGAACGCCTCTTCGTCAAAGTCCATCTCGTCGTCTTCGAGTAGCTCATCGTCGCCACCACCAGCTAGAGCGTTGAGTCCGCTGGTAAAAAAGTCGCCAATACCCCCGGCAGTAGACTTGCGCCGGGCCGGAGAGGGGCCGTGTCCGTTGGAGAGGTCAACGTCCTGGAATCCGGGTGTGGATGCCTCCATCTCTCGCCGCTTGCCAATCCATTCTCCGCTGCGAAGTTCATGCACTTCCTTCTCTAGTGCTCGGATCTTCTTCTCAAGCCGAAGTCGCTCTTCATCCTCGAGCTCGTCCACGCCTTCGTCATCTAGACCGCCGCCACCCTCTGTCGACTTACGGCTTGTTAACTTGGCAACTTCGCTTTCGAGTTTATCCACCTTGGATCGCAGCTCGGTAGCCTCCCGTTCCGCCTTCTCTTTCTCCCTCTTCAGCGCCTGTAATCGCGAGTCTTGCTCCTTGTGCAACGTCGTTAGGGTTGCTGCTTTCTTCTCTAATCCATCGGCCTTCTTGTCGAGTTCAGCCCGCGCGATGTTGGCCGCCTCGAGGTTTTGCTCCAGAGTTTTGACTTTGGTCTCGGCGCTTGTTCGTTCGCTACCCTCACGCACAGCCTTTTCCGATGTTCGGTCGAGGTTGCGCTTTAGATCTTGAAGTTCTCGCTGGGCCTTGCCAGCCGCAGCCTCCGCACGTGCTAGCTTCTCCTCCAGGGCTGTAATCTGTTCCTTCTCCGACGATGACCCGCTTGCCTGACGTTCCACTCGTGCCTGAAGCTTTGAGAGCTCTATTTCCATGGATTCGATCGTCGCTGCCTTGGAAGCGAGCTCGGCCTTCAACTCCGCGGGCGGCGAAGCTACAGAGATGGACTGTCGGTGACCATGGCCATGGGCCGAGCCGCGCGACACTTGTTGTTGTAGTTGCGCATTCTGTCGCTGGAGGGAGGCAATCTCAGTCTTCTGTCGTTATCGTTAGCGTGTGAAAGGCCTATAGCATCTGTTGTAGATCCTTACTAGCTGTAACAACTGGGTATTGTCCTCGCCGTCAGCGCTGGCATCATCGCCGTCGGCATCCCTCAGGTCTGCCAATTCTTCCTCGGCCTTCTGCCATCTCTTCTCAGAGTCGGCAGCCTCCTTGGCGATACGCTTGTTCTCCTTTTCTAGTTCCTCGATTCTGGCGACATGTTTCCTGTAGATTTCTGGGGCCGTATCACCGTCGGGGCTGAATGGTACGGGGGACGACGCGCCACCGCTGGGGATAGCACCAATACGGAACGAGGTGGATCTCAACTTCGATTGTTGAGCTAGCGAGGGGGTTGCTGATGGCGAAAGTTCCTTGGGATCATGAGGCTCATCGGGATGCGATTCAGGGCCCGTCTCACTGGACTCCTCAGGCTTCTCTTCGGGGGTCTCGTCGACGGCCTTATCGTCGCTCGGGGGTGCCGCTTCGGGAGTGTCTTCGACAGGATCGGTCGCTGGGGTTTCTGTAGCTTCAGGCTTGGCCTTCTTGGTCGCAGCGCCCTTCTTCTTGTTCTTCTTCATTTGCTCGACCTATGGGATCCATGGTTTAGCCCGTTACTCGTTGCGCAAAGGGAGGGGTTAGGCATGACGAACACGCTTCTTAGCGGCCGCGATCTTCTCCTGGCGGGCTTTTTCTTCCGCGTCCGCCATGGCGAGCTAGAGGTGCAGAATTCTGCTGTAGAGAGTGGCTGGTGAAGGATACCGTGTCTCGGTGAATGGGAGAGGTGTCACCAAGTCCATGCGTTGATGGTTGCTGGCTTGGCGATATGGGAAGCTCCGACGTCAGCCTGAAGCTTAGCTGGCCAGTGCAGCACAGTGCGTAGTGTGAGGGACGTGCATGTAACCACGGTGCAACCCACTTCTGCGTCTCGGGAATATTGTTGTGTCAGTGAAGTGTTTTGTTGCTTGATCATTCGATCGGGCAGTGAGCAGGTCTACCAGTATCATTGTGATATGATGTGCCCGACTATGTGAATATTCTCTGATGGAAGCAACAATGATTTTGAGTATCGTCTTTTCGGGAGTTACCCATAACTCTTGCACCAATAGCCCCGATGGAGTTTCTTCTCCTTTGACTGTATCACTCGGCCAAGGCGTTCCGCTCGAGAGTGAGCGGTTGCACCGCACATGATATTTGACAATATTGGCTCTTGTTTCGTCCTTAGATCTCAAAGTTTTCTCCCCACTTTAGCGCCGATTCGCAAGCTGCAAGTGCCAAGCATAACGTTGCTGTCGCGTGTGACGATAGGCCGAAGACCATGGTGATGACAGCTAGAAACAGCTGACGGCTGCTATCCACCAGTTGCCGGCTGCGAGGCAGGTGTAGTCTCAAAACACGCGCCTGGTTGTCGCTTTCCCTCACAACTCAACTTGCTTCTCCCCCCAACTCCTTCTTCCTCATCTCAACCACTACCAATATCACGCCCTCAACCTTCACCAAACCTCCTCCGCAGATGAACTGGACCGAAGGCGCTCTCGCTCGCCATTCTCGGCGCAAAGGCTGGGACAAGGATGCCGCTCGACAGAAGCAATACTTCGCAAAGGCCCGGGCTCGCAAGAGTGAGGCTGCTCCGAAGAGGACTCTTCATGCGTCTTCCTTTATTCCCGATTACATTCCGCGGAGCCCCCAAGTCCAGCACCAGCAGCAGACCTCGTCTCCTACCCGAACGAAGCAGGCGACATCCCGGAAACGGCTATTCAGTCAACGGGATGGTAGGGGAGATGCAGCGGCTACAGCCTTGGGTCAGCGTGCCGACCCTCCCCTCGGAAAACACAGGTTGGATTCGGACAACACGGAGAAATCGCCATATCAACAAGGGGATTCCGGCGTCAACCTCGACGCAAAGCGCAGAAAGCTCCTCGAGAAGAATGACTGGACAGGCGTCAGCTTTCAGAAACCGATCTTGGTCGATTTCTCTTGGCAGGGTGGTGATGCCCGTAAGCCAGTCCTTCCAGATGTTGATTCGAGACCAGCCAAGAGACAGAGGATCTCTGAATTACCACGGAAGGGTAACGATACGAGGGGCAGTAAGAAACTGTTCGATATTGATGACCAAATGAACATTAGAATCGGCAGCCAGGATCTTCGATGGAGCCGAGACAGCAATACTGTCAGGAGCTCCACGAGCCAGGACCGCCCTCTGCCAACATTTGCGGCGTGGGCATCTCAACAAGGCGATTCAAGCAACACACACATACGTTCCAGCTCGTCACGAAGTACTCGTCACCCTGTCCAACCTCCATCGGGAGCCGAGAGTCTTTCCGGGACTACTTCTTCCGATTCTGAACGTCAAGGTCAAACGACGAGCCCTGCAAACGAAACCGAGCATTCCTCACTTGGACGTTTTGATGGACGAAGGACAAAAACACCCGACCAGCCAAGATACGTTGTCACATCCTCGCCGCCTATCATTCACCACCCTCAGCCTACCCGAGGGAAGAGACTTGCTTTATTTGATATCCGTTCTCCTGTCCCGGAGGATGTCGACAGTGTGGTTGCTCAGATTGGTGCTCCCAACCATACATTTGATCGTGTTACCAACGACGATGCTCAGTGGAACCAATGGCTCAACGCAAGAGATTGCAGTCGGCCACGAAGTAACCCCGATGATCGAGAAGATGACGAGGCTTTACCGTCAATAAGCCCTGGTATTAGCCACTATCGAGATGGCTCGGAACACTCCCGACTGCTGCCAAGTGCCTGTGAGAATGCCGACGAGAGGGAGCTACCGAGCGACAGTAACGGGTCTCCAACATGTCCATCAGCTCCAGGTCCGTCCGATACCGTGTCTCCATTCAGTGTTCGTCCCGGATCAGAACTACTTATGCTATCGGAACATCGCAGCTGGAGACCTAATGAACGTCCTAGGACAGCCTTTCCTACTAACCAAACCATTAGGTCCAAACATGGAGGCGACGAGAGACGTACGAAGGCTGGTGATGATCTGCTTCTCCCCTCGAGAGACGAGCTGCCGAAAGCCCCAAATGTTCAAGATTTGATAGACCTGCTGGAGATGGAAGAAGAGAAAGGGCAACCGGAACAAACTGGTAGTCCAGAAGAAAATGTAGTAGACGAGGACGAGATTTGGAAGAGATTTGTCTTTGACGAAGACTGCACCGAAATCAATCGCAAAGCACGCCACGAAGCGCAACAGCAGACAGCAGACGATTTGTACCGAGCCCCCTCTGGTCTTCCAAGCGATGGGGCAGAGCCACCTTCGACATCACGAGACAATCCTTCGACGAGCCCCACCTCAATCGCAAGCTTGGCGATGGCCTCCTCGGAGAGTTCTTCATGTGCCAACGGCCATGGCTCATCTGACATTGCCCCAACCGAGACGACAGACACAGCCAACTCCAACACCGCTCACATTGGCTCGCCCAAGCCGCAGCACTCCGATTTCAAGTTCCACCAACCCAGCGCCTTTGTCGGAAGGTTAGCTAGTCTACCGCCCACCAACAACATGAGACCCATGCAATGGCAATCGACCAAGAGGGGCAGGGGTCGGCTAAGGAAGCGCAGGGGTGGTGGCCGGCCGGAATTCCGCGCGATGCCGGACTATGACGACGACCCAATTGAGGAATGCTGCGAGAACGAACTAGTTGAGTGAGGTGGAAAGGGACAAGGATGCAGGAAGGGCGAGGTCACAGGCTCGGGCTCGGGGTGCGGCGTGTGTGTGTGTGTGTGATCACTGCGATACGCGGCGTGAAGCGAGGTGTCGCCTACTGTACGTAAGGGCCTAGGGAAGATATGTGGACATGGACTGCGATCGCTCGGGGAAGGACTCCGCCTCGAGCTGAGTGGCGGCGGGTGGCTACGCCGAGCTGAGTTGGCAATGGAGGGACGGACGGCGTCACAAGAGTGTTTTAATTAGTCTGGCTGCCTGCGTCTGCCTACGGGGAGGAATGTCTTGTCAATGTTGACCATGTAGCACGCCAAACTCAATAGCAGAAAAGCATAACACGTTGTATCATTCAATGTAACTAAGTCTGATCTGATCTGATCTCATCTGTACTGTACTGTACTGTATGTAAGAGTTCTGTTCTGTAGTCTGTAACGAGTAGTCTATCATTGCCGAGGTACCTATCATAAAACCCCCTCTCCCCACATTTGTACATCATCATCATCTGTTCAAAAAGACAAACCCATGCGCCGACAAAGAAGATAACAAGGGAAAACGAAAAATAAAAGCAATAAGAACTCCCGGTATCTATCTATACATCTAAAGTAAGAGCAAAGTCATCACAGCATAGCCACGTATACAACAAGCATGAAAAAAAAGGAAAAAAAAAAAGGGTAAAAGACGTAAGCGTAAGCGAGCCCAAGACGAAAGAGGAAAAGAAGGAGAAGACTCGAGGGAACAAAAACGTCGCCCGCTCCGTTATCTCGTCACTGCCCACCCCGGAGAGCTGCATGACGAAGTGCGACGATCAAACTCCCGGCCCCCAAGAACGCGAGGGCCCAGAGAGGAAGGCAGAAGCACAGCCCCCCAGCCACCGCAGCCTTCGCCCCCGCTTCCAGAACAATTCTCTCAGTCAGCCGCGAGGCTGATCTGCATGCGAAGCGTGCGGGACGGGCGTCATGCAGGGATGGATGCAGTACGCCGTTCCGTCAGGGTTGCGGTGACGGGGGGGTGATATGCGTGGCCAAGGGGAAAAGCAAAGAGACAAGACAAAGAGAGAGGGAAGCGAGTGCGGTGAATGGTTGCAGCGAGAGAGCAGCCTGTTTCGATAAGGTAGCCGAAGGGGGAATCCAATGGAGGGGCCGGCTGAGGTCGTGAGGCAGACGCGGAGGGGGTGCAAGTGGGAGGGAAAAAAAAAAACGCCTAGATGCCGTCACTGCCGCGCCGGAGAGATAGTGGTGGTGGTGGTGGTGGTCCTACCACTGCAGCCTCAATATGAAGCTACGCAGCGCAGCGGAGAGAGAGAGAGAGGGTGGAGGACGACGGCGGCTGCCGAGCGTTCAGCTTGTCCACATGTCTTGTCGATCAAGGAACAAGGTTGATTCTGGGGCAGCCGCTCTCGTGTGACAGTCTTTCCATGGCGGCAGTGATGGCAGTGACGACGGCGGAGTTGGCAACGAATGCCGAAATATGGTTGATGAAGAAGGTTCTTAGCTGACCGCCTTCAAGTCTTGTTCCGGCGCTTCTCCTTGCGCTTGGGCTCGCACGACGTCTTACACCCAGGGCACTCGAAGCCGTGCCGGGAGATGTAGACGCGGACGAGGCAACGGTGGCATCGCCACCAAGTCGACGGTAGGTAGCGGCCCTCGAGCCAGTCCTCGTTGACGGTATCGCCGCGCTTTTGGATGTCCTCGCGGTGATACTCCCGCAGGTGGTCGCGGAAGTGGTCGCGGCGGTGGAAAGGCTCGCGGAAGCGGGTGCATCGCGGGTAGTCGCACCAGTAGCTATCCTTGAGCGATTCCGGCGCGTGCGTGTTTCTGTAGTGCCGCTGAAGATCGGCGCATCGCCTGAACGGGCGTGCATTGCAGCCGGCCGAGAGGCAGAAGACGGGCCAGTCGCGGCCGGGGGCGCTGCTGGAGAAGAAGAGTCAGCATCATTTACAACGGAAGAGGCATTGGAGTTGAAGGGGAACGCACGATTCGCTCCGGGGCGTGACGGTGTCTTCTCCGTTGGACGGGGCAGAGGTGAGGTATTGGTGTTGCTGGTACGCGGGATCGCCCATGGCCGAGTCGTGGAGCGTGTACAGACCCAAAGGAGAGTCGGGGATAGAAGAACCCTGCGAGCTCCCCGAGGAGCTGGGGTACCGGGCAAGAGACACGGACTGGTGATGGTCGAAGGGGTCCGCAGTTGGAGAACCGTAGTCTTGCGGTGGTGAAGCCTCGTACCAAGGGGCGTAACCGTAGTTGGATCCCATATTGTAACAACGAATGGGTTGATGTTGCGCCAGCACAAGTCAACTCTGAGAAGACAGAGCGTGCGAGTTGGGTTTGTAGATCCGGGGGGAGGAGATAAGGCTGGCTCAAGCTATAGCTCAGCTCCAGCAGACGAGCGGAGAGGACGGCGAAGGACCATATGGTATAAGAAGGCGGGCAAAGCGGGAGGGCGACCAGGTTTGCGAACCAAGACCAGATGTGAGAAGGGGAGATGGCGAGAAAGTGAGAAGATGCAATTGCGAAACGCACAATCGAAAGAGGCAGACAGTTCTTGAAGGGATTGAAGGCAAAGAGTCGGTGGACGATTTGGGAAGTGCAGTGACACAGGAAGTTGTCAAGTGGAGGGGAGCTCGTCCAACGAGCAGATATATATGGTATCGGAGGAGGTGAGTTGGAGGAGGGGGATTTGGGGGGGCGCTTGGGAAGGGGGGCGTGTGAGAGTGGTGAGTGGCTCTAGGGGCAACACAAGGAACGAAAGGTGAGGCTCCAAAGCGCACATTGCAAGTGAGGCGGAAGGAAAAGGTGTACGAAGGTAGACTCGTGCCCCAGAGCGAGCGAGGGCAACGTGGACCTGAAACTGGCAACTACATATCATCACATCTCTCGTTTTGGGGCCAAGACCAAAGGGGTATCATTAGGCTTCTAGAATGTGCAGGGGTGCGAGTTGCAGGGCCCTGACGCAACGCATCCCCGGGGGATGGGTGATGGGTGATGGATGATGGGATGGGGATGGGGATGGGGATGGGGATGGAATAGGACAGGTCGGATTGGTGGTTGGCGGCTGTTGGTTGGCGGTTAGTGTATATGCGGTATGCGGTATATGGCATGTCTTCCTGTCTGGGCGCGGTGCTGTAAGTACAGTACTACGTAGAGTAGTACTGTGCCGTGCTGTAGGACCTAAGACCAGAGAGCCGATCTCCCAGACAGGGATAGATAGTGGAGAGCAGGAAGCAGAGGAAGAGGATGGCGGTGGACAAGGACACGGATGAACAGGGGGAGGAGGAGCAGCCAGGGACCGGGGCTGAGTATTGGCGCGACTTGGCTCGTGATGCGCGAGTTGACAGCTGGAGAGGAGCATCGTGGATGGTCCAAGTGTCGGGGCAAGATGAGGATGGATAAGTTTTGGGATGGGTTGGGAGGGGATAAGAGTGGGTGTCCACTTAGACTACCTGCACACACGACAAACGACAAGTCGACGACAGACATGACACGGCAAAGCAGCGGCGCGGGCATGGGAGGGATGCAATCGAACCGAGACTCCTTTGGCCGGTGTCCTGAAGCGGACGCAACGAATGGGGACGATTTCCAGGGACGACGCACAGCTGCCACAGCGCGCACCTGCATGAAGACTTGAGTGAAGGCCGAGCCGAGACCAAAAGACGGGAGCCATGAACGAAAGGAGCAACGAGTGCGTGGCGCACGAACCAAGGCCCAGCCAGCCCAGCCAGCCCAGCCAGCGCGAATACGCCACACAAACCCGAGATCTAGTGCCTGGGGGGAATGGAACGGGGCGTCAAAAGCGGCGTCGTCATCGCCTCGTTCGGGGCTGACGATAAGTACTAGTAGTACTTCGTAAAGGGTAGGGTACAACGGTAGGGCGGAAGGGGCACTGCTGAGGTAGTCTGTCTACATACTTGCATTAGCCATGGCGATGGCGATGGCGATTGATTGACCAGTAAGAAGGCCACGGGTTTGCAATGGTCATGGGAGAGATGAGGAGAAGAGAACAAGAGAGAGAGAGAGAGAGAGAGAGACATGGCGGGCGGGAGTGGAGGCGGGAGTGGCAGAAAATCCCCGTCGGGTGGCTTCCAGAGCTCCAGCTGTCGAGGATGAATGAGAGAGAGCTTCGGTATCGGTGACCTCATTCATGGGAGCCGAGGAAAGGCGGAGGGGACGTCCATTGTTCGCAGGCGAGCTTCCAAGGGTGGGGATGGATGGAGAGCTTGGGCTGGAGCTTGTTGGCCGCGGCCACGTCGAGAAGATGGCAGCGGGTCAGACCAGCACGGACAGAAGAGGAGTGGAGGCATTGGATGGATGGACGACGCAGGGGAAAGAAAAGAACAAGACGGTGACCGTTAGTTCGTCAACCACCCAGCGAGCAGAATTGGCCATCGGTATCGGGAGGAATCCATTCCATCAGCGGCGCGCCATGGAGGAGGTTGCAGTGCAGCGGGTGGAGTGCCCTGCCCTGTGTGATCGGGCGGATAGACCGTGCTGTCGTACTGTAGTCTATCGAAGGCTGTGAGGTGACGGGAACTGACTCAGATCCAAGAGTACATTCCTCCAACGGTACCTCGACCTGTTTGCGAATACCGAAGCCGAAAAGATCTTCGGCAGCATTGATGAAACCGTATTACGGGCAGATGACTTGTGTAAGCTGGACCGGTCGCGCCTCCGAGGCTCTGCTGGACCTCCCCCCGTGCTATGAGAAGCCGGAAATGCGTCAGCCTGATCGCCGTGCACCAAGACATGCCGTTGCAGTGTGCGTCCGTGTGTCCATTGATGATGCTACTGCTGATGATGATGCATCCGGCAGCGAGGACACTTCGACGAATGGCTGTTGGCGAAGTTTGCTCAGAAGGATGGGCGCATCCACACACCATGATGATTCCATGCCGCCAGATACTGGAGGCACCAAGAGTCGCAGTCGAAGTCGCAGTCGCAGTCGTTTGCCCAAGCACGGACTGCTGTACTGACCCGGCATCCATCCTTCCTTGGTCAATGCCTCGCCCAGGCCAATCGTCCCCAAGATCCCTCCGCGCCAAATCCACTTCCCGGCATGAGCCATGGATCACATCGCATATCCAGAACGGTTATTTGTTTCTGCTGCCTAGCTTGGCCCCCTCCAGCAGGGGTTCCAATCGATTTGCTGCTCGCCCAATCAGCCCGTGTCCCGGGACGGGTACGGCTTCGATGCCTTGCGCTGGGTTGGATGCGTCGAGCGAAGGGGGCTGCGCTGCCGGTTGCGCGAAGAACCCAGGAGGACATCATCGTCTCTCTTCCTCTTTCAACGCCCAAGCCAAGGAATCGCATCACACACACACCCACTCACACGAAGCAACCAAAGCAGTCAATGCTTTCCTGGCCGCCAGCCCCATCCTCAAAACCCGGCCTGGCCCTGTCCGACCGACCTCTGCCACACCAGAAACATGGATTTGCCGGTATATCGCTCTTCGGAGGGGGAGGGGGAGGGGGAGGGGGTAGGTAGTCTAGGACTTTGCGATTTGCCGCCGCCCGTCATCTGTTGCGTTTCCCATCTTTGTGGTTAGCCTCCGAGAGGGGGAGGAAGCCCGCGGGAAAGCCTTGACTTTTTTTCCTTTCCAGAACCGAGATCTCGGGCGCGTTTGCCTTGGTCGCCTGACCAGCCGGAACGGACGCCGGGCGAGGAACAACCAAGAATAACTGTGTTGATGACGCCTGTCCACAGCTGCTGCGAGCTGGGGGGGTTGGATAGCTAGCTGGAGCAAACCTGCAAGTGAGGCGAGCTGGGGCGGGGAGGGGGAGAGAGAGCTCCCCTTGCCCGTATCAAAATGGCATCTCCTCGCGGGTCAGAACGCGACGGAACACGACGGGCCCCCAACGGCTTGTCCGTGGTGTTGAACTCTGTCCCGGTCGTCAAACAAGACCTCATCGTCAACAAAACGGCATCGCAGATGTCGGTACTGCAATTTCGATAGGGGGGCCGTTTCCAGGGAAGAAAGGGCCCCAATTCCAAAGGCTAGCAGCTGGCTGTCCACGGATCAACCCTTGTGTAGGGCCCATCCATGTCTTGGATTCGCGAGCGCACCCTCGCTGTGGATCGCGCGGGGGGGGGGGCCTGTCACTGTCAGTCAACTGTCGCATCGCTGCCTGTCAACTGTACTGTACTATGTAGGTTCACGGATTCCTTGTCACTCGACAACTAAAGAACGGTAAGACCCCTTCTTCTTCTTCTCCCCCCCTGCGCCCTTTGCGGGCGCTGGCAGAGCTTCTGGAAGCCTTCCTGATCCGACATGGTCGTCCCACCTTCTTCCCTTGGACGACGAACAAGGTCTGCGCGTCAAGGCTTCGAGCTCATCCTTGCCGGGCTTGGCTGCGTTGCGTTGCTTTGTTTCGCGTGTTGCAGGTTTTGCGCATTTCTCCCTTTTTTCTTTTTTTTTGGTGTCGTTGTTGGTGTTGCTTCCCACGGCGTAATCCGACCTGCCTTGCTTGGAGATGACGCGCGTGCGCGTGTGCTGTCCTTGTTGCACTTCCATGAGAGTGGTGGAAAGTCGAAAGGACACGATCCTCACCACACAGAGCATCTCAGGTGACCAATCCATCCATCCCGCCAAATCGAAACGCACCCGCCACGGGTACCGGCAACTTAGCATGTAGATAGCCCTGCATTCGGTTCGTATTCATCTCTCCCTTGCCTGTCCTATCCACGTTGAAAAATTAATAATAATAACAACCAACAACAAAGTCGCACTTGTGAACCGGTCCGCGTTTCCTCTTACCCTCTTCCTGCCAATCACCTCACACAAGGTTCAGCTCTGACTTAGTCCTTGTCGAAGGGGTCCTATATCCATTCCACAACAAGGGGTTCGTGGCACCAGCATGGCTTCTCATCATTTCCATCCCGTTCCCGGAAACTTTGCACTAGGTGCTAGGCCCTAGGAGTAGCCTCCGCCCATTTCCCGATATCCCGGTTCGGCATCTCGTATCTTTGGTTGACTTTCAACCTGCAACGGGGTGCTCGTCTCCGCACTTCTCTCCTGTCATTGCCGTTTAGTGATGCGTTCCATCTCGTTTGCGAACCGCCCTGCCAGGGTTAAAATAAGATTAAAATAAAAAATAAAAAAAGAAAGAAAAATGTAGCTCGTTGCTATTATGGGTTGCCGGTCCCACTGCAGGATACCTAAGTTAGGTAGATGGGGAGATACGTAATGGGGACGATAGCACGAGATAATAAAAAAAGGCAAACCAGTCTTGCTCTTTATTATCACCAAAAAGTATATTTCGCGCTGCACAAGTGGAGGCAAGCCCGTCTTGATATATCCCTCCCTTCACACTAGGCCCCCCTCATGGTAACCGTAATTACTGCTATCTTGGGCAGCAATGCGTTGTCGCGAAATTGCCTCGAGCGAGCTACTCTTTTCTTCCTGAGGCCGCTTCACCTCGACGGCTACCGGACGACGTGCCACGTCTACCGCACAAGTCGCAAAAACGGGCCACCTCATCAGAAAGAAACATAGAACGCGCACATTGGTAATAATCATGCGTGTGGCTGTGGTTCTTGGTCTAGAGCCGCTAGTAACCCGTTAGGGGGGGGGGACAGGCTGGGAGTCATCCTCGTCGAAGCAAACCATTCGTAAGGCGAGCAGTGTGCATGACACTCTGGCAAGGCGACCATAACATGTGAGAGAGCACATGAACCAGACACGCACTTCACAGGGCTGACGGATGCAGCTGAAAAAAACACACACCAAAGAGGCATCACCGCAAGCCAGCATACAGGTGTTTCCCAGGGCTTCAGCGCCCGGCAGCCGATAGTCCCAAATTCATCTCTCAACACTAGAGGTAACTCCCAACGTAGCCGTAGCCGTAGCCATCGCCGTCGCGTGTTCGCGAAAAGTGCCGAGTGAGACCAGAAAAATGAGGCTACCATCCATTTCCTCCCCCCATTAAACCCGAGGGGCCAAAACCCAAAGTACAGACAGCTCAATCCCATAGTCAAGCCCCCCTCTAGTAAATCCCTCCCAGGAAATCCCCAGAGATAGGGGAGGGTCCCCGACCACCTAGGTAGGTAGCCAGTACCCTCTTTCGATCAGACGTCGTCTTCGAGGAACTTGTAAGCGAACTTGAAGTCGGCTTTTCGTCGATTCATCCTGTTTCTTCATCAGTAACTGTAGTTTTGATGGCATTCTTAACGCTACGCGTGACATACCAAGTGCTCTCGTAATCGAAGAATCGATACGTGCCTTGCTCAAAGTCCTCGGTGATGTTCTTTGGCTCCTCGTGTCGTTGGAACCACGTCTGATATTGCTTGTGGAATCGCCAGCTTTGGTCCTTGAGTGCCTTGGCTGCCAGATACTGTTGTGCTGTCCCCTGCTTGTAGTAGAAGACGTAGAACAGCGTATCTGGATCGATCCGCGAGTAGAGTCGAGGGTCGTCGAAGATGGGTAGCGGGTCCCGCGGGAAGCCTGAACCTGTCGGAGGCACTGGCGCGTCGGGTCTGTACGTCCTGGGGACTTCCGCATCTGATGCATCGGGACAGCTGGTTTGGCTCACACCCATCATTCGCAGTGTTGACGGTGCCGAGGGAGGCGGCGGGCGCTTCCTCGCCGTCTCGTATGTCTCGACAAGATCTTGTAGCGAAGACGGTAGGTGGTAGATAGACTCGTCCTCAGGCTCCTCCTCGATAGGCTTAATACCGTTGGAAGTGCCGTTGGTTTGCGACACTACATCATATGTTAGCTTGGCTAGACTGGGACTGATCCAGGTGGTATGCCACATACCCTTCGATGGCTCTGAAGCCTCCGGCACTATCGTTTGCTTCCCAGCGGCCTTCGATCTCTTGGTGGGTTTGACGATGGATGGTTCTGGAGAATTGGTTGCGGACACTATCGAAGCAGACGTTTGCCTTGACTCGCTCTGTTGCGACGCGAGCTGGATCAACGACATTGAGGGGGAACTAGCCGCGCTCGTCCTTGATTGCGGCGGTAGAGACGGCATGCGTGGTATCTCGGCGCCTGGCGGCGGCGGTAAAGGCGCGATCCCGACGTTGTTCTTGTCGCTTGCTGCGGCAGCGGCGGCCGCTGATGCGTACTTGAGCCCTTCGCCTGCTGGTCGCGTCGGCACCGCTGCTGGCTTCATCACAGGGCCACCAGCGGATCCGTTGTTGATTGTCGGTAGGGGAGCATGTAACGTGGCGAGGGCGGGCAAGGGGGATTTGACGACGGATGATGTTCGTCTTGTCGTGGACTCCTCCTTCGGTTTTCTCGACGGTTTGGGCAGATCCGGCTCGGTTGTTAGATCGTCCTGTATGGATTGCGTATCCAGCGAAGAGTTCTTCTCGTTGTCCAGGCCCATGCCGAAGACGCCTTCGTCGTCTTCCAGATCCAGCTCGTTGTACATCTCGTCGTCCTCCATGAAGTCCTCGTTCATGCCGTCAGACACGTAGTATCGGATGCTCTCCTCCAGATCGGTGACTTGGTCTGTGTCGACGCCTCCGTTCTCGAGGGACCGTCGAATCAGCTCCAACTTGCCTTGGTGCCACTTGTGTCGCTCGATGACCCGTTCGATTTCGGCAATGCGTTCCGCCTTGGCGGTGTTATTCTTGCCCTTCTTCATGGTTGCTTGTATCGACTCGCCCTCAGCTTCGAGCGTCTCGATTTGCTGCTCCAGTTCGTCGACCATATTACCCAGGAATTCGCCGGCTTCGACCTTGGCTTGCTCCTTGGGATCCAGTTTTGCGGCAGCTGATAGACCCTCTTTGGAGTAAGCTTTCGTCTTCATTGCCTTCTCGACAGCCTTGAACTTTTCCATTTGCTATGAAAAACTGGTCAGTACGGGGGAAACTCAGTACCGTGCCGTCCAGCAGCAGGTTGGCCGGCCTGAGGGGGACGAACCGTCTCGATCAGTTTCCGATGCTCCAGCAGCGGGGCCTTGTCCTTGATGTCGTTGCTAGCGGCCCATGTTTTGATCTGGTCTCGCAACCGCTGTAGCTTCTTGATCTCGCGTTTCAGGTTGTCCTCGAGCTTCTCCTTCTGTGCGGGGTTATTCGACTGCTCAATCTTCTCGTAGATGGCCTCGAATTCAGCGACGCCCTCGGCCACCTTCTTGAAGCACTTGTCGACTTCTTGTTGCAACTTGCGCGCTGCCATTATGAAGGAGTGATGGAGCCTCGCGGCCTCGTACGGGGATCAGGCGCGTGGGGATCGTCGTCGCAGAGGGGGGGGCTTTAGGGACCGGAACTTGTTTGTTCGTTCGTGCAGCCTCGTTTGGGCAGAGGGGGGAACTTGGGCAACCGACGAGGGAGGGTATCGCGGGGGCCCGCACGTCGCAGGTGCGGTGGAAAGGGCTGGCAGGGCGTTGCGCAGCGCGGGGAGATGTCGTCGCCGTCGTGGGACGGTCAATTCGGGGGGCGTGGTCGATTGATTGCGTTGCGAGAGGCGAGCTGCGATGGAGCAGGTTGATGTTGATGGAAGAAGAGTAATGGAGGCTATCGCCCGCGGGCGCGTGGTTGGTTATCAGGCGACAAGTCACATAGCGCGGAGCTCGGTTAGCCGCTCGATCCATTGACGCCGCGTGGGAATGCCCTAAGACGCGTTGGAGGGCAAAAAAAAGCCCCCGAATACATTTTTCTGTACGTTACAAATCGCGATATGTTTCAGTTTCCTTTATTAACAATGAGCCGTGGCGGCTGGTTGTTGCATTGTCGTCGCAATCACTATTGCGAAATACCTGGTGGTGCCTAAGGGCCTGCTAGGCGCCCAGGTACCTGACGTACCACTGGGGTTCCCTCACATGACACATGACACAGATGTCAAAAACAGCCACCAGCGAAAGGGCTCCATCGCTGATTCAGACGACGTTCGGTGTGAGTCTGAACTGAAGAATTGGGCTCTTTTTTGGGCGAGATTGCATAGTCGAGCTGTATAAAGTATCTCAAAGCACGCGGTGTTAACATTCTCTTTGTGACTTTTGAAACCAACTCGTTCTCATCCTGAATTTGACCCTACGTACCTCTTTCATCCCGTTGCTCTTGTTTCAAAAAAAAAAAAAAAAAGGGCCTCTGCAAAAAATCTCCCACCCTAAGCTACCTGCGTCTTGTATGTGAAGCGAATGCATTTACACTACGACTCATCATGAAGGGTACGTACGGCGCGAACAAAGGCAAAACCTCTGGACCAGGCTGTGTTTGCGAGCCGCATGGGCCCAAAGAACAAAAACCACCCTGCTGACAAAATGTCTAGCAATCCTGCAACGTGTGCTGTCGGCGTCGGTGACGGTGGACAAGGAGATCATCTCGTCCATCGGCAAGGGTGTCCTCGTCTTTGCGGCCGTTGCCCCCGGGGACACAGAGAAGGAGGCCGATTCGCTGGCGGCCAAGGTGCTCAAGATGAAGATGTGGGATGATGAGTCCGGTGGTCGGGTAAGGCCTGTGGTACTTGGACACCTGGAACTGTGAGATCTGACCAACGTGGGACAGTGGAAGCAGAGCGTTATGGATATCGAGGGGGGTGTTCTCTGCGGTACGACAGCGTCCCTGTTTTCCTTCGTTTTCTCGTCGTCATCTCCCGGGATGTGCAAACAAGGTGGAAAGTTGAACGTCGGGCTAATCGTGTCCTCCAGTCTCACAATTCACCCTCCTAGCCAAGACCAAGAAGGGAACCAAGCCCGACTTCCACGGCGCAGCCAACCCCGAGGAGGCCAGCCGGTTGTACCAGTACTTTGTCGACAAGGTCCGCAGCGAATACCAAGAGGAGCGGGTCAAGGATGGAAAGTTCCAAGCCATGATGGAGGTGGCCCTGGTCAACGACGGACCGGTGCGGTCACTCACACTCCCTCTTGCGCATCGTGATACTAACTCGCTGTGAAAGGTGACATTGGAGGTCCAGGTTGGGGCAAGAGCGGAATGAGGCATGCCATGTTTGTACGAAACCCCACGGCACGGCACTTCACACGGCGAGGCATGGGTAGACGGATGCGATGAAAACGATACACAGAGAGCGAGTATACAGTTCAGCGCTGTCTGACGGAAACCCGTCAAAGAGCATCATAGAAGATAGACAACGACAGACGGCAGATGTGAAAACGAGCGTCAACGACACCCCCACGAGGAGGGCCTCAAGGCGTCCATGTCTCTCCAAGGTGCTTAAGCGTCACACACCGCATGGTCTATCAAACACAATCCTGACATTGTGATGAGTTCTACTCGGTGCCTCACAGCCGAGATAGTTGTGCCTTGTGCGGTCCGAGCTGGACAAGGGATGGATGGCTTAGGATGGATGTTATCAGCAAGCCACCAACGGCACCCACCAGCCCGAAGCAGCAACTTGCAGCAATCCTCCGGCCTCGTGATCTCAAATCACAATTCGCAAACGGTCCCTCACATTCGCGTTGGCTGATCGCCTCTCTTCTGTCACTTTGTGTGTGTCCCATCTCCACCAACACGTCTGTCCCTTTTTCAGCTCACCCGGGGCCTAGTTGGAGTCACCGCGGTACCGCGTTCTCTCGTCTGCCCGTTCCCCCACGGCCTACGGCCCACGGTCCACGCCCCGGGGAACTCGCGCAAGCGCATCGCCTTTCCGGCTGGACGTCCACGGCGCCGATTGGGCCTTTGGCCTGTCGGATCGACCGGCGGCCTGCATCTTGGTGTTGTGCTGTGGTTACAGTTCCTCCCCAAAGGCTCAAGTGCTCAAGGGCTCAAGGGGTTTCAAAAGGGGCATACTTGCGAGATCGTCAGAGGTTCCCCTGTAATGACTAGGTGGAGGGGAATTAAAGAAAAACAAGACTAGAGTCAGACAAGATGGTTGATGAGACCTTGCTGAATTGGGTTCTCTTTGCATGTTCAAAAGTTGTCTTGGTTGTGAACGGACTGGCGGCGCCTCTGTTTGCCTCACGGATGCTTGTGCTTGCTCATGTTTGCTTGCCAATAGGTTATTCGTCGGCCTCATTTTGTGTCCGCTTTGCATGGGAGTTCCTGTCAAGCTTGAGGCATGATTGCATTGCAGCATCGTCAATGTGAGGATTCGTCATACAGTACGAAGTATGAATGGCTGCTGGACACAACAACCATGTGAAGAGGACTAAGCCAACAAACCAAACGCCCGTCTGAGAAGTGAATTGACCGATGTCTTATTGGGTCTCCCGTCCACCCCCTTCAATCTCTCTGCCGTCTCGCCTGACAAGGCGTCCGCCGTCCTGGCGGACCTTGATTTGGCGTTGTTTCAATCCCTACGAATACCCCTACCTTGCATTCCCGGGGGTCCGAGCCGCGCAAGACAACGGGAACCAACCACGGGAGATCTAGGCCCCGGGGCTACGGAACGTTCCCAGGATCAAAGAGGCTGCACGGACTGGAGCAGACGGGATTGGATCATGAGCGAGGCTGGGCGGACAGCGGACGAAGAAAAAGAAAGAAACACAAAAAAGAACCCTGGTCTTGAAAAAAAAAAGAGGGAACGGACTAGCCCGGGGACTGGATGTAGCGGAAATCACGGTATTGCTTGCAGGAGAACGGACGGAGTACGGGAGAGGACAGGGCAGAGGACAGGGCAAAGACATGATATGACATGATAGAGCAACAAGGGCAGAGAGAGAGAGAGAGAGAGAGAGAGAGAGAGAGGATAGGGTGGGGGGATTGGGCTGGATTGCCGCCAGGAGGAACACGGCAAATGCGCAGGTCATCACAATCAGCGTCACCATCGTCCATCATGATTCATCCATCCATCCAGGGTGTTGACAATGTGGACTTCGATGAATTCGGCCGGGGGACAGGGTTGTCAGGCTGAGTCGGACGCCGTCTCGCGGCTTCCCCCCAGTCTAGTCCTCGCGGGCACGGGAGAAAGTGAAGCGAAGCGAATAAAGGGCGAAGGAAGGGAAGCAAAGCAAAGCAAGCGTGGCAAGTTTGGTAAAGGAAGCGAGATGGCAAGCATGACAATTGACTAGTAGCAGCAATAGACCAGGGAGTATTCGCAGGGTAGCTGTGTGTAACGTGAAGGTGGTGGTGGAGGGATGGAGAGACGGGACGGGTGGGGGGGGGAAGCGGTAAGTTAGCCCGAATACTTGCTAGCAGGGGAGGCTACGGGCAAGGAAACCTAGAAGCTTCCACCAGACCGAGATGGAGACAACTTCAGAGACAGAGTGAGAGTACGGATAGAATGGACACAATAACGAGCCTGCTAACAAGCTGCTGTCTGTCTTCTCAGACACCGCCGTCCCTGTTGGCTGCGCGTCGTGGTCAGCCGGCTGTTGGCTTCTGTGCCTCTGCGTTCCAGACGCCCGTCGCTGGGCTTGATGTGCAGTGTTGGGCCCTGAGGTGCAGTGGGTGTGATTTGGGGGAGGGTGTCGTGTAACAGCACCCTTCCCCCCCCCCCCCAGTAGAAGATCCTGGGGCGGAATCGCGATGGATGGCTCGCGGATACGCATCCATCTCTCGCATTGAGTTGGTCCCGTCCCGGGGTGCCTGTCGGTCCCGCGATCTGCATCTCTCTGTCCTTGCCGGCGCTGGCTGTCTGCTGTGCTCTCTTTTCTCTGCCTGCCCCTGTTGTCTCTGCCGCGTTCGCTGCCATTGAGTTGCTTTACCTAGTTTTCCTTGTATTCGACTGACTCCACCGCCCACCAACGAGATGAACAGCAGAGAGACAGACGTCTGACCCTCCCTCTCTCTCTCTCTCTTGCATGAATGGACATCCCCACACGCACGAGCACAGACACACAGACTCACTCACTCACTCGCATCAGGCGCTAGCGACGAATACGTGCTCTGCTGTGCTGTGAGGGTGTGTGTGCCGTGCGTCGATTGCCTGTGCCTGGCTAGGAACCCCCTGGGAAGTTGTCACGACAGTTTGCCCTCCAGCGGCGAGTCCACGTCCAATCGAGCCAGCGCCTGCTCAGCTCGGCGATAGCATCATATCATCGGGAAAGGAATAAAGAAAAAAAAGAAGAAAAAAAGAAAGAAGAGCATGGACGCCTTGTCCGCCACACATATCGTTGATTTTTTTTCTCTTTCTTCCTCCCACCCCACCCCCTCTCTCCAGAATCCCAGCGTCGGATGGTTCTTCGGGAGACGTCGTCCTTTGGAGTCACGGCGACATTCCCTTGTCTTGCTTCTATGTTGTGTCGTGTTGTCCCCTCTTTTTCCTCTCCAGTTGTTATCTCTTTTCTCAACTCGGAAAGGCCCTGAGGTGCCGGCCCTGTCTGTGGACTGGGCTATTACCCCGCATCGACGCCGCGGCTCTCTGGTAATCTCTGGGCTTCTTTGACAATCCATCTCTCCAGCTCTGCAGCTCTCCAGATCCCCAGCTGTCTGTTTTTGGTAACTGCTCACTAACCAACTCATGTCTCTCTCTGCCTGTGTACGTATTCCTTAAATCCGTAAATTTCTCTTATTCCTCCCCACTGCGCAAAATAAAAGTCACAAGCGCCCAGCCCACTTCGTCCTTCCCCCCTCATCTTTTTATTTCCCCCACTACCGCACCTACCTGCCTAACATCACTGCCACCACCACCAACCAACCAACTCCGCCTCTCTCCTCTCACGAACATCCACTCTTCTTCCTCTTCTTCTCTTCTCTTCCCTTCTCTTATAACGCAACACTCATCGTCTCTTCGCTTCGCCTCGCCTCCTCCCCCCCCCATCTCCTCCCACGAAGCTCCCTCCCCCTCCCTTATACAACCACAACACCACCAACTCCATCTTCACAATGGCGTCCGACGGCGACTCCAAGGCCGCCCGCCCCCGCGTCTTCTTCGACATCTCCCTCGGCGGAAAGCCCGTCGGCCGCATCACCATGGAGCTTTACGCCGACCTCGTCCCCAAGACTGTCGACAACTTCCGCGCCCTCTGTACCGGCGAGAAGGGCGTCGGTAAGTCCGGCAAGTCCCTCCACTACAAGGGCTCCATCTTCCACCGCGTCATCAAGCAGTTCATGATCCAGGGCGGCGACTTCACTGCCGGCGACGGCACCGGCGGCGAGTCCATCTACGGCGCCAAGTTCGAGGACGAGGCCTTCCCCGTCAAGCACGAGAAGCCGTTTCTTCTCTCCATGGCCAATGCCGGCCCCAACACCAACGGCTCCCAGTTCTTCATCACCACTGTCCCCACCCCGCACCTCGACGGCAAGCACGTCGTCTTCGGCGAGGTCCTCAACGGCAAGTCCATCGTCCGCCAGATCGAGAACCTGGCCACCCAGTCTGGCGATCGCCCCGCCAAGGAAGCCCTCATCGCCAACTGTGGCGAGCTCGTTGGCGACGATGCCACGTCTGCCGATGTCAAGAAGCCCGACTCCACAGGCGATCCCTACGAGGACTTTCCCGAGGACTGCCAGGACTCCCTCGACGCCGCCGCCATCATCAAGATTGCCACCGCCTGCAAGGACTATGGAAACAAGGCCTTCAAGGCCGGGAGCTTCACACTCGCCGTCGACAAGTACCAGAAGGGTCTGCGCTATCTTAACGAGGAGCCCGACATCCGCAAACAAAGCGACGCCATCAGGGCCGAGTTCGACACCCTTCGCTTCTCCCTCAATAACAACTCCGCCCTCCTGAACATCAAGCTCGAGGCTTGGGACGACGCCCAACGCGCCGCCTCAAACGCCCTCGACGTTGACGGTATCAAGGACGCCGACCGCGCAAAAGCCCTCTACCGCCGCGGCTTGTCCTACATCCGCCTCAAGGACGAGGAGGCCGCCCTCGAGGACCTCGAAGAGGCCCACAAGCTTGTCCCAAATGACGCCGCTGTCTCCAACGAACTCAACACCGTCAAGGCCAAGGCCGCCGCCCGTGCCGCCAAGGAGAAGGCCGCTTACAAGAAGTTCTTCGTCTGAGGTGGGGGGTCCGTGTTCGAGGCCCATCCTTGCCCGCGAGAGGACATCGATCTAATGGAAAGGGGCGGGGAAAGCGAGCCGTATATAATATCATAAGCAAAGAAACCTAAGAAATCACCAGTTCGAAAATCAGGCGTGGCTAAATCATGGGAGGACATCATTTCAACTTCATCCAAGGGAAGCGGGTAGGAGTCGGCGCTGACGAGATACCATTGCAAATAACTACACATTAACCCTCCGCGTCCACAGTCAAAGTGATTTTTAGTCTAGTGTCTAGTGAACAGGGGTCCTTGTTTCATCGAATGACAAGTGTTTCTCAAGATGGCAGCTGTTGTGTGACCTGAGCAGATCTACCAGAGATCCAATCTACTCGACGTATCCTTGTCAACTAGTTCTCACTCCCCTGCGTGTGAACAACACCACGCAAAGGCCACTCAGACACGAATGGGAAAAGAGAGAATGAACCTCCCGTCGTCTTCCTTTTTTTTTTGTCTACCGACCAAGGATATATAAACACAGCCGCCCATGCAGTGAATCCGAGCCACTCCGTCCATCTATCTACCCGCAATAACGCAAAAAAGGGTATTTTCTTCCCACCCTTTGCCCCTGTCCAGAAAAGTAAAACAAAAAGTAAGAGCCACTTGCACACGCCACCGTCGAGATATGCAAAAAAAAACCCATAATTGCACTTTTTAAACTCGTCAAGCCCACGGTAGGCTGTGAAACCCCCTCCTCTACGTACAATAGCCCCGAAACAACACCTGGTTATTGCAAAAAAATGAAATAAAAACCACACAAGGGGACAAGTCATCCCGATGGGAGATAAGCCTAAGAGATATGAAGAAGTAGTTAAAATGGAAAATAAAAGGTCGAGATGCACAGACGAAACGCCTCCCATGAGTTGTCGGTCACTGGTGCATCCAACCTTTTCCCGTTGCTGGTGTCGATGAAAATGAGAATTGTAACGGCCGTGAATACATGTAGAGAAGAGAGTAGGTGAGTCGTCATCAAGTCATGAGGCAAAGGCCGTCTCGATCCTCCACAGGAACGGAACCGCGGCGGTGGTCCTTGGAGGCTGTTGTCATCATTTCAGATGCTTATTTCTGGTTCTTATCCGGGCTCTCGCCGCGGCCGCCGCCTATCCGCATGATGCCGCTGAGAATCGTCCGTCCCACGCGGCCGTTCTTGCCTTTGATCGTGTTACTGGCACTGGTGCTGGCATGTCGCGTGGCACCCTGTCTGCGACCCTCGCGTTCCTTGCCGCGGTGCGCCTCCTTGCTACGACGCCGGTTGCGCACCTCTTCTACGATGTCACTGCCAGAGCTCTCCGGGGGAGGATCGTATGCGTCGTTCCAAGCTGAGGAGGAACCGGCGTAAGACAGTGACAGCGACTCCATCATGGAAGCTGATTCCGCGACGTCGTCGGTAGGCGTGTACGCGGCATTATCGTTCAGACGATAGGACTCGACCTTGGCAAGGCAGGCGTCGGCACGGAGCTGCAATGCGAAGCAGATGTCGTTGAATTGCACAAGGTCATCATCCACCTCGGCTTTCTTGTCCTCAATCGGCTTTGCATCCACCCAAAGCTTCACAAGGCCGGCAAAGTTCCTCGTATCGTCCACTAGATAAGGTAAGCTCGGGAAGCCCTCCTTTGCTGTGGGACTAAGTCGTCCCAATATGGTGACAGGGGTACTGTAGCCTGCGGGAACGAGGTCGGCGCTGCGATCAGCGGGAATGCTGCACACCTGGTCGATGTAGTCGCGGATGGACTGCCGTTGAACATTCAAAAACCTGTTCATCGGCTCCATCCACTCTTCCCGCTTTCCAAAAGTCGATAGATTAGCCAGCTTCTGGAGTGCCTTGGCGATGAGAGTGAAAGTCCGTTGGGCACGAGGCCGAGGATGGTCCCGTAAAAGGTTGAAAAGTTTCGGCGAGAGGATCGCAGGGCAGATGAAGCGTAGGAAGAGAAATCCAGAAACGGAGGTATAAGTCACCGTGCGGAGGAAGTCGCCGTAGCGGTCCTCAGCGACAGCTCGGATATACTTGAGGATGTGTCGTAGCTCAGGTGGGAGTCGGGAAGCTGAATCGGCGATACATTTCCACACTTCCGTCGTTAGGTGGATTAGCATGCTCCAGTGGTGGTCGAGATCCGATCCGTGGGGAACTTTGCTCGGGTCGACCTCGCAGTCCGGGTTGACTTCGTTGATTTCGAAGATCTTCTCCTGTAGCGTGTCCTCCAGATATTCCTTACCCAAGCGGCGCATGTGAAACTCGAGAGCCTGCGTCAACAAGGAGTTGCCCCGGAAGAGTAGGTTTGCCTCTCCAGCCAAAGACTTGCCCATGTCTCGCACAATCAGCTCACGATCCGTCCCCGAGTCCAACGTATCGTTCGATTTGAGGCGGCTGCTGAAGCGATACTTCTTGATCGAGTTTTGGTTTCCTATGCCATCAATTTCGTCCTCAACCAAGGCCATCAGCCACTCGCCCGCCGATCCGGACACTTGGAAGATGTTCAGAAACAATTCGGACAGACGACGCAGTTGTCCCGGCAGCACGGCCGCAACTTGTGTTGTCAAACCAGCGGGGAACCGATGGAGAAGGTCCAAAAGGGGTTGATACTCCCTAGACAGGAGCACCACGTGCTCTTCGTGTGTCACCTTGATCAACATCGAACCAAATGACTGCCCCTTGTCGTCTAGTACCTGAAGCCAATCTTCCGTCTCGCCATGGGCCTGTTGTTCAAGTGGTATATCGACAGCACCGATGACACACTCTTGCAGATTTCGCGTCTTAGGCAGTCCCACAGAGGCCTGCAAAAGATTGCTAGAGCTATCCAGGTTACCCTCTACCCGCTTCAAGACGACAGACAGCAGAGGTGTTGATGGTGGAAGGTCGGTAAACTCGCACTCCTCTCGCCAGAATGGATTCTTCGTTCCCGTCTTGGTTGTCGATCTCGCCCTGACCTCGCCGTCGAGGATGACTTCGCATAGATAGTTTCCAATCAGAGGATCTGACTCTGGTCTTCCAGACTTGTCGGGTCTTTCATGAATAGTAGTTTCAACGCCCGGCGGTTTCCCCCTCAGTTTGGCTTCCGTCACTCGAACATTGATCGTCTTTTCTAGTCGAAATACCTCTCCTTCGTACTCGTTCTCGATATTTTCTATCTCCAAGATATCTGAGTTGTTCGGGTCGTCGAGCTTGTACATGTCCGGTACCGCAAACGCTCGTAGCAAGACGATCCATACTTCAAAATGAACTCTACTGTCGAGCGCTAGATATACTGGCCGGAAGATGGAGAGATGTGTTGAGGTTGATGCGTAGTTGGGGAAGATGGCAATACAATACTCTTCGTCGAGAACTGTCCGGTCGAGCTGCTGGACAGCGCAGCGGGATAATTGTGATAGCTCGATAATTGATAGAACAGACACGTCGTTTTCCGTTAACAGCTTGAACTCTCCGTTATCTTGAAGGATGCAGGAAACCCTCCTCCAGGCGGTGGTTGGTGACCGCAAATCTCTGGTTGACGGTCGTTTGACAATGGCTCTAGGAGATCCGGCCAGGCCCTTGTCCCACAGCATCACCTTGCCAACTTTGATGATGTTTGTAGGTTTCGGTTTCTCAGAGGAAAGTCCGTGTCTCCTGAGTTCGGGTCTAGACAGTGCTGGGCTGGTAGGCTTTCCGTTCGTGAGCTTAATGCCCGTTGGCCGGAGTTGTTGCCAACAAAGTAGCGCTGCCAGCCACAAGTCAAACTCGTCGGTGACTAGCGGACGTATTAGGATCTCCACGGGGGGTTGGACACAGACGAGCTCTAGGCACTCCTTGGTCAGTTCGGGATAGTCGACCGGGAGCACTCGGCAACCTCGCAAGTCGGACACAAGCGGGATATGAAAGGGTCCATTCTGGCCCGAATCGAACATGAGGCACCCCTTGTCCTCCTCGATGTAGGCCACACCAGAGTGCCAAGGCCCTCCGCTTTCGCCTTGGTACTCAATTTCACCACGCATCCTGCCACACAGGGTCCTCATCAAGAGCAACACCTTGTTTGCATCATCCGTCGCAATTGGCAGTGGAAGAGAGTCGACTGTCGGCGGGGGAGAGATGAGGGGTGACGTAGGACGAGACGATTGCCTCTTCATGAGACGTCTGCTGGAACTCTTCTTTTCTTTGGGCGTAGACGAAGGTTCTCGCACCGAAACAGGTGACTGGTACGCCAAGGCATCCAAGGACGCAGTGGGTTTCGGCTCATCGGATGGATGCTGGGATCCTGAGGAGCTCACGCTGCCCACGCGGTGACGCTCACTGACAGGAGGCACACTCCGCTGGGCGAGCATGGAGGTATCCATGGTCCGGGTTCTCGGCCGCATGCTCCCGCTAGTGTGGCGTAGGTGCTGAGGGGGACTCGAGTCGCCGCTCTCGTAGGACTCGGTGAAGACCTCGTTGAAGACCATGCCTTGACGACGGGCAGGGCCGCCGGGGATGGATCGCGGGGAGCTCTGCTGGGGGTTGGGACCGAGGTGGGCGTCAGGCGGGTTGACTGGGCTCGTAGGGTCGGCCAGGTCGGGAGTGACGGCGCGAATGGTGCTGACAGGGTTGAGAGTAGCCCGGAAGGCGGCCCTCAAGTTGGAGGCGCTTGAGCGCTCCATATTGGGGTCGCGCTGGACGGTGAGGGGCATCGATGGGTTCGAAGCGACGGAGTCGGGACCGGTGGGTTGTAGATGGGGTTGTCCATCCATGTGTCGCGATGGCAAGCCTAGGCCATTGTTCGTCTGCTAGCACACACACGCTGTCGTCCGTCCCGCATTGAAGATTGAAGGCGTCTGCGGAGGGGGCCGGCAGCAGGCGGCACCTCGGCGCTGCGGCGTCCTTCGGCTTCGGGAGTGAACGAGCGGGGAGGGCTTCACGGATGTCGTCTCTGGCGGACGTGGTTCCGGGAGCGGAGGGAGCTGTGTAGAACAGAGGAGGGACCGTGGCCGTGGCCTGTCGTTGGTCCGGGACGGTGATAAAGATGGTGGTGGTTGTGCCTGGTTGGAGAGGTGGTGGTGTTGGTGGTGGTTGGAGTCAACGTCAAAAGGTCCCAACGTAGTAATCCTCAATCCGCAATCCCCAATCACCGACTGCGGCTGCGGGGATGGCTTAGTCTCGGCAGGAACTCGTTGGCTGGGGCGAATGTGCGGGACTGGCACCTTAGCATGCTTCGTGCCCTGGTGCCGCGAGCGAAGGACGTAGCGCAGGGCCGGAAAAGAGCGGGCGCTGAGGCGGTTTGGAGACCGGAGACTGGAGACGGCGAACTTGCAGCGGCGACTTGCAGCAGCGGGGAATGAGGGTCTCTCTGTCGGGCCGTGGCGTCGTTTGCGGAGGAGAGGGGGACAGAAGCGTCTAGAGTTTCAGGAAAAAGAGCACGGAGTAGGAGAGGGAGGGGAAGAAGGTCGGAGGAAGAAGAAGGAAGGGAGAAGAAGAAAAGAAGAAGAAAAGAAAAGAAGAGGCCCCAAGGTTGAGCGTGAGGTGCGGTGTAGGTGAAGGCTGGCAGATGAAGCCGATGGATGGAGTCGAAGCCAGTGGGAAGGAAAGTGGCGACACAAGACAGAACAACCCAGTTTGCGAGGAACCTTAGGTGCCGTAGTAAGGCAGTGAGGTACCTTAAAATTCCCCTTCCACACGGGCACACAGAACGCACCGGGACGTGGGATGGATGGCGAAGACCCTGGACACTCAGCCACGGGTGCTTTCTGTCGCGATTGGCCTCGAGCGAGCCAGCGCCAGGAGCCGGGTTGATGGCAGAAAATGGCATCGTTTGCACGCATGTACTTCGAATAGGCCCAGATGGACATGGACACAGACACACCAGGAGAGGGAGGCAACGCACACGCACACTCAACTCACACATCACGTCAAGAACCCACAGCAAGGGTTGGTTGGTTGGTCCTGAAGCCTGAACCTCCTCTCACGAATGAGGCGGAAGGGGGCAGGCGAACCTACCGATGGAACGTATTCGTAGACTACTGCTGCGTTACGAATACTGGGTTGACGAACATGTCCAGTCCCCTTTTCCCTTTCGTCCCGTCTTCTGTCTGAGAGCGAGCGGGGAACACTCCCAAACGAGGCCCAGGTCTGCGCCGATCAACCACGCACCCGCCCGCAGCACCACCTTCGCGCAGATGAGAGGCCGGATGGAATGATGCAGATGCAGGGCTGTGGACGGGGGGGGGGGGGTTGCTGCCTTCTTTTTCGTGCACACATGCCCTTGTTTTTGTTGTGTGTGGCTTTTTTTCTTTCTCTTGCACCGTGTTCGTTGCAAGGATGCGGAAGAACGAGAGACAAACGTGGCACAGGGATTCGGAAAAGGATACCTCGGGCACAAGGCGAGATGCCCGTTCATTTAGCTGCGATGCCATCATCACCATCGCAGTCGACCCGGAGGAGTGGAAGTGGAGACGACACCTTAGCAGCGACGAGGGACAGCCTTGAAGCCCGGAGGACGAGTGGACCTATAGCAGCCGCTCTTCCTCAAGCCATCGGAGTAGGGCCCGACCTACGGAACTGACAGCCTCAGGGCCTCAAAGCCTCCAAGACCCGGCCCTTAGTACGGAGTAAGTACATACAGACAAAGACGGGGCCGCCATTTTGAGTTCCATGATCATCTTGAAGACAAGGAACAAGGTTTCGTGCCTTCGAGTTCCATGTGGAGGTACCAAGCTCTGTACAACACCGCCTTCCACTCTCGCCTATGCCCATGATGAACAAACTCATATGAGAGACGTTGCAGCCCGCAATAGAACTAGACGGGGGGATACGGAGAGAGGCACGGGCAGGTTTGTTGAGAACAAGGCAAGCCTCCCGCCATTCCCTTGTCTTACTATCTGGGTACCTCATCCGGAGATTCTAGCACAGAACAACTCCAACGCCCTGCCCAGCCCTTGGTCCCATTGTTTCCCATCCACAGGGGTCATCGTCGCCTCTCTGTGCGACAGTCGCGGTCCCGCCAAGCGGACCAGGGGACGGACGACAGGGCGCACCCAGCGATCCAATCTCAACGGATGTCACCGGGGATCTCAAGGTGCGGTCCGTCCCTATTGACAGCAACCTGAAAGAAAGAGTGCCGGAATAAGACGACCGGGGAAGAACCAAAAAAAAAAGGGAAAAATGCAACACAGCAAATAGTGTCAGGCGAGCTGGGAATCTTCCCCGATGCCCTCCTTGCCTCCCTCCCTATACCCTTCTCCTTGGCGTGATATTGCGCCTGGGCTAGCAGCCTTTCGTACAGTAGTCGATCGAGCCATCACCTGACCAGTCAATGCGAGCTATGAATCGGCAACGGTTTTTTTTCCCCAGTACGCGCACCAGACGCCGTTTTATGACATCGTCCTAGGGACGAGACCGAATTCCACTAAGAGCCCAGCCCGTTGAGACGGGATCCCCATGCTCTCAGAGCGCCGGTACAAATACTAAGAAGACGGATCTTTGAGGTGCTAAATAAGCGGCCTGCGGAAGATGAAGCAGGGTGAGGGCGTTGCCTCCTGAGGGAGCATTAATAATACTACCCGACGGGTAGTTGATGGGAATAGCCTCCTGTTGGGTAGTAGTCATGACGTATTACAGACTCGACGCAAGACGACTCTCCCTCTGCTGGGATTCTTGTGGTCGGCGCTCTCCAGACTCCACCCACCAAACCCTCCGCCGGTCAGTTTACCCCGTAAGCCAACCAGCTAATTAGACCCCTGTGAACCGCCTCCTCTGCTGCTGCGTCGACGAAGGAATGGAAGCCGCTGGGTTATTGACCTTCTAGTTCCCCGTTTGCCCGTTTCCGGAAGCCCCAGCATGTGCTAGTCCCCATCATCACTCACATCGCCGCCTCTCCGCGTGACGAGGGCGGTGTCAGCAGATGACGAGAAACGAAAATAGCAAAGAGAGTAGCACCTCAAAAGCATGGGAACAAAAACGTGACGAGTTCGACCTTTCATCTGCATTTTTCAGATCTCTGTCAACGGTAGGCAAGTCTTCCCCTCCCACAGAATTTCGTTCCCGGCCGTCTGGACGACATGTTGGCTCTATGCTCGAAGCTTGATTGTTTAAATTCTCCGTCCCGCTTCCCACGTGTCCCTCGGACCACGACGACGAAATTGGGCTTTGCTCGTCACCATGTCCGCGTGAGAACACTTTCGAGGACAGGGATTGTATCTGACTGGTTTTGCTTTTTTTATGGGAGGGCTGCTCTTTTTTGCTTCTTTTCCTTCCCCCCATGCTCTGTCTGTTTCCGTCATCTTCTTTCTCTTTTACACAATCCAGTTTACAATCCTTTCGTTTATGTGTGTGATATTGCCGCCTAGAGACGCATGGGGGTTTATTCGCGCTTGTTCAGCAACGGTATTATTGCCAACCCTGGGGCAATAGAAACAAGGTCATGCAGGGGACGTAGCCGACAAGCCTGAAAATGTTTCCGTCCGGTCTTCTTTAGGCCTTTCTTCCTTAGCAGGGATCGTGATGGTCCCTGGTCCCGGCAGGCCGGGCATTCATTCGTGGCCAGGCTCCTGGACAATCACCCCGTCGCCTGGCCTTGCCTCAGCCACACACCGCACATATAGACTATCGGCCGGGGGTCCTCTTCTCTTCAACGACTTGATGGGTGTCCTCGGCAACCTGCTCGACATTCAAACCCACACGAAACACCACCTCGTCCCACAAGATGTAGGCTTTTTTTTTTTTTGCGTGCTCAGTCCCAGCCCACTGGTCCCTGCATGTCCGAGTTTTGTGAAAGTCGTCCCGCCCACTTAGACCAGACGTCTCCCTCTTCTGACTTCCCCTCGTCTAGGACAACTGCAGATAGTCGGGCCAGGGTGCCTTTGCCAATGGTGAGCGTGAAGTTCTTCTGTTACTCTCAGTCTACAGGGACCGCACAGTGCACCACCAGTCCCTTGACCCGAGACTGAATCTCCCTTCCCAATCTCGGCAACGCCCACGACAACGTCCGCGGATCCACCCTCGACGACGCTTTTCTAGGCCTCCCGCAGACGTGTCTTGCTCCGCCTGGAGACTTGGAGGTTTGTGGAATTGTCCCTAGTTTCGAGTCTGAGCCTGCTACACCGCAGGGTGGAGTATCACCAACACACCAACACATCGTGCCTCCGGCGATCCTGCTGTCCCACTCCGCCTCGTTTCCGTGCCCGCTTATCACCAACGCGCCGACACCAACCCAATCTATCTCCGACTCTGGCATGTCCATATGCGACGAATGAGAAGGCATACGCTGAACAAGTCTTCTTTCATTTCAATAGCGAGGGGTGTCCATACTACATAATAGGTGTGATATCATATAACTAACGACATGCTCCACAACTCGCAACTCGCAGCTTGATAGTCTCTGGCTTGTCTTACTTCTTTCGCCTTACCCGTGCTCCTTTATCTCCGCTACCCGACTTACAAAATCTCTACCTGAGAATGACCACCATCCAGAGCACCCGGACATCCACCGTGGTGGTCCGGCCGAGAAATAAAGCAGAACGGAGAAAAGTAAGGAGCAATTCATGAAAGGGAAAAAAAAGCAGCCTTTCAAGAGGAGATAACTTCAACTTCCAAAAAAGTGACAAAGACAATCACTATACATTGTGCATATCCTTGTAGCGCGCGAAAAGCAACTTTGACGCCAATAAACTTATCTTCCAACTCCTGATTGCCAAATTCCAGAGCCCCCGGTGCTCGAACCGTTATCAAATTATGTCCTTATAAGGACATCATAGTCGAAGTGAAGTGAAGTGAAAAGTGAACTGAGCAGGCAACAAGAGAAGCTGTCTCTGCTGTGTAGTCATTCTTATCTGCCATGCCGTCCGCGCCCTGCCGTTTTAAATTCTTCCTCAGCGGAGGTTCGAGCCCTCGATAGGGCTTGTGGGAATGCTGCGAACGTTGCTGAGGTCGGCGCTGCCAGTCCTTCTTAAGGCCTGACTCATGGTCTCAATATTGAGGTCACCTCCTGGAACAGAGATGTTGAGATGGGTCATGCTCGTCGGGCTGCCGAGGGGTTTCCGGGGTGGGCTCAACTCAAGACCCTTCATGCTCCCCGGATTGCTCGTCGGGGGGCTGGTTTCGGGCCCCTGGCTCGACACAGGTGATCGGATGGGCGAGGGCGATCGGTTCAACGCGGCAGGGAAAGACGTGAGTCCAGCCATATGGATGCTGTCGCGGGATCCAGGAACGGCTGAATGAGACCCATGTTCGGCTTGTACGACGTCGGCAAAAGAGATGAAGGATAGTCGGCGAACGTCAGCGGAGTCGAGAGACCCGTAGTTGGAGGCGTTGTCGGCCGAGACAATGTCCCGGTCGGCAAAAGAGGCGAGCTCCGCGGCCCATTCACTGGCTGGCTGGTCAACCTGATTGATCGTCACGGCAGCGGGCTGATGAGAGCTGTGCGTCACAATCTCGACCGTGTCGGGATCAAGCTTCTGGTTTGTAATTGCTTCAGAGGCGTCGTCGAGAACAGAAGGAATATGGTCTTCGGTCTGAATGTGCGTCGGTATCGCTGGGGAGTTAGGGCTCAGGGCACTGCTTTCCTGGACATCGCGCTCGAAAATCTGCGATGTGGCGGGGGAGGAGAGACGAGGCGAGCCAGTAAAGCCACGGCTAGGAGACGAAGGCAACACGAACGCTTGATCTCCTTGTGTAGCCCAGGTCGACGACTGGGTAGCAGACAGCTTGGACGTATCTCGAGACAATGAGGGTGGGCTTGTGGTGGCGGAGTTTGACTTAGATGGAGACTGTGATCGGGCATCGGATCTCGATGTGTCGGTCGACTTCTTCGTGATGGGAACCTTCTTCTTCCCAAGACTGAACAAGCTACGCATCTTGCTCTTGCCATCCTTCTTGCCATCTTCCGGGTGACTGTCTTCGTCTTCCACTGCGTTGGCAGCCCGAGGTGTCGAATTGTTCAACCGCTCCTCGGCCAGGATGGCTTCGGCGTATCGGCCGCCGGGGGGGGCGGTTGCTGGTTCGGCGAGACTCATGATGAGGATTGGAGTTGAAGGGTTTTGCAATGGGAGGTAGTCGTCGTTGCTATAAAGACGGAGAGGAGAGGGAAGAGAGATATAAAGGTTGGTGCCTAAGAACTGGATTGGGTCAGTAACCGTGCCCTCGGAATGTGGTTGGCATGGGAGAGAAACGAAGCCAGATCTGAGAAGCGGCGGGGAAGGAAAATTAAAGCACCACGGGCCAGGCCACGAAACGCAGCTCGCCGTATAAGGACATGCCGCTATTCGCTGCTGCCCTTGCGAGGGGAGAGACTGAAACCAGCAGTCGGCAATATTGAATACAGCACGTACCTGGGGCTGCACCAGTGTCCGTAGCTCCCGATTCAATATACACCAGACCCGCTGCGTCCAGCGCTAGTTAAGGTATTAGAGACCAACTAGTCACGGCAGTGCCGCCGTCCGCTGCCGCTGGCTGGTCTTGTTTTTCTGGGCTGGGGCCGCTGAGGAGGGGCCACCTGGGGGATAGAAGTGACGCAACAGATGGATCGAAGCGTGCCGGGTGAGATTGGCCGAGGACTTGGAGGGTCGAGTTCAAGGTGGGAAGCCCTGATGTAATGGAGGTCGGGGATCGAGGGAAAGAAGAGACTTTGCTGGTCGAGGATGACGTCGGCAGAGGGCGCAAAGGGAGAGGACCAATATCCCAAGCCGAGGGGGGGAATATGAGGACTCGTAAGTGGCTGTGTTGACTGTGGCAGGGTTGACAGGGTTGGTGGGATTGCTGTCTGACCTGAACGGGACGTCAGGTAAGGGAGAGAGGGAGAGGAGAGGGAGAAGGAAGGAGAAGGAGTGGAAGGAAGGGGCGGAGAAATAGGTCGGAGACGCAGCTGAAAGGCAACAGAAAAAAAAACGGACTCGAGGAGGGAACAGACGTCAGCAGAGGGAGTGTGTTGTGTTGTGCGTGTGCTTGTGTGTGTGTGCGTGTGCGTGTGCGAGTGTGCTTGCTGCAGAGCAGATGCAGAGGGAGCGAGGCGCCAGATTGGATCCCGTCCCGTTCGTTCGTTGTCTGGCTGATTGCAGGAGGTGCTTGTGCTGTGCTGTGCCGTGCTGTGCAGGACAGTGCAGAACAGCGGCATGGACGACGAGATCGGCGCACCAGCAACCGCAAAACCAAGGCACGGGACCCGCGGGTATTAATCAACGAACAACAACCACCAGTTATGTTACGAACGACGGACGGCCCAGGAGAATCTCGGCTGCGCACGAGACTGACGGGACGACGGCCGCGCGCGCCACGAGTCCCATCTCCTTTTCGTCCCTTGCCGCATTCCCCTTTAGGCTTTTGTCGCTTGGGTTTCGGGTTGCCGGCGCCGCCAAAGCATCGATGTGAGTCGGGCTGGGCGAGCTCGTCTGAGACGCCCAAGAAGCAAGAACTTCTAATGAATCAAAAGAAAGCAATTAAACCCCCAACCAACCCGCTGCGTCTCGGGACTTTGCCCTGCAGCTTGCGGCGTTGTGTTGCTTCGCCCTTCCCCAACGCTGGTTGTTGGTTGCTCCTTCATCTCCGTGCCAGGGCGGCATGTGGAGGGGCGCAATTACAGTGTCTCGCGCCCAACAACCGGCGCCAATGCTCGTCCGCATGAAAATGGCGATGCATTGACTGCTGCAATGTACACGCAGGAGGCAGACATGCAAGTCAGAGACCACGGTGCCCCCGGGATAAAATCTTCCCAGAAGTTTGTTGTTGGCCCTGGAGACTGAAGTGCAGTATGCAGCAGAAAAAAGCAACCGGAGATCACGGAGAACGGACGCTGGCTGAGCAGAGAACTGACTGGTAGGATGGGACTGTGATGTCCTGAGATGGGCTGAGATCGGGTTGCATTTATTTTGTCAAACCTGGTGTTTTGAGGCATCACTCCATGTTATCCTATGCCTCATGGCCTCGGCTGGGACTTTGATCACAGGGCATCATCCAATTTGGTTCTCGATTGGATCCCAAGGAGCCTGATCTCATGCCTTCATCCTCCGTCCGCCTCTCCTCATCCTTCGACTAAACCCGACGGATAACCCCCGCTACCAATCTCGTCCTCGTGACAGCTCCTTCGCTCCCACATCACGCACACTGCCTTGTCCGACTCCAGTAAGGCACGACATGACACAAGATAGCTCAGGCGCCCCCCAAATTCGGGTGTGATCCACGCCTCGAGTCACCGAGAAAGGAGGGGAAAGTTCCCTGCTTTACCCCCCTTGGGCGACGTTCTTAACCTTGGGAGAGCCACGCGAGGAGCCAACAGTGGCTTTGAGTGACCACCGCCAAAACACGACATCACACCCGCTGTGATTGGATCTCCTCCCCTCATTCATGCTCCGGACTCAGAAGCTCCTGATAGGCCCTGGTCTCGACCCCCTATCACGTCGCCACCGAGCAAAGGGGTTCCTCAAGGGACCGTTTAACGTGTGCCGCTTCCCCTGGAGGATCTGATCGGCGTGTCTGACAGACTTGTTCCAAAGTCGAAACAAAGGCTTCGTCAGGTATGAAGCACCAAGCAAGCGTCGATAAGATCGAAAAGTCATAGAGCCCCTCCGTGGCTCACCACCTTCATCCCCAGTCCCGACGTCATCGGGCCGTCGATCCCGAGCTAGCCACAGCTTTATTCCCGTGACTCCATCATGTGACAGTAGGCGTGATTTTCACTCAGGCAACCTTATCCCTTATGTCAGCAGGCTCCTTACGTAAGTCGGCCTCGAGGAAGAAACTTCCAATCCTCAACTCAAGAGTGGTCGCGAAGTACTATCCCCAGCCCTCACGATACGTCAACTCCCGCGGCCACTCACCAGCGCTCGGTGAAGGAGGTTTGCCCAGCTGCCTCGAATCTCTCGCAACGGTTCTCGATTCCTCACCACTCAGTTGCATCTCTTCCCGCTCCATCACGCGACAATTCATCCACCGGCCACAATGGAGTTCCGAACCCTCGTCCGCCCGGCTGCCCGCCTTCTCACCACCCCTCGCCCAGCCATCCTCCTCCCTCTCGTCCCCGTCCGTGGCCACAAGACGACGGCCCGCACAAAGCGCTCCCTCAAGATTGCGCCCCACGACTCCTTCCTCCCCAGCCGTCAGACCGCCTTCCCCGCCACCGACACCATCATCTACAACCCGCCCTCCTCCGAAGCGTCACCCGAACACACCCCCTTCCTCTTCCTCCCTAGCAATGATAGCCGCCGCGTCGCCCTCACCCGCCTCCGCCACATTGCCGACTCACCCGCCGCTCCCAAGAAGGCTTCGGACCTTCCGAAAGAGGTCAACTACAAGCGACGAACTCCTTCTTACCACCTCGGCGCTGAGGATATTAAGGAGATGAAGCGCCTTCGCAATGAGGACCCTTTCAAGTGGACTTCATACTCACTCGCCGAAAAGTTCCAATGCTCATCGGTCTTCGTACGAATGGCCGCCCCTGCCCCCGCCGAGTACCTGAAGGCTCTCAAGGACAAAGCTGAGCGAAGGGAGAGCAGATGGGGTCATATCCGAGCAAAGGCCAGAGATGATCGCAAGCGGAGGACGGAGATGCTCTACCGCGGAGAGCTGTAACGGGAGAGATGCCGAAACACCAAATGGTGTGCCTTTACGAACGAGTCACAGAACTGTACACATACGAGACCATTTGAGGCAACATGTACGAATAGGATTATCCAGAGGTGGAGCAAGAGCCAAAGATGGGCATCTGTTCGGAGGCTTAGAATGGTCAAATGGCTCAAGTCATTGTACAACTGCCGATACCAAGAACTCTCTAAATACATCAAAATAGCCTTTTGTATTTTGTTTTCCGTCCTTTTGGAAGGGCTATTACCAGCTTCCCACATGATCATTACTCATCCTCAAAAGCAGATGTGCACAAAATTTCCAGTTTATATCCCTAACCCAAGCATTTTTAACCAGAACCCATTCGCATCATACTTATGCAGTTTTCGAGCAGATGTCGTCCTGACATCCAAGGTTTAACCTGATACCGAATTTGACGTTGACGTCCTTCGACTGCTCCCCACAGAAGACGATGACGAAGATCCAGTGCCATTCCCGAGGTCTTTATCGCCCGGGACGACCCGCCAGCACCAACCACACCAGCTCCGACGCGCACCGCGCACCTCGCGGCCGAGGATCCGGCTCCCGCTGCCACGCTCGTCATCCCACTCCGGAACACACGCACCGACACGGACCATGCGGACGCGCTTGCGCTTCACAACGCCGCCGATGCCTTCGATCTCGTGCCGGTTGTAGCCCGGTCCCAGCGCGGGCGAGGGCGTGCGCTCGTGCGATAGGCGCAGTGAATCAATGAGCACGTCCATAGGGGCCGCTTGCGCCGTGACCGGCATCGGGGCGGGGACGACGTTACCATCCCGGGCGTCCTCCGCGTCACAGTCGAGTTGTTGCTCGCGCTCCTTGGCGGCACAACAGTCGGCTTCGCGGCCGCAGATGACGCCGCGATCGCCGTCACCGATGCCAGTTCCAAGACCACCGAGGATCTCGCCATATTGGTTGCGCCAGCGCCAAATACTATGCTGTGTTAGTGAACGCTTTGTGTGGGGAGAATGTAGACGGGGGACATACCGTTGGTACTCGTGATCGGCGCCGCGGATACTTCGTCCGCAGGGTTGGCATAGCCATACTCCCTCGTCGTCGCATTTGCAGACGACGCGTTGAACAGCTTCTGAAGTCACTGGCAGATTCGGGTCTAGGGGAGGTTTCGCCAAGGTCGCGATTGGGGCGTGGACACAGGCTTTGCATAGTCTTCTGTGCCTTTCACGCAAGGCGACTGGTGCTGGTGGCTTGATGGCGCAGTTCTATAATGACAAGATCAGCACATGAAATCCAATCTCACCTCGTTATTCCGTTCCGTCTAAGTGTTCTGGACGGGAGGACTCACCCTGCATATTACTTCATTACATCGACGACACTCGCCGACCATGTCGCGAGCGCAGTCACCAGACTTGCCACTGTAGCTGCGACCATCTTCCATATAAAACCAGTTCCCGGCTCGAGCGCGGTATCGAAAGGTGTCGGCAGGATCGACGACGACAGCTTCGTTGCCACAGCGCAGAGTAGAGGAGAGAAGGATGCTGCGGTATTGGAGGAGGCCATGGTAAACGAGGCGACAGGTACGAGAGAAGGCATCGAGGGTATTGAGATCGATCGAAGAGGCGATTGCGATGACGATTCTGTTCAAAGGCGGAAGAGACACATGTTAACACACTGTTGAGGTTCTCATGATGGAGCAGGTGGGTGTTATTGGGGACGTGGGGGGTTCTATGGCAAAGGTCCCATGATGAGGTGTTCTTGTCACAGAGTATCATTTAGATGAGACGAGAATTGGTGAATTGGGACGGCGGGACATGAGGGAATAGAAAAAACGGTCAAGGCATACGGATAACACGACAGAGCGTCGGTGGCAGAGCTGCGAAAGGTAGGCGTGTCCATGTTGGTTGTCGGTTTTGGGAGGTTGTGCAGGCCGTCGGGCCAGGGTCCATTCCGTCCGTTGGCGGAGAGCAGCTGGAGTTTCTTGAGCAGCAGTAGATGGTGATACTCCTGTTGTTGTTGGCGCAGCTGTTGGAGTTGGGGGTCGTTATGATGGAAGGGGTCGTGGTGGTGATGTAGCACGCCCGGCATCGGCATCGGGGCCGGTTTACGAGCATGAGCGTTAGGCACGGGGCCGGGGCCAAGACCAACAACGCTGGGACAGGCGTCGTCGTCGTCGTCCAAATCCACAAAGCGCGCCATGGCTGATTCGGTTGAGGAGGCGTGCGCTTTCGTAACTCACTGCGATGGTGCTCTGCTGGGGTTGCAGTTCCCTCCGCGCCTGGGCTACTAGACAAGGTAATTATTCGCTAGCCAGCTACCCACACGATGGCGTCCAGCCCCAGGATCTGATAAGCACGCGATCGTCCGGGCGTCGATGGTGCGTCCGAGGCTTGGCCGATGCAGCCCGGCGGACGAGGAAGTGGTCGCGGAGCGGGAGAGAAGCCGGGAAGGCGGCTTTGGGTTTGTCTGCTTTACGGACGACTTGCAGGAGTCTGGATACCCAGAACCGTTCCTTGGCTTGCGTGTTGGGCGGATCCCTGGTACGTAAAGGCAGGCAGACAGGGCAATTTCCTGTGTTTATTCTTTTTGCCAAGAGTAAAGAAACGCGGACTAGAATTGGAACAAGCAAAGCGTGGCTTTGTGGTTGATCTGGAAATGTGGAGGATGCG
Source organism: Neonectria magnoliae (assembly GCA_037954305.1). Lineage (NCBI taxonomy): Eukaryota > Fungi > Ascomycota > Sordariomycetes > Hypocreales > Nectriaceae > Neonectria > Neonectria magnoliae. The sequence goes on along the minus strand of JAZAVK010000008.1, from coordinate 321,370 downwards.
GGAAAAGAGGCCCAAGCCAGAACGAGCCGAGAAGTCTCTTAAAAACTGGGGATTCGAGGAAAACGGGGGGAGGGGTGCCACTGGAGCCTTTTTGATTTTGAGAAACCGGGGGGAGAGAGAGAATATGATGCGGAAATCGAGTAAGAGATGAGGGGGTGAACGGACGATGAGAGAGAGGGGGATGCGTGAGCGGCGTGAGGAGAAGGCCACGCGCGAAGGAAGGGCGAACGGATGGTTTACGACGAGATCGTGAGTGTCACTGGAGGTGAGCACGGGGGACGGGAGAGGACAGGGGATAGGCCGAAGCCGAAGAAGAGAAGCGACAACTGGACAATGGATGACGGAGAGGAGTGAATAGTCTGGATCATGTCAACGGGACGTCATCACTCGCGGGTTGCGATTATTATGGCTTGCGATTGCGATGGCGATTACTTATGTTAGCGTCAGACAGTCGCGCTTGTCTATTACTGCACGGAGTAATTACTCAGACAGAGTTTCACGAGCAATGCTTCCCAGACACGCACGAACAGCTGGAGCTCCGTCGGCATCTCTCGAGAGCCCAAAGCTCCGCCGTTCCGGATCCCAGTTCATGGCAGCAGCCCCTCTTCCGGCCGCAGTTTTTCTCCGCTTATATGGAGCCATCATTCGAACAGGAGGGACCTTTCACTAAAGAAGAGGTGGTCTTTTGGAGAGTACAAAACGATTCATACTTGGCGCAAAACCCAGCGACCACCGCCTTTCCGTCCCGGCGGTGACTGCTATCGGGCATTTTTAAACAAATGATAACCTCGCCCTGTGACCTTTGTCCATCCCCCCCCCCACTAACACACAACACACACGCCCGTCTGTGAGTGAGAAACGGCGCAGCAGGCTGGAATTGGGAACGGAAACGCACACGCCCCCTGGACTTTCGCTAGCCGCATGCCAGCGTTCCAGGGCGTGCGGCGGGCCTGTCATGGGAACCGACGCAGATTTTCGCGGGCATCAAACATCGATCCCAAGGTGAAGGAGGCCCGTTGGTTTGGGGGACGGAAATTGGCTCACCGTGGGAGAAATTGGCTCGGTTGGGATGCTCGTTTTCTTTCCTTTCCTTTCCTTTCCTTTCCTTTCCTTTCCTTTCCTTTCTTTTTCTCTTACGTACAGCTGACGCTTCTGTGTTAATCACCGCAGGACCTGGAGGCTGACAGGTGTCCCGGTCTCGGAGTCCATCTCATGGATCTCTATCCGTATCTTATCGCCATCATCATCTTGGTTGCGAGTCTAATAATAGACCTCACCTCCCGGCTTCCGTGCCTGATCGGTTGCTTTTCTTGCCACCGGCCCGTCTCGTCTCCTGCAACTATGGACTGTAACATCACGACGTCTCTTGATATTGAACAGCCAAGAGACGTCATCACACATCATCATATCATCTCTCCTCGGACACGTCAATCCACGGCCGGATCCACGAACCTGTCGATCACGCTCGGCTCAGTGCCCTTGTCCGGCCTCACGCCACACGGCACTTGCACATCCCAACTGCCTCCGAATGCCAAAGCACCAGCCACCGATGAAGTATTACGACTGTGGTATACAACATAATATTTTGCATTTCATAGATACGTTCACTCAGGAACAGGTTTATGCTTCAGCAGCTTATCTTATCCAATGTTGCACTGCAGGTCCGCCACGTTCACCATCAGCACTAACCAACTCAAAATTCTCGGCTGTTCACACTTCATCGATACATATCCGGCTACTCAATTCCGGTCGTAACTCGTGATAACCTCGTACTAATTGCCGCCACTTTATACCAGTCAAGAGATTCACGCCATTACGCCAAGACAGAGTACCATTAATAGCCGGCCGGGTCCGGTTACATTCAGGTTCATCCACACCCAGTTTCGTCTATTCTTAGGTAACATAACATGCATGCAAAACAACGTCTGCAGTCACAAACCAGTCAATTTACTTTACAAACCGGCAAAACGAGCTTCAATTTTGCTTTCTCAGTTTGTTCGTCCTCTGCCAAGCCGCCTTGTTTTGCCTTAAACGCAGGCTACAGCCGCGTCTGTGACTCTTGACAGTTATCGTCCCGCCTTGCAACCCAAAAGCCCTGACAATCACTTATGCAAACCCACTCCCTTTGTTCCGAGTTTGGGGTTGTCTTACAAACTTGAGTAAGTGATTGCCAAGCAGGCAATCTCGTTTTCCAAGGTGCTTCAGACCATAATCCGTGACAGATGATATACGTAGATGAAAGTTGGTTTCACAACTAATTTTGTTTTCAAAGAGTTTGTTACTCTTCGATGCGATTTCTCGTGCTCTTCTCCGAATAGTAAGCGCGAGTGTCCCAAACACCATCTTGCTCATACGCAATACTCGTTCCGAAAAATTATTTAATCCCTCCACAACTCCAGTAGTTCCTCACTCTTTTTTTCCTTCTCACATCCACACTCGATCTAATATATAATGACAGAGAATCCCACCCAAGCCTCTCAAGCGACATTGGGTCACGAGGGGAACCGGCGCTATATAAACAACCATGAGCGAATTCACGGCCGCTGCTTTCGACACAGACAATTAGCAACCTCCGCAGAGCCCTATTGGTCCACCAATCAGGGAGCGAAACTACCCGTTCATGACGAGGTCAATATTACGGCCAGGCAGAGAGAATTCCTGCGCGATGCAGTTAGGCTCGGAAAGTCTTGCCTATTCATTGCGGTTTCGTCCCAGTCGACTGTAGACCAAGTTCTATGGCGTCGTGGTCTACGAAATGACAGAACACTTCCAGCTGGTGAGTAATACGCTCTCTGCTATTTGGTTATTGACTAACACGATAGAGTAGAATCATCGACCCGCGTTCGCCATTCGCTCCGTCATTTGCGAGAGCGGAAAGTATCGACCGTGATAGTGGCTCCCTCACTCTCAGCTCATACTTATATCCATCCAGCCTATTTGATACCTGCAGGGCCGTCCACTACGACGTCGCTTGGTCGATCCCAACGTGACAGTGGGAGCAGTGCAGTATAGGTGTGACCTATATCGTCTATATCAGGAGCCACACCTTACAATGGCTTGCAGATGCAGCCAAGTCCAATCGTGTGGCAGCTTGATTCGGTCTTCGTTCTACACATGGTCCGACCCTGTTTTCAGGTCCGTTTCTGGGCTAAAGGGCAACCCCATGATTATTGGTCCCGAGCTGCCTGGACACCCGCTATCGAACGTCACTAATCTCTGGGCTGCCATATATTAAACAGGTGCCATCCTCCCGGACAGCTACCTGTCGTGCCACTCAGCCAGATGGCGCCCCTTTGTTACGTGAGCGCCTTCTTGCTGCCTCTGCCGACGGCTATCCGCGCGAACGGACAGTCCTAGTCATCGACTCCAGTGTCATCGACTGGGAGAGACTGTACCTTGTTCCGGCCCCATGTGCTGTCGAGGCAATCGCCTGGGGATGTCTTCGTGGTCGAGGGCATCCTGCGCCCGATGAGTGCATCCATCGCGCATCCATCGGCCACACTATATATTATCAACTGGTTCTTCTCCCAGTCGCAAGGGCTTCTGGACTTCCCGCGAACCGAATCGAACAGGTGTCTCCAGCACTCTGTCTGGTTCGCGGCTGGGAACGTGTCCATCACCGAACCTGAATTAGCGCCCCATGATATCGGCGGTGCTGCTCAGCCCGCTCTCTTGCGGAGAGGACAGCTAATAAGACGTTGAGCTCGAAAAGTCACGGCAGAACATCAAAGCTCCGTATTCCCAATCACACCGGATATACATTTAAGCTGCCTCGAGGCCTTGGAAGCCAGGCCAGTGAATGCGAGCCTGGTCACTCATTCGGAATACCGAACGTTAAAGCTGTCGGCAGTGATGAGCAACTCATCCAATATGCCTGGGTTCCGGGCCATCCGCTGGCCGACGCAGAATGCGAGATGGTCCACTATCCGATTGCTCCGATGGCCAAAAGTCCATCCGGTCACGATGACATCAACAAGCTCGAGACTATATATCCTCTGCTAACTCCAACTTGTTCTTCCCTCGCAATGGAGCTGGTGCTGCCCTAGTTCCTGACGAAATCCTACAAGGCAGAGTGGGAGAAGTTGCGTCTCGGGGGTCTGTCTCACATTGTCGGCCAGAACCAGACACTACAGCGTCGACCAAGGAGCTGCGGAGCGATTTCAGGCACAGTTTGCACTTTATCTTATAAGGGACCACACACCGCCATATTACCAGTTTGAGCCGGTTGAACGAGTCCGACAGAATACTTCCCAGACTGCTAGTAGACCGAGAACTTGCTATTGGTCCCTACATTCCCACTATGGCCAGGAACAATCTCTCCTCCTCGTCTCAGATCGCACAGTTTCCGTCATAGACGCCTCATTCAGTCATCACCATGCTACCACCCTCGAGATCCGCTCGGTCCTTCGGCCCTCTTTGAGTCGAACGCGTGCGATATATACATCAGAGGCCGCCAGTAAGTACGGCCTTGATAGCCACAACAAACTAGCGCCCCTATGTTTTTTCGAGACGAGAATGGACGACTGCAGTGGGCAATCACTGTACGCGCAGCCAGCGAAACTCAACTATTACGTGGCATCGTCGCGCCGGATTCCTATACTATTGCGACACCCACAGCAGCACCAAGATATATACCTGGACCTCGCTCACCGCCAAACTGGCTCCGAATCGTCGCCCGAAGACACACCTTGCTTAGACACGAAGATATTGCCATATAGTCCGAGTGTTTAGTTCCTCATCTCTAGGACAGTGGCGCTGAGCAAGTTCATCCTTTACTTTCCTCACCTCTTGAGGTTTAGATCTCCTGATACTTACACCCCTCGAGGTCCACGCTAATTCACTTGACTTTGAGATCGGCCTGGGGGTTCCAAAGTAGGGTAAACCCCAATAACGTATACTATACGATTCGGGCGGCCATTATAGAGACGCTACTCCGGTAGTTCGGAATGAAGAAATCAACCAGTTCGCGACATTTGCTCCGGTCCCCCCCACGCCTCTATACACACGCGGTTCTGTACCTTGCCTGGAGGAATCATATAACCCTCAAATTAAGGCAGTGTTTTGGTTCCCTGTCGGAAATTCGCGAATACCGTACGGTTCGTTGGAGGATACCTTCCAACCATTTCACGAATCAACGGCGTGTCTCGGCACCTATCCTGAACCAACACCAACGCTCAGCCAACACAGACAAATACGCTCTTTTCGGCCTTGTGGTGGAACCCAGGGGCATGAAATGCCGGTTCACGACTGTCGGATCTCGGATGCTTGTGTTGGAAAGATTGGAGTAAAGATGTTCCCGCAGCGGGTGGGTGATTTCTCCATCAACCTCCTGTTATATCGCCCAGAATAATTCCGAGCTATTTTTCAGAACCCGGTCATCCGCAACAGCAATAGTATCTCATCGCTGTACCGCCCAAACATCGTTTAGATCTATATAAAGTAAGAAGGAAGGAACGACTAGAGAGCAACTCAATGTGTCTTGGGCAGATGCCTGAAGTTTAACGCCGGCCAGTCAGGCTTCAAAGAAAAGGATCTCAGAAAGAGACCTCTTGGCCATGGATCCTTTGGTATTAAATATATTAATAAGCTCAACAACAACGACCATGAGCTTCAATGTCTCTCCAGTTCTTACTGTCCCTAGGGCATTCTGGGCACAGACGCGGATATAACGAACACAACAAGGGTCTATTGCCTGGATAACATACCTCTGTTTTCTTCTGAGACCACTCCTTCCTGGTTGGCTACCACCCGGGAACTGTCAACTGGGCTGTTGCCAGACAGGAAAATCCCGAATGGAGTGGGATGCTCTCCTCAAAAGAACAGGAACCACAAGCCCGGGCAGCGATAAGACCAAGGTTAAACCCAGGATGAACTCTTATATACGGCGACTCTGGATCCGTCCTCAACCCCGTTTCTTAGCCCACCGGCGAACATGACTATGAACGGGTGGCGGTGCGGATCGAGAACCAGTGCGAAAAGATGCTTCGGTTACTTCATGAAAGACCAAAGACTCCGACCTTTATCCACCACACAGTTTTGTGGTCTCTTTCACTACAAGAAAATATATATTAAAGAACCCAGAGGAGGGAAACAGACGCCCACCATGTCGGGCCTACGAGGCCATGGCCTCGAATCCCATTACGATAACAATGCATTCGCGCCCAGGCGACCCTAGAAGATAGTCCGGCGGCGTTTATATTGACATGTCCCGAGGTACTATGACGCCACTACTCCGGTTGGGACACGATTCTGTCACATGAGCCACGTCCTTGTCATCAAGCGACTTCAGCTTCCTCATCTTCTCTACTTGCCTGGAAGGATACCATTAGGTGGATCGTATAACACCTGGCCTTTTTCTCCTTCTTATTGTCTGCGAGGCAAAACAATATCGAAGAAGCGATACATCATGATCATCAAGAAAATGCAAATCATGACGAGTACTAAGCCGGCTTAACGTTTCACGACGACCTCGTCATTATGAAGACCTCACTTGGGAAATCCGAGTCGCGGTACTGCTGCTGTTGTTGGAATGTTCATTAAACACCTATATATAACTGCATCGCCTGCATCTCATCCAATCACATACTGTGACAACCCCATTGTCGTATCAAATGGTAGCAATTGAGGACTTCTGATTCCTGGGCACTCAACGTACTCTGCAGCCAACTGGGCAACTGTGCTGGCAAGACAGCTCATGCTCTCGGACTGGGGAATGCCAAAGGTTATCATATCAGACCGTGAGGCAAAGTTCACTTCCCCCTTCTGGAAGACACTCTGGAGCCTCTTTGGAATGAAGCTGGCGATGAATATAACCTACTATCTATAGGCGGATGGCCTCTTGGAAAGGAGGAATCACACCGTCGAAATTGCCCTCCGCTTCCATTATATAGAACATCCGGATACAAGCTGGGTACACATACTGCCAGCCTTGCAATGGAATCTCAACGGAGCATACAACACCAGCACGAGGTCATGGCTCCGTAAGTTCCGTGTGTCCGGGTGTTTTCACGGTACCTGGCTAATATTTCTTCTAAGGGCATGCCATCTAGGTAGTTGACCAAACTCAACAGGTCACCAGTACTACCAAGATATCCTCGACAAATTTCGGTCCTTATTCAGACCATTGAAGAACCCTTCAGTTCAACTGGTCTGAGTGCTGTGGCTTCACAATGAAAGGTTTCAATTGCTTTGGAACATTCTTGCCCAAAAGGGGCTCAATAATGTAGCCGACTCTTATTACTATTCCTTCGTCAACGAAGAAATAGACCAATAATGAACACTGGAAGAAGCTCATCAGTATTTGACTAGGCCTGAGATCTTTTCGCCATTGCTCAACACCAATATATATCGATTACAACAGACCCGAGCCGATACCGAAAGACAACGATGGCCGGAACAACACCTTTCTCGCACTCGTTGGTGTTCACTCGTCTCTGTCTCCTCATTTCCTCGCACCCAAGCCACAGTTGCCAGTTCGAATTCATGTGGGAATGCATCGATGCCGGCTTGGCGCTTCGTCACCACCGTTATATAAATCGCCTCCAAGTCAACAGCTGGTGCTATTCACAGTGGCAAACGCGGGCTCACACAAGTCTCGATAAATTGCACTCACTAAGGTTGTCTGCGTTGACGAATTCAGTGCAGATTGGCTTGTCCCTCCGGCGATCGTTTGTCAACAAGGAAACGGACCCTCAACCATCCGACTGGATTGCTCCTAGCGATCGCACGTGGCCCGGTGGGATATATTATTTGGTTGTTAAATGGATCGGGTACAGACAACGGCCGGATCTACAACTCGGCACTGGAAGGGAGTTCACATGGCCAAGTTGAATCGACCCAAAGAGGCGAAGCTGTGCGCCGCATCTCGACAGACGCAAACAACAATGTTGTGGGATTATCGAAACCCAACCAGCTGCAGGAGGCCAACGATGACAACGATACCCGACAGGACGACGAAGTCCAACAGGACGACGAGAGCACCGACGACCTTATCGATATGACAAATCATTTTTAATACCGCAATACAATCTCTGCGCTACCACTACGCGTTCGTTCTAATAAGAACCTCAATATTCACCTCGTGGTTCGAACTTTACGGCCAAACGGTGCTGTTGCCAAAAAGAAGTGTTCTGACTTCCGACTGTGTACATCTTCCAGTTCCCCTACTACATTTAGCGATAATAGGATAAGCAACCTAAGTGATCCGGCGCTCAGTACGCAGCTACTGGATCGCTACCGACGAGAAACTAAAGACCAAAGAGTCGGACAACCCATCATCCTGACATACCCGACTTCATCGTCCTCAAGTACCAGCATGGCCTAATTGTTGGGGGAATAAGTTAGGCCTTAAATCAACCATCTTATGGTAATATGTATTTTATTTTTGTGCTTGTCTTACTCCACAAGCTCTCTCTCTCTCTCTGGCCTGATTTGATTGGTGTTGTGTTTCGGAGCGGTCCGGTGTGGATCCCGTTCGGCGGAGTGGGGCTCCCGGCAGCTGGCCCCGAGTAACGGTCGGGTGTTAGTAACTTCTGCCTACTAGCAAATTTAGTGGAGATGCAAGTACTATCTCTCGCCCTCACACAAACCCTGTTGCAAACGGTAGTCAGTAATGGGATAATAGCCACTAGCAGGTGGCAGAGCTGCTTTTGCTCTCCTTTCTCCCTTGAATTCTTTACTAAAGTCCTTCAGCAAATTCGGCAAGCAACCTTGCAAGCCGTCATTCGCCACGTATTTCTCATCGAATGTACCCTAGCAAGTGTCGCGTAGTGCATGCTATGTTTCGAAATGACCCATCAAGCGAGAGAGAGTCCGATCTCCTGTCCTCTTAAGACCAAGCAGCGGTGCTCAAACCCCTACAACACTTCATACACATGGAAAGCTAACCATCGAATGGAGAATTAGCGCAAATAATTCAACCGCCATTGTCTCAATTGCAACGAGGCAGAAAACTACAATTACCTTAGTTGAGGCGGAGCGAAAGATGAGCCACTCTAGTGGAAAAACGCCCCGCTCAGCCTTAGCTTACCCTAGCTTAGGCATTCATGTTATAAGCTGTAGGCAACGACAAAAACATCAACAACCCGGGGTCTTTGGGAAATTTATCTGGCCTCTTTTGCTTATTTTCATCCATTGACTCTTTTTTCCGCCTGGATCTTTTTTATCCAACAGGAACTTGACACCGTGGCTTACTTACTGTAGATCCCATAAACCAGGTTCTCAGGAGCATCCATCAACCAACCAAGCAAGCTCCTATCCAATACCATCGTCACCGCCATGTTATCTAACCTCGCCTCCAAGCTCGGCTTCTCGTCGCCCAAACCGTTCTCCTTCGCCGTCAAAGCATCCGCGATGCCGAAGAGCAAAGCCCCCGTCCAAGTCAACTACACCCACAACGACGTCGCCATCCCCAACGACTTCCTGACCTCCCCGCCAGCCGTCCCCATCACAGTCACCCACCTCGACTGGGCGTCGTCAGAGCTCCCGGAGAACGAAGGCCGCACTGCCCTGGTTCTCGAGAACGTCCTCTCCGCCGCTGAGTGCAGGCAGCTCCTCTCGTTGGCCGAGGACTCGGTGCCTAAAGAAGAGGGCGAGTCCGCGTGGAGGCCGGCGCTGGTGAGCCTGGGTCCAGGGTGGGAAGCCCCTGCGCCAGGGTATCGCGAGAGCGACAGGATCATCTGGAACCAGCAGACCGTTGTAGATCGTCTCTGGGAGCGCTGTGCCCAGTCCGAAGGACTCCGTGAGCTGCTGGCTGAGGTACCACCTCAACCTCCGATGGGAGGCGGTAAGTGGGAGTTCCGGCGTTACAACGAGCGGATGCGGTTCCTCAAGTACTCTCCCGGACAATACTTCAAGCGTAAGTTGTTCACAAGCCTGTATCCATCGCATTCAGTACCTAACCATTTCAAATAGCCCACTGTGATGGCCCTTACTGGTATGAGGACGGCAAGAGGGAGTTCCAAACCCACTACACGGTGCATCTCTACCTCAACGACTCGGTCGTGAATGACCCGAACTCCGACCTCAAGGGCGGCGCGACGTCGTTTCTCAACCGCAAGCAAGACAAGAGAGTCGACGTCAACCCCAAGATGGGAAGCGTCCTCATCTTCCAGCACAGCAGACTCTTCCACGAAGGCGCCCAGGTAATAGAGGGGACAAAGTACACCATGCGAACGGATATTCTATATGAATGGGTTCCTGACGCCGAAAAGCCTGCCAAGACTGCTGCTTGATTGGCCTAGATACCTGGGATTTTTATTTACATAGATAGTGCTTCAGTCTAATACGTACGCCTCGAGGCGAGAGAAGCGAGTTCAGTTATTATTCACCTACGCTTCGGCATCTTCTTCTCTTCCATTTCCTCGACGTCCTTCTTCTTGTGGAAATGAGGCGCCAGTTCCGCCAGCCACACGGGTTCGATGGGCATCACGCTGCGCATGTACTCTTTGGTGGTCTGCACCAGCTCAAAGTACACCACCATCTTCTCCGGCGGGTCTGTCGCCATCAGCACGCTGCTAGGATGGATCCACACCGTCGTGTTGTTCTTGACCGTCCGGTAGCTATCACCGCTCTTTTGTAGACGCGCCGCGTTGGGGAAGAAGCCGGCTGTGATGGCTCGCTTGATGGGACGAACGTTGGCTGCTCCGCACGTCGACGGTGCCACCTCGACTCGCTCACAAAGCTTGGCCAGTTGGTCTCGAACATCGCGCGCTCGGGTCAGGGACCGTTGCTGCAGGAAGTTCTCGCGAGCCCAGACCGGGGAGAAGTCGCTGTCCACCCACTGGTTGTACACATTGAGCAACGTGAGATGATCGCCTCCGTCCTTGATGGTGAATCGGTTACGGGCGCTGTCTGCGTGGATCTTCTTATCCTTGGGCCGGAAGAAGAGCGCAGAACCTTCGCCAAGCATAGACACGATAGAGAGCACCTCTTCCACGCACTTTTCTTTGTCTGCTGCAAGAACAGCCTTGGCAAGCATAGGGTCCGTTGGAAACTCGGCCATCTGGCGACCCAGCTTGGTCATCTCGCCCTTGTGGTTCAACGCTTGTAGAGCGAAGAGCTGGTTCAGCGCGCCGATGAGCGCCTCCGTCGGTGGCGGATCCATAAACTCAAAGTCGAGTAGCTCGTTGATTCCAAGCGACTTAAGCTGCAGCACCACCCCATTCAGGTTCGTCCGCTGGATTTCCGGCGTCGTCGACTCGTCCATCTCGTTCATGTAGGCGAACTTGGTATATAGCCGGAAGCACTTTCCAGGACCAACACGACCAGCTCGACCACTACGTTGGTTGGCAGATGCTCGGGAGCAGGGAACCACAACCAGGTTAGACATGCCTGTCGCCGGGTTGTACACGTTCTCCTTGACGTAGCCAGGGTCGATAACGTAGACGATGCCATCGATTGTCAGACTCGTCTCGGCGATATTCGTGGCCAGGACGACCTTACGGGCACCGTTGGGCGTGGGCTCGAAGATCTTGGACTGGAGCTCAGACGGCAAGTTGGCATAAATGGGACAGATGACCAGTTCCTTGATGCGACTGCCGAGTTTCTTGGCCGTCTCAGAAATCTCCAGTTCCGCCGCCTCGATCTCATCTTGTCCAGTCAAAAAGATAAGAATGTCGCCCTTGCCCTGGGTTGTGTGAATTTGGAAGGTCGTGGTGATGGCCGCGGCCAGGTAGTTTGCTTCCGGGGCTGGTGTGTAGTAAATGTCCACAGGGTATCGTCGGCCAGGGATGTTGAAGATGGGTGCATCGTCAAAGTATTGTGCAAACTTCTCGGCATTCATGGTCGCTGATGAGATCAGTAGCTTGAGATCCGGTCGCTCACGAGACAAATCCTTAACCAGGGCAAGCAAAATATCCGTATGCACTGTCCGTTCGTGGGCTTCGTCGATCATGATAGCGGAGTAGCCTGATAGGTCCGGTTCTGTCATGAACTCTCGTAGCAACATGCCGTCAGTCATGTACTTCATGACTGTCTTGTCGGATGTGCAGTCCTCGAAACGAATCGTATATCCAACTTCGTTTCCAACCTTGACACCCACTTCATCCGCGACACGAGCCGCTACACTCATGGCTGCGACTCTTCGAGGTTGTGTACATCCTACCTTCATACCGTTCTTGGTGTAGCCGGCTTCGTGAAGATATTGCGGGAGCTGTGTCGTTTTCCCGCTACCAGTCTCACCGACAATGACCAGCACTTGATACTGCTCGAGCGCGGCAAGAAAGTCATCCCGATACTGGTATATCGGCAGGCTCTTCCTCGTTTCTTGGATTGTCAATGCCTTCTTCTCGGCAGCATCGATCTGGGCGGCTAGGAATTTCTGTTCCTTGGTCAGTTTTTGGTCGTCACCCGCGAGTCGAGAATCCAGGTTCCACTGGATATATTGAGCGTCATCGAGGACGTAGTCGTAGTCATCGTTTTCCCTTTCGGCGCGTTGGATTTGGGCCTTTGCTTTTGAGGCCTGCTCTCGTTCCCATTCCTCGTGCTCCGTGACAAACTTCTCTTGGCCGTATTCGTCTTTCTCGACATAGCGCTTATACAGCGCTTCTTCCTTCTTTTTCCTATCCAGTTTTCCCTTCTCCGTAATGTAATCTTCGGGCATCACGTACCCGTCGCGGTGGTCGTCGATCTTTAGGCGCTCCTCGGCCAAACGCAGAATCTCTCGGTTCTTCGCAAACTCGGCCTTTTCCATCTCAGACAGCCTCACGCCGCTCCTAAGCTCAGCAGTCTCTTCGGAGACCTGTTTCCTCAGCAGAGCTAAGCGTTCTGCCTCTCGTTTTTTGAGATACTCCTGTCGCGATCTCTCTCGAATGTCGGGTAGCGCTTGATTTCTGGCCTCGGCATCCTCCGCAAGCTTTCGTCGCGACGATGACTCGCCATCCCTACCGTTCTTCTTTGACCGTCCCTTGTCCTTCTCACTGAGTCGCTTCGCGAACGCTTCTCGCTCCTCGATGTCCTTGCGACGCTCCAGCTCCTCCTTCGCCCCGTCGGATAGATCCTCCTCTTTCGGTTCATCGTGGCTTAGCTTCACCCTCTTGCTTGCAGACTCCTCGAACTCGCGCTCGTTCTCCTCGTCTGGATCGTCGGATGGTGGCTCCTCGTCGCCCCATCTGTCGTCGTCAGGGGCACCATCGCGTCGGCGATACTGCTTCGGTTGGTTGTTGCGGGATGACCCTCCTGGGGGAGACCTGTTGCGACTGCGACTGCGACTGCGATCGCGACGCGACTTTGAATGTCGGGAGGAGGATTTGTCGTCTCGGTCGCGATGTCGGTGCTTGTACTTCTTCTCCTTCGTGACTTTCTGAGGCCCCACCTCATCCTCGCCCATAGGCAGAAAGGCGTACTTTTTGGAGCTCATGGCGGATGTGTTTGGGCCGGGTCGAAAGGAGGGAAGAGGAGGTTTGTCAGCCTTATGTCCCGGAGCCGAAAACAAGTAACGGTCTTGAGTCAGGAGCTTGATCGACAGCCAAGGTAACTTACTCTCAGCCCCAATTAGGCCTACGATGCAGCAGCCTGCTTGACGTTGGCCGAGAAATTTGTAAGGATAATCCGGTAGTTAGTCCGGCAGCCACTAGGAAGCTTCTGATAAGGATCCACCCTGCAGGGTTCCTGACCGATAAGGTGCTCATTGTTACCTACAACGCCAGGTACGGAATAGGTGTACATTCATGTTAACACGCTGGTCCATTGTTCGCTCCCAGGTCCAACTCATCTTCCTCCACCACCCTTCTGGAATTCCGCTGGCTTGACGATTCTGGTCGCCAGAGTCCGTTTTTTCTCTTGTGCGTCTTCAAGTCCCAGTGCTTAGGCACCCCGTGGTGCAATGTTGTTCCGCGGAGCTGTTATATTTGCCCTGCTGGCATTCCTCCAGCTGGCTCTTTGCGCCGAGGACTACTACAAGGTATGTTCTCTCTGCCTTTGCCTAGGACTGTCTATGGCTGTTTAATGACTGGAAATCAGATCCTCGGTGTCGATAAGAAGGCCTCGGACAAGGAACTAAAGTCGGCATACCGCAGACTTTCTAAGAAATACCACCCAGACAAGAATCCGTATGTCCCTCCACACCATGTGTCGCAACACCAACTTGATGTAACTAACTCTTGTCTCTTTCAGAAACGATGACACTGCGCACGACAAGTTCGTCGAAGTCTCTGAAGCCTACGATGTCCTAAGCGATGGCGAGACCCGGAGGATCTACGACCGTCATGGTCACGAGGCCGTCAAGAACCACAAGAATGGCGGAGGCGACAGAGGTGGACATGACCCCTTCGACCTCTTTAGTCGCTTTTTCGGCGGCCATGGCCACTTCGGCCGCGGCTCCGGTGAGCCCCGAGGTCACAACGTCGAAGTCCGCGTCGAGATCTCCCTCCGCGACTTCTACAACGGCGCCACGACCGAGTTCCAGTGGAACAAGCAGCATATCTGTGAACAATGTGAGGGCACCGGCAGCGCCGACGGTCAGGTCGAAACCTGCGGGACTTGCGGCGGCCACGGTGTCCGAATCGTCAAGCAGCAGCTCGCCCCTGGCATGTTCCAGCAGATGCAGATGCGATGCGATGCGTGCGGCGGCCGTGGCAAGACCATCAAGCACAAGTGCCCCTCGTGTAACGGCCAGCGCGTTGAGAAGAAACCCACAACCGTTACGCTCAACATCGAGCGCGGCGCCGGCCGCGACTCGCGAGTCGTTTACGAAAACGAGGCCGACGAGAGCCCCGACTGGGTCGCAGGCGACCTCATCGTTACACTGTCAGAGAAAGCGCCCGATCTGGAGCGCGACAACCCGGACCGTATCGACGGCGCCTTCTTCCGGCGCAAGGGCGATGATCTATACTGGACTGAGGTGCTCTCTTTGCGCGAAGCGTGGATGGGCGACTGGACGCGCAACCTCACGCACCTGGACAAGCACGTCGTGCGCCTTGGCCGCGAGCGTGGCCAGGTGATACAGCCGGGACACGTCGAGACGGTCACTGGCGAGGGCATGCCCAGGTGGCACGAGGACGGCGACAGCGTCTACCACACGCACGAGTTTGGCAACCTATACGTCGAGTACTCTGTGATTCTGCCGGACCAGTTGGACAAGGCGGTGGAGGAAGAGTTTTGGGGTGTGTGGCAGAAGCTTCGCGGTAAGCACGGCGTGAACCTGGACAAGGACAGTGGACGGTCCGAGGCAGAGACGACACACGATGAGTTATGATGAAGGGTGGCAGTGGGAGTATGAGGCCTAGTGGGGTTGGTTGTACGAAATATCAGCGCAGACTTTACATGATTGTATACCATTTAACATTACCGTCGCCGCCGAAGGCATGGCTATAGACATAGAATAGTAACAGTGGACATTGCGGTATTATTATTTCCTTCCCCATTTTTAACACCTTGAGTTAAAGACTAGCAGGCCATCAGCGTCAAGATCAGACCAGTCCATGATACTTGTCCAGCCTTTTTAGAATTGAATTGGTGCCAGCGAGCGCCAGTGCTTGGCCATCCGAATGAAAGTAGGCCAATTGCTGGTTTAGCTGCTGTCTACAAGACACAAACTATTGATAAGGATTCTTTGACCTTTCAAGACTCCAATAGTGGTAGGGTACATGCACGCTGGCTTAGGGAGAGGCCCGGAGTCAGCCAGGCTCACTCGCAAAGCCTAGGAACGTACACGCACCAAATGCAGGCATACAACAGGAACCCGAGCCTTGGGTCCTTATCCCTAATCTCCCTTATTCCTACATTCAAGAGCTATTTGTCTAGTCGTCTTTCACTTCGGCTCAACTCAACTCCTATATGTCAGCAAATTCGCCGTCACCCGTTCCAAACATTACCGGCATCATGGCTTCCGATCCCGTTCCTGACGCATGCACAACTCGGACACAAGTCGAGAAGCTCACATGGCTCGACACGCAACCCTATCCCGAAAACCCCGCCGTGTCTCTGGGCGAAGTATATCGTCGAGGCGCTGGCATCACGATCTATTCCACAGCTTCTATACCATGCTCCAGATTCTGACAAGAGAGTTCCAGGCGCCCGGCTCGGACAAGGCTAAGAAACTATTCCGACGACTTGTCAATAAATCAACGACAGCGTCTTCAAACTAATGACCGCCGTTTACAATGATTGCTTGTCCATCATTGTGCACAGAATGGTTGGTGATGAGCCTCCGGTGTGGAGGCGATCTCTAGTGAGCAGTTGTCAGGCTTTGAGGAGCTCCTCATGGTCTCACCAACTGAAGACGGGGTGCGTCCCCTTCGTTGCCTCCAGAAAAAGTCTTTTTAACGCTGTATTAGACTTCCTGGAATACGACTCAGCAAATACTCAAGATTCTGTGTGATCAATTCCCTAATCTTAAGAAAAACAGTCCTGCTCTAGGAGGCCCTGCCCAGCTCCTGTTGAGCTTCCTCAATGCTGGCACCGGATCCTTTGATTATGATGAGTACAGTCGCTTTCCCGAATTGAAAGAGCCACCGTGTCTCCCTCTGTAAGTCTTGCTTAGAATGAGGCATTACAACCACTCGCAACGGGTTGGAGATATATGCGAATGTAGCGTGGTGACTTGCTTGGCGGTTCGGACATCTTCGGAGATCGGGAACCACGGGGCGAGTGTTCAAGGCATACTGCATTGTACGCAACACCATATATTTTGGGCCTAGTTGTACGAAATACCAGCGAAGAGTTTACATGACTTCGCCTACCAATCTTTTATACCAGGCCCATAGACTGCTACCATTCTGACTGGTGACTCAAGCAATGTAATGGGTGAGTCTGGAAAATATCAAGTTTTGGGGGACGCAGGGGCATATTACCGTCCTTGGTGTTTAATATAACGGTAATGTTTTGGACTTGGTTGGTGGGGAGGTAGGTCGTGATAATGCTGGTGGGAGGTTGAAGTAACTCGACGAGACGTAGACATCATACCTGCATAGTGGCAGTACAAACATTACTACTAGAAGCATAAACAGAACTCCATATCTAGGGCGCTTCTCTGAGTTGAGATCAGAACTCCAAGCATATATGTTATCCTGGCTGGGTCATCTTCACAAAGACCCATGCTGACCACTATAACCCCTGAGATGGTATCGCGAACTGGAACCGGATGTGACCTCCACTAAAGACGAAGCCCTTCTTCCGACGGACGCCGCGCAGCGAGATGAAGGATATTTTTTGGAAGGGTGGCGCTTGTTGGCGTCCAAACATTCAGCAAGAAGTTGGCAACACGATTATTCACCTCTCGGTTTGAGACGGTTGGGGGCAGGAGACTGTTATGGACCGAGTCAATGCCCAGCGTTCGACGCATCGCAGTCAGGACGCTGTCATCCTCTCGGGCCGCCATCTCGGGGAGAACTGCCAAGATGCTCAACACCGTCGAGACTGGCAGCAGCATCTCCAAGATAGCCGTGCCGGGGAGGTACAAGGCCTCGTGTAGGCATGCCCCGTCCTTCTCCAGCAGCCCAATCTCGCCTTCGCCGTAGCTCCCGGCGTGTTGCAGGAGTAACTCTACGCCCGAGGCGAAGTTGTTCGACACCGCCAAGAATATCGGCGACGGTACGGATACTACCGAAGCCTGGCTGGTCCGGGGACTAGGCGCCAGCCCACCTTCCGTGTCCCGGAGACTAAGCGCCGACCCACCCTCCGTGGCCCGTGCCGGCTGGCTTGAGCTTCCGGCGCCGGCTCTGGAATTGAGGCTCCGGGACCTCCTGCCTGTCTCATCATAGCCCATTCCTGTCTAGAGACCTCGCCTCGCGGGTTGCAATGCCCTCGTGAACGTGCTTTCTGTGGCTGGACAGGTGGCAGTTTCGCATTTCCCGACGTCAGTAACTCATGAGCGCACTCGGAGTGTTTGTGTCGCATCGCCGCATGCAACGGCGTCCAGCCATTCACATCCGGGATCGCAATGTACGCGCCCTCCGACAACAACATCTTCGCCACGCACCCAAAGCCGCCGTCAACAGCGTAGAGCAATGGTGTCCACCCGCGTTGGTCTTCCGCGTTGACGAGGCCATCATGGCACGCAATGAGGGACGACGTCCACAGCGTGCTCCCGGTCTGAGCCACCAAGTGCAGCAAGCCCCGTCCGTCTGGCATCGTAATTTTCGGGTCTGCCCTCTTCGAGAGCAGCGAGGCGAGATTCTCCCACTTATGCTCGATGGCGATGAAAATTGGCTTGCGCCCGTCTTTTTCACGCAGGTTCACGTTGGCACCAGCAGAAATCAGTTGCGTCACGGCCAACTCATTAGCGGACTCAAGAGCGACGTGAAGGGGAGTTCTGCCTTGTTTATCGGTCGACTGGCTATAGTGGGAGATCATGAAGATGTCAATCATCTCGTCCTGCCCGTTCTCGATGGCAAGACGCAGCGGCGTTCGTGACCTCGTGGTGGCCCATAGAGGTTTCCAGGACGCTGTTGAAAGTAAATCGTCTTTCATGAGCAGCTTGGCAAGACCTGATAGTCCGTGTACGGCAGTCGCGTGAAGCGGCGTCATTCCACGAGGGTATTTGTGCTCGCCGTGGATGTAACGCGCCGTCTTAGCCCAGAAGTCGAAATGCCCTGTGCCTGGCTTAAAGAACGTAAGAAGAATCGAATTCCAGGCCGCCTTCAACATTCTTATGTTCAGTCGCGAGACATAGACTGGCCAGTTACTAGCCGCATGCTCTAGGAATGGAGTATTGGCAAACATCTCGGGGTTGAAGTACATGTCATCGTCCTCTAGACTCTCAACCTCCATAGGCAACCCGGTAGTGATTACGTCTTTCATGCTCAAATACCGAGCACAAGCCGACAGGAGTTGTATGTTGCTGTCCGCTTCATGGAGATAGAGAACATTCTCGCGGTTTCCTTCGACCAGAGACCTGAGAAACAGGTAGACCGAGTAGTGCGCCAGCTCGATCTTTCCCGTTGACTGCGACTCGCGAATCAGGCTCCCGCATATCTCAAACACATCGTTCTGGTTGGCAAGTTTGTTGCGTCGAACATCGTCAAGAGATGCGGTCCTGGATGAGACGGCGATTCCCTCCACCAGCTCGGAAAGATCGAGAGGGGTGCTAGACAGCATGACAAACTGTAGAATCCTCTTGGCGAGAACCCTATCGTAGGCATCCAGTTTTAAGAAAGTCTGCTCGAAAGTCCGCTCAAGGTTCCGTGGCAAGGCTTGTAGAAGGCTTGGAGTGATGGCAGTCCGGACATGGAAAAGATGATCGACTTGGCAGACAACCCAGAGAAACCTGAGCATAGTCCATTAGCTACTGTGTTACCGAGGCAATCAAGTTGTTAAGGAAAGGACACTCACATGCCATCCGCGCGAGTCACCAGCTCTCGCACAACGTCCTCCACCTCGGACCCGCGGAATCGACGCCGGCCAAGTTGCTTCCGAACGAACCGTTCTATGTCGGGGCGGATGTCTCCAGGGGTGATGGTGACAGTACAATAGAACGAGAATGCATTCTCCAGATCCATCTCCACACGGCTCGCGACGAGGGCCTTGAAGTCACCATCGGTTTGCGACAAGTTCTCAAGAAAGTCGAGGATGCTCCATCGATCCGGCACTTCATCCAGGCCATCGAAGACGAGAAAAAGCCTGTCGAAGTACTGTGACAGCTCCATGAAGATTTCCTGAAGGTCCTCCAGGCCGGGACAAGTCGACTTTCTTTGATGCTCTTCGTATAATTTGGTAATGGGTTCCATGAAGATATCCGGGTTGGAAGTCTGCCTCAGTAACTGGCCGATCAAGAACCCGACTAGTCGGCGAGGGTCGAGGCTCGATGGGTTTGAGAAGCGGCAGTAATGATATGCAAGTGCGCTATCGGGGCCAAGATTTGTTTCTTGAATCACTTCAATGATTCTTGATCTGATAGAAAAGATCAGCTGTCTGAGTATTAGGCTTCACCAATATGCTGTGTTGTATACTCACACAATAATAGATTTCCCCGAGCCCTCTAGAATAAACACATGTCAGCATTGGACCTTAACGCTACTTAGCTCTGATAACTGACGAATTCCATTCAGCCACAAGACCGAGGAGCCTCCTGAAGACAGCCAAGAGGTAAATTCGTTCCTGTCCAGAATCCACTCGGCCGATTGCGAGTCCCGCCGCTTGCACAGATCCTCGTGCTCTGAATCTGTGACCGGCCCAAGCCACTGAATTATTCGTTCGCGTTGTTTGACTGCAGATTCGATGTCAGAGGTGAGGCCAAGTCGAGAAAGGACTGTTTTGCGTACGTTGTTCGCCGTCTACCAAAGTTCCAATGGCTTGCTCAATCCTCTTCTGGCCTTGACTGAGAGACGCTAGGTTGTTGGCAATGACTGTCATTTTACGTTGGATAGTCTCGGATTGAGAACTTGCCCAGGTTTCAGCTCTTATTCGCTATCATTAACTAACATCAGAATGCTCTTCTTACCTATGTTCGAGTTGAAAGCACAAGATGAAGAACAACTTGTGCTGCTCAATCCGCCGAAGCAACTTCTCCAATCTCTCCTCCCGTCCCTCCCCTTTCACCATCATCGTCAAGCGACTCGCCTTTGACATCTTGTCCAGCAACTGACCAAGTTCTCCTAGAGTAGTTTTTACTGTCTTGCAGCATCTTATCCATCAGGTCCGGATCGGCAAGCACCGGAGGCTGTGACTGCAGGTGCGATTTCACGCCCAGCAGGATCCCCGAGAAGCCAGCCGTCTCGTTGATCAGCGCCTTCAGGTCGTTGGCGTTCTTGCTCATCTTGGAGCACAGCTTGTAGCCGGTCGAGATGACCTGGCCCGCGAGGCTCAACAGGCCCGCGATGCTCGCGGCGCGGGAAAGCGGATCCATGAAGCTGCTCGGGCACGTCAACGGAAGACTGTCCTGACTACGTAAAACAAATCATCTCCTAGATGAGGGGCCTTTCGTTGTGTAGTTTCAACAGCCGCTTCTGGGAACGAGGCTGTGATGTGGCAGTGCATGACGGCCAAGTTGGGGACTGATCAGTTCTGTTCATTCATTCGCTAGCGACCTACCGTATACTCCACAACACTCCTTGCATGGTCTCACGAGCGTTGCCAGAGACAGGAACAACTCTTCCTAATGGCATGAAGAAATACGTGCCTAAAGCTCGAAAATTTAACTCAAGCTAAACATACGCCTAAGCTAAACATATACATAAAAAGCAAAGACTTACTAGAGTTGCTTATGCCCCTAGCAAGACTCGTCCTACATGGGCAGATGTGCTCAACCTCCCCAGCTCCTGGAAACAATCCTATCAGTAAATTCATGCCTCAATCCGCCTCCAGCAAAGAGTCTACGTTCATCAAACCAGCCTCAAGTCAGTTAGATAAGTTGAACAGTCCAGTTCATATAGCAAAGAAATCCATATCGTCGTTTCTTCTATACCGGCCGTTAATATATAGCTATGGTCATAACCTCGTGTCGTAACTCGACCCCAAGTCCAAAGAGACCGGAAATTCTCTAATCAAAGAAGATCGTTGCTGCTAAATCAAACAATAAATGAAACAATGGTCATTATGGCGTTCATTTCCGTCGTCTCCTGCCCTTCCGGGGCCTTTGGTCTTCGTCATCCTCATCCTCATCCTCATCATCCTCGTCCGTGCTCCTGGCCTTGCCTTTATCCTTGATAGTTTCCGGGCGCCTTGGGCCCTCCAGCCCTCCGAGTACATCTCCTAGTGCACCTATCCAGCTTTTCTTCCCTTCCAGAACACCAGTAACGTTACGCACCAACTGCTCTATCATCTCGCCATCCGTCCCGACAGCCTGCCACGCCCCACGAACATTCCAGTCTCCAGGATGTTGAGGACGGTACTCGAAGTCACCCCGTCGAATGGACCATCTGTGGTGGGTGGCAGCTCGGCCGTCGAGGCGTTCGCCGTTCTGGTCGAACCGGTTTGGAAGGACCTCAACAGTCCCATCTGAGCTCGAGTCGTCATCCCCAGATCGCAGTCTACGGTCAGTATTGTGTTCATTAGAGGACGAAGATGACGACGATGACGTGGACTGTTGACGCCGGCGACGCTGACGGAATGGCACAAGCCCGTTATCTGCGTCAGAGGCTTCCTGTTCTGCTTTCCGACGTGCTTCTTCGACCTCTGCTGCCTCAGCTTGCTCACGATGATGTCTCTCCATGGTCATTTCGCTCCTAGGCGACATAGGGATAAAAATCACCGACTTTGTGGTTGATTGCGCCTCTTCAGGAATCATGCCATCTAGTTGGCTGTTAGTTTCTGGTCCTGTATCCCCAGAAGCAGCCCCAGAAGTACGATGGAACGCACCCTCGTCTTTCTCTCGCGAGCCGAGGAGGCCTTGGGGAGAGTAACTCACTTGATCAGGTGGGATTCGGCTACCCGTGGGAGGAGGTCCTGGAGGAGGCGCAGGCGGTGGAAAGTTTCCCGGAGGAGCCCGTGAAGTCGGGGGTGCCCCAGGGGGTGGTGGAGGATAGCCCATGTAGTCCTGTGCAACATACGGCTGGAAATCATTCGGCGGGTTTGGGTAGGAAGCAAAGCCACCTCCACCAGGTCCTGGAGCCGAATCTGTGGGATACGGTGGGTAGTAGGCACCGCCAGAGGCCGTTGGTGGTGATTGGGTTCGGCGGTCATCAAAGTTCCGGTCATCGTAGTCTAAGCATCAAGGTTAGCCATGGTCAGGGGGTTCCTCCGAGGTTGCCTCACGTCTACCGTCGAGATCCCGGGACTTGGATCTATGTCTTCCGTCCCGGTCTCTATCCCGGTCATCTCTGTCCCTTCCCCTTGGCATTTCCCTCTCTCGATCTTGGTCTCGGTCCCGCTCACGTTCCCGCTCTCGCTCTCGCTCTCGCTCCCGTTCCGCTCGACGCTCTCTCGACCTCTGCTCCCTCTTCTCTCTGTCTTTCTTGTCCTTGTATTCCTTGATACCGATGGCCGCCGCTCCGGCCGCAGCCATGTCCCTCAGCCGACTCTTGCTGCGCTTCCTTTCGTGGTCCTGGTCCGACGCCGAAGAGGATCGTGAGGTGTCACGTTGGGGTCTTCTGCGCCGCCTGCGTCTTCTGTCCTCCGCTTCGGATTCGTAGCCTCGAGACGCAGGTCGCGGGGGCTCGAGCGGGTCGTTGCCGTACTCAACTAAGCCTAGTTCAGGATCAGTCCCGCGGTCTGAACGGATGGATCGGGCCATCGACCTGCTGCGGCTGCGGCTGCGGCTGCGGCTGCGCGAACCCCGCCGTCGATAGTACTCATCATCGCTGCTGCTGCTATAGTCTCGCTCTTTCTCCTTCTCTTTCTTGTCCTTGCGGTTCTTCAAGACCTTGCCAGCTATACCGGCTGCTGCAGCTGCCCCGGCAAGCTCTACACCGCGACGGAGGCGGGACTTGCTGCGGGAGCGAGAGCGGCTGCGAGTTCGAGACCGCGACTTGGACTTGTTCCGGAGGTGCTTCACAAGGCTAGCAGTGGCTGCGGTGCCAATGGCGGTTTTAGCAGCGGTTGATAAGCTACGACGGCGGCTGCCCTTCGACTTGGTTGACCTGACAGACCTGACCGACCTGACCGATCGCGAACGAGAGCGAGAGTACTCATCACCAGAGTAAGCGCGGTTCCGACTGCGATTGCGACTGCGCCCACGGTGCGCCTCCTCCTTTTCGATCTTGTTGGACTGGTAGTACTTGGTAGCGCCGGCGGCAGCGAGGGCTATAGCAGCGATGCCGAGACCCTTCTTAAGGCGGGAGTGTCGGTCGGGAGACTCGTCGTCATCATGCCATCGGTCCTCGTAAGCGCTGTGAGCCCTTCGGAGGGCTTCGGTGCCCAGCGCACCAAGGGCAGCTCCAGCAATCACCTTTCGGCCTCGGTTCTCGGGGAGATCGCCATAGTCATCTCGGCGACTGTTGATCAGGGCTGTGATACCAGCGCCGGCAAGAGCACCCTCTGCCAGGTGGCGTTTATGGTTGGGGCTTTCGCTGCGCTCGCGGCGACGTATAACAGTACGACGAACGTAATAATCTTCGTCGTCACTGTAGTGGTGATGATCGCGATGGTCGTGACGCCGACGATCATATCGCTCCATGGCATAGTCACGATCGCCTCGGTAACCGCCAACATCTCGTCTTTCACGGCGGTAATAGTACTCCTCTTGCTGCGGATCTCTTCGAACCAATTCGCGAGGCTGTTCCTTCTCTCGGATGACGACAATTCCGGGGTCTTGGCGGGGAATAACAACGGGAGGGGGAGCCGGCGCTTCTTGGACGATGATCTTTTGGGGCTCAGGGGCACGCTGGCGGATGATGACAGGTGCGGGGACAGGTGGAGGGTCGACGGGACTGTAGTACTCGGTCTCCTTGCGATAGCGCTCAACCTCACATCCATCGCGATCATCGACGTGCTCCTCTACTCGTTTTTCGACGCGATAGTCTCCGTCGTCGCGGCGTTCGATGCGCTTCTCAAACTTGACGTCATCTTCAAAAGGCGGGGCATCGAAGCGGGACCGTCGGTCCCAATCTTCAACCCGCTCGACCTCTTTGGTCTCATAAGTGGTGACGCGGGGACCCGAAGGCGGCGGAGGAGGAGGAGGAGGCGGAGGCAGATAGGTGTCGCGCGGGGGTTCTTTGTCGTATCCGAAGGGCCTAGCATCTCGTGGAGGGCCTTTTCGGTCGCGTTCAGGCTCATAGAAGCCGCCACGGGAGCGTTCTCCAGTATAGGTGTCAAAGGCAGAACGGGGACGATCCCCGGAGCGACGTTCGGGCTCGAATAGATCGCCAGAAGTGCGGCCATAGTTGGATACACGGGAACGGTGGTCGTCGTCAATCTCGGTGAGTCTCTCGGAGCGTTCGTAGCGGTCGGATGAGCTGGGTGCGACCTTGTAGCGACGAACGGTGGTAGAGCGATATCGTTCATCGTCCGAGGAGCTGTCGCGGTCCCGGTCGGTTTCGCGGTAGACGCGGGTGTCTCTGTAAACGTCACCCATGGCGGGGGAATGACGACAGAGGGGTCGGGCCGGGTTGGCTAAGTACGGCGGGTGGAGTGTGCTCTTACAAGTGACGGGAAACGGGAGGGAAAAAGGCAAAAGGCGATGTTTGCGGTTTCGCGAGGGAAAATGATTGTGATGGGATCAAGTTCCGAGGGGGGATTCGATGGAGTTTCGAGCGCACGGCGAAGAAGGACGAAGAAAAGATGGATGGATGGGGAGGGAAAAGCTGTCGGGACGTGCAGGAGGCGGGGGAGAGCAGGAAAACAAGGCGATGACGGAACCCTCAGTCAGAGGAGGGCGGCTTGCAGGTGCTTGCAGGCCTGAGCCCAGTGAACTGAGGTCACCAGCCTGGGTCTGATGCACCGCTGGGGTGGGCGAGTGGGACCGTGGGACTCACTACCGGTAGAGCGAAAAGAGCGCTAACACACGCTGACGGACAGCCAGACACGGGTGTAGCGGGGGGCGGCGGGATAGTGGAGGGCAATCAAATGAATGAATGGGATGATGGAGATGGGCCAAAGCAGCAGAATTGGAGGCGAAGAGGGAAGCCCACTGTGGCTGTGGGCTTTTTCGGTGACTCTTAGGCCAGCCCTACCAGCAGCCGCCAGAAGCCAGAAGCGAGAGAGGGCTTCGTCGTTGTTCGCCCGGCTGATGAAGCAGGATGGTCCCGACGGCAATCTGAAAGATGCCGTCGGTTGGAGCCTAACAAAGCCCCCCCCCCCGGTCCCGCGCCCTGCGAGACGCCGGATGCGAACCTACAAAACACACACGGCATGGTTATTGGCCTTCCCACCTGAGCCGGCAAGGAAACCGGCTTTGGCAGTCCCTTGAGCTGGACCCCTGCTTACTGAGGTGTTCTTCCAACTTCTGGAACCGCCCGGGCCACGCAATGCAAGGGAAGACTTTTTCTGGGGAAATTGGGAGACGCCTTTTGATGGCCTGCCCGGTGTGTCCGGGACAAGCTTGGAGAGGATTCGGGCGTTCGGGAGAGAAGATGACGGGCTGGTGTTGCCCGGCTTGAAGCATCAGAGCAACCCGTGTGCCTTTCGCACAGAGCACTTCCTCATTTCCTTCCTGGTGATGGCTCTTTGGGCTGCAGCCGGGCGTCTAGCTGCAGCCCAGTCTGCGAGTCACCTCGCCCTTGTTCCGCTAACGTGCATTTCCCTTCGACCCAATCGCGGTGGGCACAGCGCGAGGGGCGGCGACGGCGGCGAATGGGCCGGGTCTGCCATGGGCGAATGACGTTTTGCCTCGGTCTTCGAATGCACTGGAGTCCTGGAACTTGTCGCTCTAGGCCTCCGGGGTGGCATCCGTCATGTGGCTAAGCCTTTCGGTCGGTCGCTGGCCTTTGGTGTTGGTGAGGCATGGCAGACAGCAAGGCAGAGAGCGGGAGACTGGCAGGAATCAGAGTGTCATCCATCCATCCCAGATCCTAAAAAACATGGTGATGGCTCATGATGTCTGCCCACCTCGCAACAGATGATCCGGTACTTTCGCTCCCGCACGAAGCAAAGAAACTCACTTTACACGCAGTCTACTCTCCTGTCACTTTTAGTTCGTCGTCCCGACCCGAGCCTTGACCCTGCTGATCACGCACCTAATTTATCGCCATCATCACGGCCAGAGTATCATCACGACTGGAGGTTTCCATGATCTATGGCCCGACCCACCCTGCAGCCAAATGTCGTCATCGGCGTCCTCCGGCATAGACCCCACCGAGCTACGAAATGCCTACCTACCTTACCCTAGCCCTTCACCTTGAATCGTTAATTCGGTCTTTGGTTCTTGTGCTCCCGTGAACGACTCGGAGAAAAAAATCCCCAACAAACGAAAGACGTGGTCAAGTGGCCCCATTTTCTGGTGGAGTGCTTTCTCCTTTGCCGTTGCACTATAAAAAAAAATCTCTTCTCGGCTTTTCAAGCTGAGGTAAAGATTGTCACCAGACTTGGTTGCACCAGGGTGAGATGTCCACATGACGCCGGATTTTCCGAGCATTCGGGTCTCTCATCCCCGTCACAAAAATGAATCTAATGTCTATAGATGTACCTTTGTAGCTCCGTACCTATCCGTGCGGGAAACGAAACACCCTTAGCCGATGCCTCAGGACGATGTGTGGGCATAACCTCCTGCCTGTAAGTAACACTTGGTAGTGATTATCACAACACCAAAGAGAAAACCAGGTGCAAGTGTTGAGGCACAGTGCAACATTTCCACGGTGTCCAAAAAATCGACCGTTCAAAAGTGAGTGATTACATGCAGACAAACCATATCGGATCGATTGCCGTCTTAGGGTTGTGCTGTTGGCTCTGACTCACGCCCTCACGGTAAGGCATCTGAAGATTAGGGCCTGCCCAATGCAGAGACTTCTCGATAGATACAGTAGGTCGTCACGGTCAACAACCTGGTTCGGTGCATTTTCGTGAATCCTGTATCCGAGGAAATGGAGCAAACAGCAAGAAAAGTGCTAGAGATATCATAGCGAGCGTTATGTAGGGTATATTTGCTGGGGCTACTAGTAGGATAATTCCAAGGTTGCCAGCGATTGTGCTACTTGCGGACATGATCGTCTTCAAGAAGCGGCCAAGTGGCGAGATCTCATAAACAGGAATCAGAAAGCAGTCCATACCTGTCCTCGTAGGTCTATTATATGTTGATGCATATAGGTGATTGGTATCGACTCTATTTCTGGAGATAACGACCAAGAAACTGGGAAGCACAGGTAACCTGCCGCTTGTTTCTACTCAAAGACACCTTACCACTCGCAAGGGTATCGTATGTTTGAGGAGTCGGTAGTTGATGTTGGAAGCGCTGCATGTTCACATCAGGCGCAAATCAAGGCCGGATGAGGAATACAAGTACACGAAGCGTAGACGATACAATATATCATAGACAGGAAGATGACCAATGAATTCCATGAGTACATAAATCCAGGGTAGTCACCTCTTCAGATGTGCAACCGTCATCTGGGTGCACCGGATGGGTTTGGATCCTTCAACTAGGGCAAACCTCAGCGAGTTGCAAATTCACCCGGCAGTTGAAATTGTGACGCGTTACTCTAATCGTAGTTGACGAGCACCGCCCCCTCCCCTTACTAAATACGAGATGAGCTGACTCGTTGGCTCGTCGCACGTTGCTCAGCCTCAAGGAACCACCCCACATCGCGGAAAGACCTTCATACCCTCCCGACTTTTAAATCATCACAACCCTTGAAGATATCAGTATGTTGTGGAACTCGACTCTGAGGAGACATGTCTATGAACGGTAGACACGGTAACCGTGACATATGTTTCAACGTTGTTATAACTACAGAACCTATGACAGTTGCCACTTGGAGCGGGACATTCCTCTAACGACACTAAGATCAACTTTGTCTCTTCTTACATTGGAAACGCAATGATGATTTCCCCTTGTTTTGACCCAAACTCCAATCAGGCGGCAAATGTATACAATCCTGAGTCCCAACTCCCTCCATCTAGCTCACCATCGCCTACGCTGCCCCATGCATGGATAGATATCGTACGCAAACACAACCATTGCCAATATGCCTCCTAGTGGAAGCCGCTCCCAGAGCCAATCACACCCACTCCGCCGCTGCTGTTCCGTCTTCGCTTGCCCATAATCTCGCGGACCCAGTCACTGAGCGTGAAGCCCCAGTGGCCGGCAACGAGGACGCCGCTGACGATGTTGATGATCTTCAGCAAGAATGCTAAAATACCGTCTCGGCTCTCATTGACAGCCAGTAGGATGGGCTCGATATCGTACTTGACGAAGATACCGGGGATCCAGTGGTCGTCGACCTCCTTGCTCTGCTCCGTCACCGCGTATTGGTTCGTGTAGATGGACTTGGAGCCGACGCTGTAGACGGTGGGTACAACGGAGAGGTAGTATTGGAACTTGTGGAAGTTGCTACTCGCCAAATTGACGGTGCGGTCGAGGGGGTTGACGAGCGAGGGGTAGAAGGGACCGTAGGAAAGCTCCGAGATGATGTGCGAGAAGTTAAAGTCTGCAGACCGAATTAGTCAAGGTTGAGGAGCCAAGTGAAGACAGAACTTACTGGTATGATCCAGATGCTCGCCAACCTCCATGTATCCGTGGCCTCTGGCTGTGATGTGAAAGTCGCCCTGTACCTTGTTTAGGTCCAGGTTTCCGTAGATGCGGCAGCTGTCAGCTCGCCCCTTGAACCGAGGAGTCTTGGCCCACTTGGCCTTCTTCCTGCCAGCGCGGACAATGTCGTGGACATGCTCCTCGCCGAAACCCTCCTCATCGTAGCCCAGGTTCTTCCAGCCCGCATTGGTGATGACCCTGCCCTGGTTATCCCTCCCCAGTTTGTGCACGCCCTTGGCGTCAACCCACTGGACCCAGGTCGTTGGGTCGCGCTGCAGGCGCTTAGCGGCTACGATGCGGTCACCCGAGGCATCTTGCACGTTGACATGGACGTCGGAGCAGTGCATCTTGACGACGATGTCGAGGTTGATCTGCAGTTCGTGGGAGACGCCCTTCTCGACGGCGAAGTTGTGAGTCTCGGCGCCGCGCCACCATCGCGCGAGCTCGCCCCAGATGAGCAGGAGGGAGATGACGGACATGGCGACGGTCCACTTGCCACCGCCAGAGGTCCTCATCACATATTGCGGCTTCGATTTGGCTGTCCGGGAGTCAGCGCACACGAGGGTAATGGGGCTGTAGGGGCCGCGTACGAAAGGCATCAAAGGCACTGACGACAGATCCAGCCTTCGCGCTGAATCTGTCATCTTCGAGTATCGGCTTCTCGACTCCGTTCATCATATTTACACTCTGTGGCCGTAGGTCCTCGACGTGAATTTATACAGATTTGTCGAAAGGGAAAATCGATAAGTCGCTGTCGTCGTGTCGCGAACGCGCGGCTGGTGTTGAAGTGAGTTGCCTCGATGTTCACCAGCAGCAAAAGTCAGTGTTGGCTACGGCATCACTCGAGGACGGCGTAGTGAAATTGGGTTAGGCGTCAGGGACCTTGAATTGCCTCGGTCAGCAACAGGTCCACGGTCGCCAAATCGAAGTATTGTCGTCTTCTGGAGGAGCTCCTGGCGCATTCCAAAAGGACAACTTAGCCAAAAGCGTCGCTGATAGCTGATCCCAATCCAGGGTCCAGGCGCTGATTGGCTGGGTGCCGGAAGTGGGATAAAGTCACGCCGGGCTGAGGTCAGTCCCACGTGTCAAGTTGGTGACAGTAGTGGAGGCGGCTGTGTGCAAAGGCCATGATTCAGAGACATCTATCTGCACGCACTCAAATTCGTGGTTGCGAGAGTTGGTTCTGGTAAGATCGATGCACTGAAATCCCTGTTTCAACTTGATCAGCATACTCGCTTTACAGAGATAATGCGACTCGGGCTACTAAATCACTAGTGTGCATTGGCGAACGCTGACCTGCTCGTCGCGCGAGTGGAAGAAGACGGCATTTGCTCACATGTGCATCGAGAGCCAAAGCATTAGACAGAACTTGAGCATGTTGGAGGCAAAGGTTGAGACGTGTCGAGTCGGCCGTACGTAGTGGATCCGAGAGTGCAAGATTGTCCCGTAACACCTAAAAATATCAGTCAGGGGCAATCCCGTATCTGGATCCATGCACGCACCCGCCCACCATTTGCGACTCAACTTCACAGAGCGCGGTGGGAAGGCTTCTGCCTGGAGTCTTCAAGTCTAATTTCAACATGTTGGATTTGCCCTGCTTTAGAGTCCAAAGCGTGACGCTGATCGTGGTGATGACGAAGGATTTACGAAGTTGGCTACGGATTGATGCAGAAGACTCCTGGCTTTTACAGAAAATCCTGTAATCCTTGCTTTGCGGGTTGTCGACGCCTACACTTCGCAGACACATCGTATTTTGTAGTTGTATGTTATGTCGAAGGAAGTTGCCTTCTTTTACGCCACTGGCGCACTTCAAATCCTGGTGCGGCGCTGTGGCTCATGATCCCCTAGGAGATGATGACGCCAAGACAGTGGGTACTAGGCGACCCAGAAAGACGCAAAAATAGGAGACGGTCGATGCCAAGGGAGGAAGAACGACAAGCGACAGTTCACGGGCTCGGCAGCTCTGGGCAGCTTGGCACGCAATACCTTGGCAGGCTGATCGGATGTATTTGCCGATCCATTCTCTTGGCAGGGCTACTGGCGTCGATTCTTTGTCTTGGCCACGACGAACGTCGTATCGTTTCATCATCGCGATTGAAGAAACGAAGTCATCACAACAGACAGGATGGGGCAGTTTAAGCTCACAGGAGTAGTGAAAGCAAGGACCGAGTTTAAAGGCTGCATTGGGACCACTTGGAAGGAGTGGAAGGATTGCATTACGGTGAGTGGGTGGGTTGGTGGGTAAAGTGATTGATGGAAGTGGGTGGGCGGCCGTCAACATCCGTGGTAGCCGTGGTTGCGGATACATACCGACACGGGCGGCAGCGGGAGAATCTGTGGCGCCTAATGTACCTTTAAGTTACAGGGAAGACTTCATTCCAGCGATTTACCGGACGGGAGGATGGAGACGGATCAACATCCACTCGCCGGGCATTAAGATGGAGGAGTCTTTTCAGCCCACGACTCCATGCCGGATGCTCTCCAGTCCGTGAACCACCAGTGCACCCATCGCCCACTGAGCAGCAAACCTCCATTACTATGTAAAAACCTGCTTTTAATTAGTGTGTGTCCCGGGCCTTGCGCTCTGGGTACGAAGTACGAGGGTGTGTCAACAATGACCTCGTATACCTGAGAAAACCTGCCAGCTGCTGGGTGGTGAAGGCCCTGAGACTCTGAGACGCTCTGCCGCTAGCGACCTCCCTCTGTCCAATCCGCAGCCCGCCTCGTACTCACTCAACTGCTGCTCCCTCTTCAGTGCAACATCCCTTCCCTGGACGCCCCGAAGCCCGCCTGCAGGCCGCCCCGTCACACCCCCGTTTCTCCTTGGCAACTTGGCGCGCTGTTCCTCGACTTCCTTCATTCTTCTCTTCTTCCTTCACATCGTCAACTCGAAGACCCGAACCATCGCTGCTGCTCTTGGCGCCTCACCCTATCGCCAACTCGCACTCCCACCTCCATTTGCATTTCTTTTTCGGTCGTTTCTCACCTCGTCCTTCGCTCAATAGGAATCGTTCGACGCCAGCGTCATCGCGCGCCATCCGCTCATTTTCCATCCATTTGCCGACCCGACACCAACTACGTACGATACCAACCCCGACCTCTTCGACTCTTCAACCGCATCGCCACGCCCATCGCCATCTCTCTCGTTTGTTGCTCGCTCTCGACTTCATGATGAGGTCTTTCTTAGCGACCGGCGTTGCCGCATCGCTTATCGCCTCGGCTGGCCTGGTCCGCGCTCAGTCCCAGTACAGCATTGATTCCGATGGTGCGTATCTGCCCTCCCACCACGCACCGCGCGCCATCCACTGACCGCCTCCTCACAGATGCCATCAAGAAGACGGCTGCTTCTGTCGCCTGGGACATGCTCCAGTACTACAACGGTAATGAGACGGGCGCAACGGTGGGAATCCTCCCTGGGCCTCCTCCCGCCGGTGACTACTACTGGTGGGAGGCTGGTGCTATGTGGGGGACGTTGATGGACTACTGGCGTTGCACCGGAGACACATCCTACAACGACCTGATTATGGACGCCATGCAGCATCAGGCCGGCCCTGATGCCGACTACCAGCCCAGCAACGTCACTCTCTCCCTGGGAAATGACGATCAAGGTTTCTGGGGCATGTCCGCCATGCTCGCTGCTGAGCTCAAGTTCCCCGATCCCGCCTCCGACAAGCCCGGCTGGCTGGCTCTGGCCCAGGCTGTCTTCAACACCCAGGCTAACCCCGACCGACACGACAAGACCTGTAACGGTGGCCTGCGATGGCAGATTCCCTTCTCCAACAACGGTTACAACTACAAGAACAGTTCGTAGCCCATTCTCGACCACCTGTATATGTTGCACGTGCACTAATCCACCACACAGGTATCGCCAATGGCTGCTTCTTCAACCTGGGCGCCAGACTCGCCCGCTATACTGACAACTCGACCTACGCTGATTGGGCTGAGAAGACCTGGGATTGGATGTACGGTGTGGGCTACATCGACAACGATAACTACCACGTTTACGATGGTGCTCACGTTGAGAAGAACTGCACGGATATCAACAAGGCTCAGTTCTCTTACAACACCGGTGTCCTTCTCCAAGGCGCTGCTCACATGTACAACTACGTAAGTCAATGCTCAACCTCCTTTATTTCCTTTGGGCGCCTATTAATTCCCCCCAAGACGAAAGGTGCCAAGAAGTGGGAGGACAGACTGACAAAGCTCGTTGACGCCACCATCGACGTATTTTTCCCCAACGACATCGCCTTCGAGATCTCCTGCGAGGATCACGACACTTGTACTACCGATATGTTGTCTTTCAAGGGCTACACCCACCGATGGATGTCTGTCGCCACCAAGATCGCCCCCTTCACCTCGGAGAAGATTCTGCCTGTGTTGGCCACCTCTGCCGAAGCCGCCATCAAGCAATGCACTGGCGGTGACAACGGCCGCCAATGTGGTTTCAAGTGGAAGAGCGGCAAATACGACGGCAAGACCGGTGTTGGCCAGCAGATGAACGTTCTCGCCGCTGTGTCTTCCCTTCTTATCGAGAACACGCCTCCTCCTGTTACTGCCAAGAGCGGAGGTACCTCCAAGGGTAACTCGGATGCTGGATCCAAGGGAGACGGCAGCTTCCAGAACCACAATAAGCCCGTCACCACCGGCGATAAGGCTGGCGCAGGCATTATTACCTTTATCGTTCTGGCGACCGCATGTGGTATCTTCGGATGGATGAGCTTTGGAGAGTAAACACATCATGTCGAATGACGATTGATGCCTGTTCTCTAGTTTTAAGCATTGCTAGCTGAAACGAAGCATATATCCGTGTTTCTATTTCAGCAATTTGGAGGGATGGGAGGAGCGAGAATAAATCTCGGCGTTGGATTGGATGATTGGATGTACATGGCCTGGCACGGCCGGTTCTTTTTGTACCTTTTTGGTTGTTATTTGGGTTCCCGAATTCGTCAGATGATGAAAGGGATGGTTTACTATTATCGCCGGAATCCTGGAGCTCTATTTCCCGACTGTGGATCCGAATTGGACCTTGGAAGAGGAGACGGCTAGATTCAGACTTACCTTGATTCTATGGTGGGTAGTCTTGTAATTGAATTATATCGATGAGTAGTTTCTTGGCTGAAGTCTTGGCTGTAGTCTTGGCTGTAGTCTTGGCTGTAGTCTTGGCTGTAGTCTTGGCTGTTTGATATCTTGCATCCTAGTTTATCCTCCACGTGGTGTTGGACTTGGCAAGAAGAGTCCTGTGCGTCTCTTGGCATACTTAAATTCGTAAAGGTAGTTTAAGAAATACCGTTCAAGAAAGTTATGGTTGGTCTTAATCGGGCTCTTTCTGGGACAGCCGGTGTTGATTCCCGATCGAGAAGCGGAGCGAGTCTGAACTGTTTTGTATATTCCCTGAGAACATATTATTATGCATTATGGACCTGGGTGAGAGGTTTGTGGACTTTGTTGAAGGCTTGGATGAAATTGAAGGTGTGGGAGGAGAAGGGGCAAGCCATTGTGGTGAGAGTGTCCATTCCTCGGCGAGAGTGTCCAGAGCATATTTGGGGGAAGTGAAGAAGGAAGTCCACAATAAGGCTTTAGATGCTGTGAATCAATTGACAGTGCAGTACGAGAGCAATGAAAAAAATATCGAAGAGGTTGGTAGTGGTACGTAGCGTGTTACCGAGAGTTAACATTGAGTGTGTCTAGAAGATATAAATGTTGCATTTCTAGATAGCTCGGCGGGTTGGAAACAATATCAATACAGACATTATTGAGATCGCATTCTGAGCTCCAAAGTCAATATAAGCTTGCAGGTTCTGGCTTTGGGATGTTGAGGCTGCCTCAACCTAACACCTCATGTCAACATCGCGTGATGTACCTTAGCATCAGCACCGTCAGAGCCCAGCTCTGGGTCAACGCCGGTACAATGGCATCCTTAAATGTCTAATGGGTTAGAGAACCCTGTACGTGTTTTATTCTACGTATGAAGAGGAATCCTGATAGTCAAAGAGCACGGTTACTGCCCCACAGTAGCCTTTGAGAATGTCATGCAGTATATCTGGCGGAAGAGTGAATACCGCCCCACAGGAACAGGTGATTTACGATCGAGGGAAGCAAGTTGCTGGGGTTTATGCTACAAGGTACCATGTCAATAGGCTGAGCGTCTCCAATGAAGTGACCAAGACAAGCTACTGCATGTCCAGTTGGGCTGAATCTCCTCTTCTAGACCAAGTGCTCACATCTTCTGTAGTTGCGAGCACGTCCGCATCCCTCACAAACACCAATATACATGCCCTGACAGCTTCCATCAAGCGATTACCTAACAGCTTGCTCGTCGCCCTGGCCGCACCCTGTGCCTGGGCTAGGGGAGGGGGGTTATCGTATATGCAGCGGGCGCGCCAAGATCTGGAGATCCGGGGAGGATGGCGGCTCGGTGGAGAGATTCGAGCAGAGAGATGTCAGGATCTGAAGCTATACATTCTGAGTTATACTGTGCATGTGGTTTCATTAACCGATGGGAGTGGTGGTCACATCGGTTGCGTCGTCAGATGGAGGCTGGGAGATGGCGAGACGGGAGCTCCCGCTGCTCCCCCTTGGGATCCAGCAGACACAAAGACTAAAGGACGAAGGCCCGATGTAGGTGAAGAGTATGAATTCGGTCTCAGTCCGGTTTAACCTTGGAATTCCATGTTGCTGTTCTTCAATTCACATACTCAGTGGTTCAACCCAGACTAGAACCGTGACTCAGAGCTCGACACAGACTTACACCAAAGCCAAGTTTCCAAGAGAAGACCCGCCGACCGAAAAACCATCCATGCATGGGAATCCGCGAGGCCCCCCTAGTTTTTTCCCTCCTTCTTCCAGCTTGGACCACTGGCAGCGTCATTTTCCCTCACGTTTGAGCAATGCTTGGCTCAGCTGGAGCTTTGCAGCTTGGAGCTTGGCTCGCGGCACCACGACAGCAAAGCAAAGCTCGCCATCACAGGGTCAAGGCTGACGATGGACCTAAAAATGGAACCAACCAGAGCCAGGAAAATTCTGCAGGGAAAGGGAGTCGATCGCCCCGGCGGCGGCGGCGGGACGGTCTAGGCGCGACGCTAGGACTCGCTTCTGGGTTTCTATGGGGTAAGAATTACATACAACAAACTCGCTGGGAGCACGCATCCAGAAACCTCCAGGCCTCGTGACGACGCCGGCCAGCGCCATCTGCAACAGCGAATCCATCACACGGGCGGTCCGGTTGCCGTTAACTGCAAAGCGTCCAGCCCAGGGGGGCATCATCGGATGGGCCGTCAGGCGGTCGGGGGAGACAAATGCACTGTGTCGGGCAGGGGTTTCTCTTCGCAACTGCACAGTGCGCAATCACGCAAGTTTCCACCCACCTGACCATCACAAGTCTCGCGTTTGTCTCCAGCATGGCGACATGACGAACGGGATCCAACAGTCCCGCCGCTTCCAAAACGCGGGGGAAAAAAAAGTAGAGAGACCCAGGCACGATGTCATGGCGACGGGCCATTTGTGGAGAGGAGCGTAAAAGCTTTCCTGTCAGTCAGTCGGCTGACCTGGCCAAGTCTCTGACGCCGCAGCCGTGGCCGCACCAGTATAACTAGCCACCGGGAGCCAGGCATCATGACGAGAAGCATCCGAGACAGCATCCCACCCATTCCAACCTCAACTACCTCTCAAGCCCTCTCAACGCTCCTCTACTTGTCCTTGTGACTCTTTGCCTCTCTTCAACGACCACACCCTCAGGCCCTTGGAACCCAATTGCAATCCATTGTCCACACTCCGCCACTTCAAAGCTTCCCCGTGTCTTACTTACACCGAAGCCTCTCAACCATGTCCAACTACATCGTCACCGAGCCCGCGCCCTCCAGCACCACTTACATGCGCTCCGGCCGCGGCGGAGCCGGCAACGTCGTCCACGTCGCCAACGCCAAGGCCTCCTCCTCGCATGCCGTGCCCACCGTCACGCCCACGCGCCGTTTCTTCAGCGGCATCGGCGGCGCGGGTAACGCCCACGCCGCCGGCGAGCGTCCCGCCCTCTCGCTCGACGAGGAGTACGACCGCGCCGCCGCCCGCGACCAGGCCGCCATGGGCCACTGCGGCATCGGCGGCGCCGGCAACGTCTACCGCCGCAAGGCCAGCGACGCCAGCTCCGAGGCCAGCACCAGCAGCTCCCTGAGCGGGAAGAACAAGCTGTGGGCGCGCGTCAGCGGCACCTTCAACCGCGACCAATAACCAGGTCTCCCAAGAACAAAACCAAAAAAAAGAAAGAAAAAAAAATTATGGTGATGGCTGGAGAGACTCTGGGTTCTCTTACTTCCTTTTCTTTTCTTCGACGGGTGTTATTGGAACGGCGTTATTGGCATAATGGCGGGGACCTCAGAGCAAATGGGAAGAAACCTGGATATCCGGTTTTGGCATGACGTGGCGGACGACGACATGAACAGGTTGTCCGCTCATTGCAGGGCGTTTGTTTCTGGTGAAGCTCATATACCCCCCGAGTAAACAACCTACTCAACATGAAAAAAAGCTATCTACATCTGCTTGTATCTTAGTTAATTAAACACCACCTATCCTTCTGTGTATCAAAAACACAGAAAAATGCGAAACATCGTTTGCGGAGCTTGAACCGCAAAAAACACAACAAGACCATCTCTTCCTCTCTGCATGTTGACGACTCTTGCTCCCCTTGGTCCGATGATCCTCAGCTGAGGGCGTGTAAGTCACGACACTACGTAAACGATCCCTTGCAAGCGGGGGTGACGGACACGCATGTGACCGGAAGATTCCTTCAATATCCGATCCAAGCTCTCTCCGCATTTTTGAGGGAGGGGAAGGGCTCTAGTCAGGCACCTGAGGGCAATAAGCACGGACGGGGGTTCAGGAACCAAAGGAAGGTGACAGGGGAGGGAGAATTGCTCGTACGAGCAACTCCCGCCAAGTAGAGACAAATAGAACTTAGTAATTACACCAACTACATATTCCACGATGCTAAGTTCTTTTAAACTGTAGGCCGAATATATCGCTATCTCTAAACTATCCCTGAAGATCACTTCAATATGGGCTGATTTACGTGGTGTTAGGCAGGGTTGGTGTGTACTTGGTGGACCAGATCTGCGACGGCGTACCTGGGGAGGGTCCTTCTTTGCGCGTTTGGATACGGGACTTGCAACACATCAGGGTATCTATCATTAGGCTTCTCTATCTGACAGGGGTTCTTCTACGCTGCTTTGGTCGCTCCACGCCTTGGGCGCAGGTCAAGTCCGAGTCTACATCCCTTCGTACAAGACCGTCCCGTCATCAAGAAATAAAGCCCCCTCTTTGTTTGTTCGAGAAAGAAAGAGGGTTTGCGGGCGGGGCAAAGTAAAGAAAGCATTGCTTTCGCGTGCGGGTGTAGCGTCCAACGCGGGTCATCTATCATCGTGGCGGAAGAAGGGGGGGAGTGGCAGGCTCGTGGAGACCGAGGGCCAAGGAGTTTGTGGTTTTGGCCTGTTTCCTGAAGAGCCTGGGACCAGGTCGCTGGCAGAGATCCTGTCTTGTTCGGGTTTGTTCGTCCACGTCGCGGGGGCGTGGAGATGGTGTGGCATGATTATGTGAACTTGGTGTGGATGATTTCCGGGTTCTCGTGCCAGTCGTCAATGCTCACCCACATCTATTACGAGTTAGACATCGGCAGGGTTCTCCAGAATATTGGAGCGTGACATACCTTCCGGAAAGTACTCAGACCAGCAAGAATACTGCCACCAATCCATGTTGAGTACTTCCGCTCCGGGGGAGCAAAGATCTTTATCCTCATGTCCTTGACCGCAAGCCTCTGTAGCTCCGTCAGGAGACGGTCACCGAAACCCTTCGTCAGAGTGCTACCGCCAGATAGGACGATATTGCTGTAGAGGGACTTTCGTAGGTCCAGATCAGTGCGGTTGATGGCGTCGACGACGATTTGGTGAACACCGGGGTACTCGAGGCCAATGATCTCGGGATCGAAAAGAATCTCGGGGGCTCTGAAGCGCTCCGCGCCGATCTTTCGTAATTCAGTTAGTTATCCAATCAGAGGCTGTCAACGAGAGAGCTCACCTTGAGTTTGTGGCCGTCGGGTAGCACGTATTCGGCAAACTTGCTCTCATTCGGCTTTACTCCCATCCAATCCCTCTCCTCTTTCCTCGGGTCCTGAGCCACGTATGACACACTCTCCTTGATTAGCCTCACCACCTCCTTCTCTGCGCTTGTGTGGAAAACGTAACCGCTCTTTCGCAGCAACGTTTGCATATACTCGGTGACGTCTCGGCCTGCAACATCGATCCGGCGGATGCTGCTAGGCATAGCGAAACCCTCGTACACGGGCACTGCATGGGAGACTCCATCACCCGAGTCGAGAACGATACCGGTTGTTCGGCCGCTGGCGTATAGCGATAGCACAGCTTGGATGGATGTGTGCAGGGCGGGGACGTTGAAGGTCTCGAAGAGAATCTGGGCGGCCGTGTCACGGTTGCTTCGAGGGTTGAGGGGGGGTTCTGTTAAGAGAACTGGGTGCTTTTCCGGCGTTAGCATCGCTGACAAAGGTCAATCGCTTAAATGACAGCATACCTCTTCGCTGAGAGTCTTCAATCCTTCTCCGTACACATACTCCCAGATCCTCTCCATGTCGTCCCAATCCGTCACGATGCCGTGCTCCAGTGGGTAACGGATCTTCAGCAATCCCCTCAACTCGGTAGCGGCCTTCTGGCCTATGAACACCTCACCCTCTAGTGCACCGGCAAGCACCCTCAGGTGCTTCGGTCGGCCGACCCACGAGGGGAAGTAGCACTTGGGCAAATCATCTCCGGCGAAACCAGCTCGGATCGTCCCAGACCCGTTGTCCAGGACTATCGGCGCATTGTGTAGTGAATCGGCCATGGTTGTGTCCGATTTTACGTCCGGTACTTAGGTCGTCGTCTCCTTTGTTTGGAAATTCGCGGCGCCTCTCTCAATCGCGTTTGCCTTCGCCGGCCAAGGGCCCGTCCCGAGCTCTTCCCTGGCGTCGGCCGAAGCTCACAGCATCCACTAAGTTTGGCTGTTCCAGCAAATATCAGCAGCACAGCAGTTTCAAGTCGGCCTGTGAGCTAGTCGCATCCATGTATTTCGTCCGGGGCGTCGGGGAGTCGTCGTTATCAATTTCGGGTGTTGAAGATGGTCCCGGCTCTTCAACGCGCTGGCCATCTCCAAGCTTCAGGAGGCGTGGCGGTAAAGTCACGTGACAGAAGCTGTTTACTCACGCCTCAGGCAGACAAATTAAAGTGCTTCGCGTGCAGGCGCGTCTCCTCTCTCGCCGACCGCGTCAGCGACGTGCCATCATTTCCTGGTGCAACCTCCAACCTGGCAACGAGCTCCCGAAGTACGCAAACCGCCGCCGCAACCACTTTGTCGACTTTGTGTATCCGCTCAATGTCTTTATAGGGCGCTTTTCTTACCTTACGATACTTGATTGATCTCTTCCCGTCCAAATCTCTGTACATGGTTTCTGGCACCTCCCTCTTCTAACCGCCGAGATGGTTAAGGCCGCTCCACCAGTCAATAATGGGCCGGGTATCTACAGTGCTACGTACAGTGGGGTGAGTTTTTTTTTCGTTTATTCGGGTTCGGCGTGTGTCTTGGGTGTTTAGAGCTGGCGATGGATATCATGGTGTTGAGCTTTGGCGATGTGTATATCAGAGACTTCTGTGGTTTTTGCCAAAGTACTCACTGCGGACCGACTCTCCCCACAACCGTACCGCATAATCGATTTCGCTAACCGATTGCTTCACCTCCAGATTCCCGTGTACGAGTTCCAGTTCGGCGGAGATCTGAAGGAACATGTAATGCGAAGGAGGCATGACGACTGGATCAATGCGACACACATCTTGAAAGCTGCCGGCTTCGACAAGCCAGCTCGGACGAGAATCTTGGAGCGTGATGTACAAAAAGATGTTCACGAGAAGATTCAGGGTGGTTATGGAAAATACCAAGGTTCGTCTCGCCCTGGCCTGAAGTATGTCACTGTCTGACAATAATGCCTAGGCACTTGGATTCCCCTCCCAAGCGGAGAGTCACTGGCACAACGACACAGCATTTACGATCGACTTCGACCAATATTCGAGTATGTCCCTGGTAATGAGAGTCCTCCTCCTGCGCCTCGGCATGCAAGCAAGCCAAAAGCTCCTAAACGGCCTCCACCACCTAAATTTCACAGTACGTCGAAGCCCCGAACTTCGACCCGAACCTTACTCACATGTTCAGATCCGCCTCCGCCCCCGCCGCCCCCGCCCCTACAAGATGAGTTCGAGAAGGCCGACGCGATGATGGCCGACGACGATACGCCGGACAACCTCACGGTAGCGTCCGCATCTTACATGGCCGAGGACGACCGCTTTGACATGTCGCATACATCGACGGCTCAAAGGAAACGAAAGAGAGAGGAAATAATGCAGGATCTCACCGAGCAGCAGCATGCTCTGTACGGAGACGAGCTACTCGACTACTTCCTACTCTCTAAGACGGAACAGCCAGCAGTCAAGCCAGACCCCCCTCCCAACTTTCAGCCAAACTGGCCTATCGACGCCGAGGATCACACTGCCCTGCACTGGGCCTCGGCGATGGGAGACGTGGATGTTGTTAAACAGCTGAAAAGGTTCAACTCGGCGTCAGGAGTGAAGAACATTCGAGGCGAGACACCCTTCATGCACTCGGTAAACTTCACCAATTGCTACGAGAAGCAGACCTTCCCGGTTGTGATGAAGGAGATGTTCGAGACTTTTGACGCCCGGGACAATATGGGTTGCACTGTGATTCATCACGCAGCCGTAATGAAGAATGGTCGAGTCTTCAATTCGTCGTGTTCGCGGTATTACCTTGACAATATTCTAAATAAGCTCCAAGAGACGCTGGATCCAAGCGCATTCCAACAATTACTGGACGTCCAGGACAACGACGGAAACACTGCGCTGCATCTTGCCGCTCAACGGAACGCAAGGAAATGCATTCGGGCATTGCTAGGACGCAACGCGTCGTCAGATATTGCAAACCACGAGGGCGTTCGAGCCGAAGACATGATCATGGATTTGAACGCAACCAAGAAAGATCGCGGTCCTCAGAGATCATCTTCGCCGTTTGCCCCTGAGTCTCAAAGACATGCCTCATTCCGAGATGCCCTCTCGGAAAAGACGACCCGAAAACTCCCTACCGCTTTCCGATCTGCTGCTGCCAACACAGTGCAGTCACGAATCTCGCCGCTCATTATGGAGAAATTCCAGGACTTGGCCAAGAGTTACGAGGAGGAGTGGCATGAGAAGGACGTGGCGGAAACAGAGGCTCGCCGCATTCTCTCCAATACACAGACCGATCTACACTCGATCCGACAACAAATAGCTGAGGTTGAAGCGCAACTGGAGCCCGATGACACGGCAGGGAAGATCATGAACGAGGCCAACTTGGCCAAGCACCAAGTACTGTCACTCATCACCCACCAGAATCGGCTTCACGTTCAGCAGGCTGTGGATAACGAGCTGAGCCGCATCAATGGCGACGGGATGCAAACAGAGTCGTACGAAGAGAGGCTGAGCCTTGCTCGACAGCTGAGCCAAATGCTGACAGAGCAGCGGCAAGCAGAGACGGAGTACGTGGACGCGCTCAGCATGGTAGGCACCGGCGACAAGATCGAGAAGTATAGGAGACTGCTCAAGCGGTGCCTGGATCCCAAGGATGGCGAGAGCCTGGACACAAATCTCGACAGCCTGATTGAGATGATGGAAGAGGAGAGCGACGTCCACGGCATGGATGGTTCAATGGATAGGGAGCCATTGGAACTCAGTGTTGGCATGTAAACAGTCTTATTGGGTCGTTGCGGTTGATACCTCGGCTACGTATGTTGGAATGCGCAGAGCGTGGTCAGGGGGCTATTTGGGAAGTATTTGTCAAGTGTTCAATGATCGAGGTGTATTGGTTACAGCGTTGTGACGGCTCGAGCGCCAGGCAACTGTTTACAAAATTCAATGTTATCTCTTTTCCTATTTTTGCCTACGGTTGGTAAACACCGAGGGACTGGGCAAGCCAATGCAGCCACTAAGCCAGCCATATTGTCTAGTCTCTCTATTCATACTACGCACGAAGCTACCTGGCAGTCGTGCCAAGTTCTCTGTGACACCTGTGAAGGAAAAGTGCACTGAACGGGCGCAGTCGTGCGGGCCTTGATGAGACGATGGCATCCCAGATTGGACGAGCGATGCGGTGCGGCTTATTACACTTAGCGGTGAGGCACTTGAGGCTACGTCCGGGTCAGGCGGGATGATGATGGGCGTCCCTGTGACCATGGATAGCAGTCTGGTGAGTTTCTGGGGCTATGTATTGTTGTGATGTTGTGACACAGGAGATTTGGTCGGGACACACGGACGGTTATTTG
Organism: Neonectria magnoliae; assembly: GCA_037954305.1. Taxonomy (NCBI): domain Eukaryota; kingdom Fungi; phylum Ascomycota; class Sordariomycetes; order Hypocreales; family Nectriaceae; genus Neonectria; species Neonectria magnoliae. Next base: position 277,979 of record JAZAVK010000008.1, on the reverse strand, counting down.
GTTGCGTGAGACTCAACTCAGCTAGCCGCAGGCGCCGGGCAAGTAGCTGTACCTTCACCTTCATCGTCCAGGTTAGACAGACCTCCGGGGAGTTCACATGAGCGAGCAACGGCCAGAAGCGGGCATCTCATTTGCGAAGAGGCATGGTGGGCCAAACCATGCGCCAGCCAATGTTGGCCAACGGGGTCCCAAAAAGGGCAACTCGAATGATGAAGTCCGGGGCGATGGCTTGGCGTGATGCCTGGTAGGAGGCGGTTGACTAGCAGACAGATAGTCCTTTGGGTGTTTGGTCACTCGTCGGGAAAGGATGTCGATATTTCTTCGGATTGGCGCTTGCCGATGGACCATGAGCGGTCTGAGTCAGCCCGCGGTGCCGATGAATTGAAAGCCAATATTGACAGTGGAGGAGCTGAACGGGATGGCGTTTTCCGAAGAGGGAAGAAGGAGGGGGGGCAAAATGCACACATCTGCATCTCCACGTGTGGATACGACAGCGTTGAGGCTCCGGGAGGCGATGCACGATCCCATCTCAGATCATATGTGGCCGTATCTCATCGCGTGGACGAGGCAGCAGCAGTTTGATGGGCTAAGTGACGTAGCGGGCGGCAGCAGGAAGTCGAGAAAGGCCCAGCAGAAGACGGCCATTCGTCCGTTGGGCCCTGGCTCGGCATGAGGCTGGCTGGGGTTTCTTTTCTGGCTCTGGACTCTGGCACTGGTGTTGGTCAATATTGGTTGGCGTTGGCGTTGGTGCTGGCGTTGGTGCTGGCGTTGGTGCTGGCGCCTGTTGCGGCAGCCCTGCCTGGGTTTGGGGAGGAGATCGGGGCGCGTTGGTTGGCGGCTGGCGGTTGATGCTTGCATATTTGGGGATTTCGGACCGGGGATGGACAGGTTTTGGGGCGTTGGGTCTGTACCGTAGGACAAGGCGGCAAGCAGAGGAGAGGTTTTGACGAAGCTTGGACGTTGGCTGGATGGGGCGCAGTGTTCGACACGGACGGTTTGACCGCGACTGTGGCGACTCGGCGTCGTAGACACTTGCGTAAGGCATCAAGCATCGCCGAAGTAGCGGCGGCGGTGGGAGTGGACGGCGACTGTGCGAGTCGAGTGCCGGTGCAGTCTCCCGAAGCATCACGGAGCCCGGACAAGGCTCCAGGGTTCGGTCTTGTCTAAGTGGCCCACGATGCTCGTCGGGCACCTCTCACCTCCGACTTCTTACCCGCTCGGCCCGATCGTCCTACGAAGGCACCATTTAGGAATCTGACGCGAAAGGGCAAAAAAGCCCGAGATGTTTCGAGGGGGCTTGGAGTGCGGGCTTGCTGACAACCCCATCAGCCATCAAAATCACACGAGGTTGGGAGGGGGAGGAACGGGCGGTTGTGGGAACGATTACGACCGGGGGGGAGGGCAACAGAGGAAGGAGGGATACGAAGGGGAAGTTCGGACGAGGTCAGTTCTGCTGGAGCGTCCATGGCGTTGGGAGGTTGGATTTGAGACGAGGTCAGTCCTGGCAGAGAGAGATAAACATGGGGTGCTGACGAAAAAAAAAACCCCCAAGGTGAGGAGTCACATGCGACAAGGGGTGATTGACCGGGGTGGTGAGGGGCGGGCTCGTAAGGCTGAAGAGGGTGCGTCTGTTTCTCTTTCCAGACTGTGCCCCTCGCCTCGGACGGATCTAATGGAAGAGGGGAAAACAGGGGGGCGTGTAGGACTTTTTCGAAGTCGAGGCAAGGATGCCTTGTCAGTGATGATGATGACAACCTGGGTCGATGTGACCCGAGGGGGGTTGTTTGACTCCGGCTAGGCGATGACCAACAACATAGATACCGGTAGCAGCACCAGGCTAATAAAAGAACAGGAGTATCGAAAGCGGTTGGTTGAGCCCGTCCAAGCTGGAGTACTATGTATGCAAGTCGCAGTTCCAGTCCCCGCCGAGTGGCACTGAAACTCGCAGTTACAGTTGCAGCTGGCTGGGAGCTGCAGAAAATGGGTTGCGCTGCTTCATGCCAGGGACGCACGACATGGGTATTGGTCCAAAATGGCCACCCTTGAATAGCCCCCTTTGTTGAGCCTCGTAACAGGGCACTTCTGCACCAGTTAGCGCGTGCGTGCTGGAGTTGCATTCTGGGTTGCATTTCCGTTTGCGACGCTCGTTCCTTTCGTGCCCTACGAAGCAAGTACACACACACCCCCCTCGACCGGCTATGCGGGTTGGACGTCCATTAGCACCCAACAGTGCTGTATATCACCGCAAATATAGCTTACCGCCTCTCTGCAAAGAAACGGGAAACGGAGGGAAAGATGTGAGCGAAATCCTGCGGATGCGCGCTCACACGCGTCGCTTTCCTGCAAGATTGGCCAGACATTTGCATGCAAAGACCGCGGCGCACATGCGAGAGGCGACAATGGCGTCACGGGCCCTGCTGCATCCCCCCTCTGAGCTGAACAACAAAAAGAGGGGAGCCCTCCCGTACATGAACGTACATCTGTAGCGTGTACCTTGCGTAGGTTGTTCTGGGCGTTAGCAGAAGGGGGTTCTGAGCCAAAGGGATAAAAAGGGCCCCCAAGGCAAAGAGATTGCGTTGCAATGGGGGCGCAGTGTGGCAACACCCATCATCAGCATGCCCACCCCGGAGGCTCGGAACGGCCTTCGCTCTGCCGGGGCGGACGACGCTGTTTCGTGTTTCTAGAAGCACAGCACGGGGCAACAAGCCAGCCCTTTTTTTCCTTCTTTTTCTTCCTTGCCGATCCTTCTGCATCCGCATTATTATCTTAAGTTGTTCTCTTAAAGATGCTCAGGAGGAGGGAGGAGAAGACGAAGAAGGAAGAAGAAGAAGAAGGGGGCTAGACTCTTTGGACGATCCCGTTCCCCTCCACTGCCACCCCCTCCAGAAACGAAAGGGAAGAAGTCCAGCTGGGCAAGGTTGCCTCGGCCGCCGATCGTCGGCGTGTGATTCGCTACCGAGTCGCTGGGGAAGCTCCAACGGCCAACAAAGCGAGACATGGACAAGGAGCTAGTCTTGGAAGGAAACCCTGCGTCGCGAAGCGTAAGTTGGTCGTTGGTTTGACGAAAGATGCGTGCTTTTTTTTTTTGTTGTCTTGTGGGCTGTTGTCTCGTCTCGTCTCGTCTTTTTCTGTACGGTCGCCCACATTGCCGCTCCATTGCTTGTGCACCAACGGAGATCCAGAGGGCGGGTCGGCACGGGAGACGGCGGACTGGATTAGGGAGTTGGGAAACTGGAGGTTCGAGGCCTTGTTGCCTTTATCCATCGGGGGTGTACAGTAAGAGCCCGGGATTTCCTTGTCAACTCGCCCAACGCTACTCATAACTCGGGGTCGACTTATCCTGTCAACCTCTTCCAACTTAGACGCCCTGGATGACGAGTTCTTTGTTTGTCCCTGTTCTCAGTAGCTTAATTCTGCTGTATTCGTATCGTAACCCACGCCATGTAGTATTCTCCTGCTGCAACCCACATCCTGTTTTCCACATCCCCATCCCCTCCACCCCAACCGGCACTGCGTCGACGTTTCTACTTCATCATCCACAGGGATCTTCCATTTGCAAGTTGCATGTTCAGTCGCAACGCCACAAGTCCCCCTTGTACGGCCAACTCCCGATACGGCATAGAGCGCCCTGATATTCGCCAATCACGGGCCGCAGTAAGTCCGGCTCAGCTGAGTCCTTCCCGAGCTTTCCATCCCACCTCTATCCAGGCTGTCTCGCACGCGCACTCGCACCCACCCCCGACACACCACCGCGCTCCACGCTCTCACGTCGCGAGTCGCCCGTCGCCCATCGCCAGTCAAGTCACTCGGGGCCTTCATCATCGTGTCTCTGGCCTGCGCGCTCGCTGGTTCAACGCCGGCAGTTCCATAGCAGGCGGGCAAGCCCAAGGCAGGGCTCTCTTGCGGGCACCCTGCCAGGTAGTCTCCCGGTTTGGCGCAGTGACATGATCGAGTCCTACACCCTGTCATCGGCCATGTCATCGGCACCTCGCAATTAGAATTGGAGTTGCAATTGCACTCAAATGCCACCATCAATGCTTGGTAATGTCCACATGTGCGATGACATACTCAATGGTAAACCCGAAGAGGGTGACTCCTTGCTGGGCTGATTCGCTGTCAAACCAGATCCTCTACTGGAACCCTCACTCCATCGCAAGCCCGCATCCGTTGTCCGCGTTGTGCATCGCCTTGATCCCGGACCGTCCGGGTCCTCAAACTTACATACTGACAGATACGGCAAGACCAACAAAATAAATGCAAGTCTGAGAAGACCAGACCACACTGGGTTCCAGGGGTAAAAGCCCAGGAGCGAGTCTTTGAAACACCTGATCGGACACATTCTTCGGACACTCCAGAAGCTTTGTTCCTCCACGGCTGCCCCGAGCGTCTTTTGTTCTAGACCCTGACTCGACTCTCGACTTCCTCCAAATGGAAGGCCCAGATGGAAAGCTCAGCTGGCGTCCGCAAGCAAGAATAAAAGGCCTGGAATTAGTGAATGCCACCCGTTCCCCGCTTCCGGAACTCCAGGCGGCCAGGTCCTCCTCAAGTTCCCAAACGCCCCAAGCGTCCCCAAGCCTGGCTGGCTGAACAAGGACCAGAAGCGATGAAAGCTTCCGGTCGGCGACGGTTCGCGTGTACCACGTACTTGGTGCTACGTTCTTATTCCTAGCGTAGACAGGGGATCGGAGACGGGTCTTCGTCTCTCGACGCACTCACTTTGGTTTCGCTGGATTACCTTTGGTACTTTGTTCGTCCTGGTACCAAGGTACACCGCTCTCACTCTGTCATCGTACCTCGTCTCATCTCGACTCATCTGGACTCATCCCTCGTTCCGCTCTTCTACCTTGCTCACCTAACCCAACGTCATCTCATAAGTCGATCCTGAGGGTAGCAGGCCACTGTTCAAAGTCACGAGGCCTGAAAAAGCATCCACGTCTCGAGTCTGGGCTCGACGATGAGAGCTCGAGCTTTCAGCAGCAAAAACCGGAGAGGCTCAGAGGCTTTGACTTTGTCCGATGGGTCTCATGCTTGTTCCCATCCTGTCCACAGACGCGGCCCCATCTCCGCTGGCGCCTTGGCCAATGGCTGCCCTGAAACTACTCCGTCTACGAACAAGCTTGACAAGGATCTCTCGCCCATGGCGTCGCTAGAGTAGGGCTCACCTCAGCTGAAAGGGCTCGCTGCTAGCTGTTGCTCTGGCGTCACTCCCCTCACTAGATCAGGCTGGGCCCGGAAAGCCCTCGCCCCTCTGCAGAGGATGCGTCGCCTGCCGGGGCTCGAAGCAGATTGCAGTGCGATCGTGGGGCGCTTGGCCAGGGACGCTCGCCATCCACGGCACCCTCTGCAGTGCCTCTGACGCTTCCTGTCGACGTCCCGGGCTGAAAACAGGGGTCCCGATCTTGTTCCAGTTGCCGCAAGTCGCAACGTCGCACACCAACCCGAGCAAAATAGACCAGAACCAGAGCCAGATGGCCACCAAGTATCTACGAACCAGAGACTCGCACCCCCTACGGGCGTTGTCCAGTGTCCAGTGTCCAGTGCGAGCATCCAACCCCAATTCGCGGATTCATTCGATTCCACCGATATCCATCCCGCCAACACTTGCCTTTCGGTTCTCGTCCAGCTGCACTTGCACTGCCCTCGCCTTCGCAACCCACACACACTGGTTTCCCCCCTTCCTTGCTCTTCCACGCACTATCCCGTCCAACTGCACCCATTTCGGCCTGCGTGTCGCGATGGATGTTTCGTGCCCCTGCTGACAGTTCGAGGGCTTCCGGCATCATACGGGAACATCCTAACCGTAGCCCATCTGCGGACAGTCTGACTGCATGGGCCATGGAATCCTGTCCTAGTCCTGCTCCTAACAATACGGCCATGGCCATGAGCATGGGCCACCGACGTCCCATGTCATTCATCAGAGTCGGCCAATGTCGAGCCCTGGTTTTCCTTGCCCCAACCCATCCTTCCCAACTCCACCCTTGGGCCTTGCGAAAGCCACTCCTAAAAGCCAAACGTCCTTGAGTGAGTGCAACTGTGCAAGCCGCCGCCAAGCCCACACCCGGAGCCGAAGCCACAGCTGTTCTGGATTGGCGGGCCCCGAAAGGAGGCTGTCTGAAGCCCGCCCTTTCTCTCCTTCGCGAACAGTCCAACCTGACCGAACGGGTTGGCGAAAGGGTGTGGATGGGGGGTGTCTTATTATCCTCCAATTCGCCTCGGATGTCCATGTAGCGATGCCCTACGCTTGGCTCGATACATGCCGTGCTCCTGGTCTCAACATCCGATGCCTCTCAACCTACACTCGGTTTGCTATAACCATATAAGCTCTGTGCCCCCGACCCTGTTCCGGACTCTTATCAGACTTTGCATTGACCCTCTGAGCATTTCATCACTCATCCCGTCTGCTTGAACCCGAATTCATTGCCAGAAAGTATTCAGGCTTTGATCAGTGATGCTCGAGAAAGGATCCTCACCGAGCCAATTCCTTCGCCACCAAAACTCACCTTGTTTTGGTTCTCTGTAACCGATCTGACGGATACGCTCTCTGATGTAAGTCGGACTCCGCCGGTCAAAGACACCTACCTGCCTGTCGCATTGATCACCCTCAGGGGCTTGGTCACGGACATTTCCTCGTTGAAGCCATCCATTCTCGCCTCTCTACCGACACAGCAAAGTCATTGGACTATATCATTTAGGAAGACGGTCGCTCACCATTCTGCCCTCAGCTTATCACCGGCGGTTCTGACATCACCATCAACGACGTACGCCATCGGCATTTTCCAGAAGCCTGAGACGACGACGCCATCCAAGGTCCCCGGCAACCCTGTCAACTGTTCAGCCCAGCCCAGCCTTCTTGACCTTCTTGGCTCCGCCCTACCATACGAGGATCTTGTCGCAGAGGGCAGGCATCACCCCAGAAGTACCGTCTGACCGCGAAAGTAGAGTGACCTCAGGCGGCCCCGCTGACGGCGCCAATTATTTGAGTTTCCCACGACCAGTACAAGTTACCACTATGCCTGTAACAAGTCGAGGCGGCATGGTCCAACTTACACCCGTCGCCACTTCGACGACAGCAACTCCCGACTACTTCAGCCCGCTGCCGCCCGCGCTGGCGACGCTTCAGACAGGCTTGGCTATCTTTGCCCTGTTCATCATCGCCCGTTTCTGCGTAGCTCGCTTGTACCTATGGTTGCGACGGTTTCGCGGCACCGACAGGCCGAATCCCACCAAGACCTCCATTCTGCCCCATCACCACTATCAACCGCAAAACCCGAGATCTGTCTGGGCAATGGACGAGAAGGAACGCACGCCCATGGTCCTGCACGCGGAGGAAAACGCCGACGTCGAGGCCTTCAGAGACGAGAAGCCAACGGGCAAGAAACTGGTCATCGACCCGAGCTGGACCGGCACAGCCATCGGTGGCGGCGATTCGATGCCCAGGCCGCTCATGTCGCGGCCGCCTCCTGCACCGCCCCTGACGCCTCCTGAGCTGAGCACCGCCGTCTTCACGTTTGAAGCGCGGCCGCGGCCTGGTGACGACAGCTTCATGCGCCAGCCCAACCCCGACTACATGTCATCGACCACGAGTTCTGTGCTACCCTCCAGCGCGTCATCGCCCTCCATCCCGCGACGGCGCTCGTACAACAAGACGCTGCCCATTGGCGTCCCCATCCCTCAGACGTCGCCCGGCGCATCGGATCCTGCCGATCTTACTTTTTCGCCCAGCTCATACCCACCCACAAGCCCGCTGCTGCCACCGGCCCCACCAAGCGCAGGGGCCATGGAGATCGACGTCAAGGGAGAAATCATTGGGGTTCTCGACGGCGGAGGTGCCGGCTGGACGAGACACACTCGGGTCTACGGCGGCGGCGTTTGTCTGGCATGTGAGGCGTCTGGTGGCAACCACGGCGGCGGATTCTACGGAGCTACGGTACGGCCCGAGGAGATGCGATGAAGCAGGGCGAGAAGGCGAGAAGGCGAGAAGGCGAGAGGATCCGAACAACACACTGGCCGCATTCTAGCCAGTTGGTTCAGATCGGAGAAAAGTTATACAGGGCTCGATAGTCATGGGTTTGCATCGGGGTCCGGGCGGCTGGATCATGTATGACGTTCTGATGTAACGAGAAGGGGGACGCATTTACACGGGGAGCATACGGTGGCATGTTTTCGTTTCGTCTTTGGCTGTGGTCATTGTTTCAACCTGGTTTTCCTTGCTTTTTTCCTATCATTTCATTGTTTACTTTACGCCTTCCGGTACATAATACCCTGGATTTGGACCATGGCTAGCTACGAGGCTACGCGGAAAGCATGGAGATCGAGGAACGGGAAGTGCAGATGTATGTCATGTCATATCTACTGCACATATTTTGTCGAGCTCTCGACTTATGATGATACGATGATTCTTACCTCATTCCGGTTTACCCTTTTGAGGACTTTGCCCCTAGTGCCAAGTGGTAGGCAGATCTGATCGGAGCCATGTGACTGAGTTATTTACGACAAGAAGTTCCAAGTTCTGAGTTGCGAAGTAGCTAAGGAGAGAGTTCCGAGCATTGACGGGACCAGCTAGGATTACATCATCTAATTTCTTAGATGGTATTCGATTTCTCACCACTTGGCCAGGACTTTGGCCTTCCTCGGTCTATAGTCCGAGGAGGCTACTGTGATGACTTTCCACTTTTCTTCTGTTCTTCCTTGACCTTGCAAGGCTCGCGTCAGCCCTACTGAATCCATAGACAGCCGCGCCCAGCCCCCTCCCATGCAAGTGCTTATCACAAGGGCATCTGGCAGCGGCCCTACGAAAGGATGATAGCCGAGACGGAGCCGGAAACAACCTTAGTGTCAACATATGCACGACAGTTGAAAAAGGCCCGGTGAAACAGAAGCCAGTTTTCCGGTGTGTTTTTCGCCCTGTCCCACCTTGGCTTGCGTTGAGGCACATGCGCGAGAAGAGTTATATGCAGTCTAAGCCGGGAAGTGTCACGCCGACTTCTAAGACCTTGTCTAGCCTAGCACATGACGCACCCAAGCCTCGGCCTGACGGCGTCGAAGAGAGACTTTTACTATCAGGGTTTCTTTTCGCGGGGAAACTCTTTAAATAGAGCAGGGCTTGAAGAGGACGGAGCTCTGAAGGGAAACATCAGTCATCGGTCAGCCCACGGAGACAACAACCTCCTGATTGCAGGCGGACTCAGCAACAGGGCCGCGATGAGGGCAGGATTTAGAGTTATTACGTGAGACGGCGGGAGGAGGGCGGGGAGGCCGATGAGGAGGGGGAGGGTTGTCACGGGTGGTGGTTGGGGTGCGTTGGCAGGACGGTCTGATGGGGAAGGGAACGGCCGTCATGGGGTTTGGTTCTGAGGGATGGGGGGGGAGGAAGAAGAAGCAGAGACGGAGAGGGAATCTGGAGAGTATATGAGTTGCGAGGGCTGAGATGACGATGGCTGGTGATGGTGATGGAGATGCCCCGGCTGAACTCGGATCATACCCTGCTCGCGAACTCCATCACCACGCCCTACGCCCAGCGAGGACAACCTACAGGGTGGTCTAACCGCGGCGGATTAGCTAGTTGGCGACACAGGGATAGTAAAGTGGTGGCACTCAAGCCGCAGCTTGAAGGGGGGGGGGTGAGGGGGGACTTTTGTCCAAACCGCGAGTCCTCGTGCAGGAGCAGGACTTGGCGCGGGACAAGGATGTCTTATACTGGAGACGGAGAGAGAGACGTCTTGCTCGGCGGGCCTTCTTTTCCCCTTGTCTGCAATGGAAAACAGGGAGCCCGGAGTGCGTGGCCTGGTCGCAGGATGGATATCTGTATATCTTGGTCAGCAGGGAGGGGGGAGGGGGGTTGTCTGATGGTATGGGGGACGGCTGCGGGCAGGTAGGAGACATACCTTCTTATTGGTTGCTTATTGTAGAGCTGTGGAAGCGTGTTTGCTTGAGTCGTTGAACATGGTTCCGAGTCGTGTCGTTGAGTTGACGTGGCTCTTCTCTAGTAGTAACCTGGAATATACTTTGTGTATTGAATCTCTGATTGGAGCTGGTAATTACTGTGATTTCGGGGGCTCGTTTCTGTGATTAGCTGATAATTGTAGTTGATGATTCGGTGTAGAATAGTTAGGCATACAGACAACCAAGGAGTTATGAGGATCCAACGAACCCGCAGTGTTTCTTACATGAATCTCTGAGTTTTTCTCATATAAGTGCTTGAAAGAGATTTAGTAAAACATAAAGTCTCAATACTCAGCTCCTCGAGATCTAATTGATAAACGATAGGATTAAGCTCTAGGGTAAGCCAAAAGTAACGGAACGTCACCACAACAACACGAGAAATATATTTCTGAAACGAAATCCACTAGAAATCTTATAGAATGTCATTATGTGGAATTAATTCGAGTTGGATGGGGGGTAGTAGATATGTTCGGTCGTGTTGGCTGCTACATGGCGTGGAGTTCTGGCAGGTTGCGCATGAGTGATGCTCCACGGGGGACAAAGCCATGACCACGCAGGTAAACATAACCCAAGGTGATAGTCTGCGAGGACATTAGTTAGTAACGTAGAGCATTTAAAAATATTGACAAAGTTCATCCCAGTCACGGGTTATGAAGGCTGCAGCAATGACAGTGCTAATGTCAGGAAGCTACGCAGAGTTCATTCACGACCATCGCCAGAGATTTTCTGTAGAAGACTTGACTTTACCACGGCAGTAGCGAAAATCTTTTCTCACTCATGTGTATGTCTCCTAGGGAGTCACTTGGGACATATGTCAACGCCGTGTGCTTTCAGGTGACTTCTCCACACACACATCTTTGAATTTGTCGGTCTCGTCCTCACCCTGCCTTGAAGTTATCCGTACCCAAGTGAGTATTTAACAATGCGGGCTTGGCTCCCGTTGTTGAAGAGTTGAGTGAGCGTTGGTTGGAAGCATGGAGAACCGAGACTTCTACCCCTGACTAGGCTGGTGCTAGGAATGCAGTCTCAAGGTAATGTTTGGCTTCTAAATTTACTCTACAGACGTGGCGTTATCTACCGCAGTATTAGAAGCATTGGTAATATATCGTCTTTCAGTATTGCATTCCTGACCATGGTTCTTGGTGGAAAGGAGAACAGTGGAGAGAGTTATGCGTCGCCAAAGCCGTCACGGAGCAGAACCGTGTTCATACTTGAGTCTATTACGCCCCCCTGGTTATCATTTGGGCTTGAGACCATTTTTACCATGAACAAGGGTTCGAGATATCCTAAGAAATTAGGATGCTTATAGATGGCCAATACAAAATTGGAATAGAACGGTGTCGGCTGAGACAGGATGCCGACTAAGCCAGCATGAGAGACAGACACCGGCGCACCACATACTTCCATCGATATGTGACAATCAAAAGGGCTTCTTGGCGTTCTGAGAAGTTTGCATGCCCACATATAAAGCCCTGAATGATGAGAGACGGTGTTAGCTGAGATGAAATGCCGTTCAAACCTACACCTCAGGCTAGACTAGGCACCACATGTCCTCCATCGAGGCTCAAGCTAGACAATGAGTACTATGACTTAAAACATTCCAACTCAAACCCAGGAACATGGTTCAGGCCAGTTCGAGAACAGGTGCCTGGGCAGCAGCCACGCTTGAATAACGCAGCATAGCATAGTTCGCGGGCATTTCACCGGACGATCACCCGCAGCACCACCCTCCACCCGGGAAGTGGGCAAGCGACACGACAGTCTCAAACCTCGGTCGTCTGTTTACCTGTCGACTCTGCGGCGGAGGCGTGCTGGCATTTCACGTGGTGAGACGAAGACCGTCTCGGTGATTCATGCCGCGGCTTCGGCTGGCACGTGTGCGCTTTGAGGCTGGCGCCACAGGAACCTGACAAGATGCGGGGAGGGCGAGTGGTGGCTTTTCTCGAGTTGCAGAGATGGAGATTGTAGTGTGGGTAGGTTGTTTGGACGGCTGTGCAGCGGTATCGCAGTATCCCTTGCTTCAAGTTGGTCACCGTGAGGCATGTCGATGCTGAGACATTTCAGAAGACTTGAGACGAAGCGGAAGCACAGACGCGCAAGTTTGGGTCGGGGTTTGCCGAGCAGGGTTGGATTGATGTTCTCCCGGGAACTGGTCCTGGCCATGAGTGAGTGCCAGGTACTGCGTACGACGGGGTACGTGGGCGTTGAAGAAGTCCGGAAATACCATACTTGTTGACAGTATGGAGACGCCGAGACGGACTATTTTTGGCGCTGGGCCTGGACTCGGCGCTTGTCACTTACAGCAGCATGGCACAGAATGGCGCCGCCTGGAACAGCCTCGTTCAGGTCAAGATGAACCAGCATTGGGGAAGAAGCAAACGCCTCTTGCTTTCTTTGGATGGCGATCCCGGCGGCACGGCCATTGGGGCCCGCAGCGGAGAGGCTGCAGAGGAGCAGGCGCCGGTGGTGCCTCTCAGATCTGCGCAATTTGGCGCCCGGCAGAATGGGGTTGCGGTGCGTCTAGGCGCTCCGGTGATAGGATGAGAAGCGTGCGTGTTGGGTGATACTACTGTACGGAGTCGAGAGCAGGTGTTGGTTGCTTGCGCGCGGGAAGGGCGCATGTTTTTCGTTAGACGCGTTGCTGCGAGAGGATGAAAGCTCTGTGGAGCTGCTGTATGTAACCACGCAGGGGAGTGGAGGGTTTGGCACCATTCTTGAATGGCGAGTGGCGAGCTCCGAGTTTGGAGTCGCAGTTGCAGTGGTAGTTGAGTTGAGGTTCGAGTTGTGAGTGATTAGTGCAACATTGACATGGTACCAAACTCCGCCATACCATACCTGAAATGAAGGAGAGGGAAGAGCGCAAGATTCTGAATTCAACTCCGACTCCAGACTCCAAGTTCCATACACGGATGCGCGCCTTGGACGACCGGGACTGGTTTGGTCGCACAAGTTCAACAGTCCCAGCTAGGCACACAAGCTCCGGTACGATTTAATTAACCATCAATCAAACGAAGGCAATGCAGGTCACTGATGGGCGATGGGCCCCTCCAGGTGTATTCGGCCCTGTCACATTTCCTGATTTCGATTCTCATGCCCGATTCTGTTCCCAGGAGACACGAGACATGGGCAGCGTTTCGCGACCACCCCCATGAAGATATGGATGTTCAGGGGGCGCCCGCCTGGGAACCCTGGCGTGGCTGAGTGGGAGTTGTGCCCAGGCCCGGGTTTCGTGTCTGGATATGACGACGAACGACTATTTTGTGATCCATGCTCAAGACCAAATTGCTCTCTATGCCGTTCTTTGTGCGCGCTATCCGGGCGTAGTCAGGTAAGCAAACGAGCTGGGGAGGCCATATCGTGGATGGTCTGTGAGGCGTCGTCATGTCCATGCCTCCCGCCCGGACAGAGCACGCGTGCTTGTGTTTCGTTTCGCCATGTTAGACGGGGGCCCCGATCCCTCCATGCATTCATCACATCCCGACCTAAACCCCCATTTCTCGCGCCCGACGCTGTGGCACGCCCGGTGAACTCCTTGAGATGAGCGACCCAGAGAGCAAGCAGGCAGAGCCTAGAGAACACTCAGGTGAGCCAGGAGATGGGCCCAAGACGCAATGGCGGAAGGACGAAGCCCTTTCTGCGGCACGTGTCGAGATGGACTAGCAGGGGCACTGCTGAGAAGAGACAGGGGACGGACATGGGAGACAAGGAGGACCGCCGTCATGAAACATCTAGGACGTGGGGAAAATACGAAAGAAGGGGCGTCTTCCTGGCCTTGTGCCTTGCCTGGGTAATTAGCCCTGGTAAGCAACGCCTCGATTCATCGCCTTACCCTGCTGTCGCAAGACCTACCCGAGTCCTGCCCAGGCCCTGCCCAAGAATCTGGCCTGCTTCTGGCCTTCTTGTGTGTTTGCCATGGGGCCGACAAGGCCGGCACAACCTTCAGCAAGTTAGGTTCGCCTCAGGAGTACCGAGTACGGCATCGCAGCGGGAGCCAGCCGAGAAGAGATGATCCGGCCAGAGCTGGAACGGGATGGTCCGTTCCCCGAGATTCAGGTGCCTCCCATGCGAAAGCTTGGAAACTGGTGTCGCCGGTAGGTAGAGCCTAGGGAGTGGTGTGGTGTGGCATCCTCCACCGTGACCGAGATTGTTCACTGTAAGACGGCCATATAGTACGAAGTATAGATGGATTAGCCTTTGATGAGTGGTCTTGTTTTTCACGAGAACGCGCTCTGGCCTGTCATGCAAGGGGATCGGATACGCCAATATCGACTCCCAGTGGGATGGGCTGGCGAGGTTATTCTTAGCTGGAGGTAGAGAATAAGGACAACGCCCAAAGACGTCTAGCCAAACAGTCCGCCCATGACTGTCATTCGCCCTGGGAGCGCTCGACGTGCAGCCTGCAGGTCGCTTGGGACATGAAGAAAAAAGCAAACACTGCAGCACTACAAGCGCCACCAGCACTCGCCACGCTTCCACAGCAGCCAAGCCGGAGAGATGATGGCTGAGATAGGGAAAATATCGGGACCCAGGACCTCGGCCACAGGGGACGGGACTCGTCGAGGCATTCTTTTGTTTCTCCGTCCCTGTTGGTGGTGTCTCTTTGTCTCTGTTTCTCCTCTGTCCTGGATTCTCGCGATTTCCGACTCGGGCCGTGCCATCATGTCTCATGTCCCGATCAGGTGCAGGTGACTAGTCATTGCTCTTCTCGGTTCTCTTCACCGAGAAACCGTGATCTTTGAGGTGCATCATCCGACAAAAACTACGCCCAGTAGTTAGCAAGCCGCAACCACCGCCATCACTTGCGTCCCAGGAGCTCGTCAAACCTCTGTCAGAGGCATGGACGGTACGGAGTGCGTACGCCGATCACGCCGTTGGAGAGGGCTGCAAGGATTGGATGCAAATAGCCCACAGGCAAGGATGCTCGTCAGAATGCCCCCTCCCCTGAGACGCGGCTACTGATTGGCTGTATCCACCTGTCGAGCTAGGGAGCAATGTTGGAGGGGCTAAATCCCCTGAGCCCTGCCTGTGATAGTGCGTTCGAACAGGCATCGGGTCCTGTGATCCATGGACGGCTAAAGCACTCAGCGCCCGCTGGAAGAATTGGGACAGGGGAGAGGAGAGCACCGGGCATGACTCCGATGACTCTTCGATGTGAGAGAGCGGGAGAGAGAGTCCGCGAGAAAGTGAGTTGGTACGTGTGAAGTACTGATGAATGGGATCACACCCATGACGATCCCAAGAGAGTCCTCTACTGCGTCGGAGGCAGACGTGGACAGCGTTGCAGCATACGAAAGTGAGCGCCCTGATCCATGTCCCGATCTCCAGTGACAACTGGCATTGGGCCCAATCCACAATCCTCCCCACTGGGACAGAGCATCGTCCAAGCAGGGGATAGCACGGGGATCGCTTGCGACATGCCTGAGACGTTTTACGACTACTGCGTGGCTAGGTAGCGTCTACTTTGCGCTTGCTGAGGGAGAGACGATGATTGGCTTTCAGAGAAACCGTCGAATCCGGACATCGTGCTTCGTACAGTTATTACTGCAGGCCGGTGTCTGCGCTGGTTGTGGATGTTGTGCTTGCGAGGTGGTGGGCAAGCGAGCAGGTGGGAATACTGTCTGTACTTTCTGTGGGATGCCTGTTTTTGCTGATTGGACTGGACAGGGGGCATTGGATCGCCATGATTTACCGCTGCTGTAACCGTGGGTTTATTATGGCACAAAGTGATTGTGCGTTGTCGGTATTCTGATTTTGTGTGCATGCGTGTCCATGTATGTGTGAGGCAAAACCATCGCCAACGTCGTAGTTGGGAGCGGGAGTGATGAGCGTGAGCAGATGGATTGGATGGGATGCTGTGCGATGGGACGTGATGCCCCAAGCATCAAGCGTGCGCGCGTGTGAGCCAGTCCACTAGAGCCCGGTAAAAGCTGGAAATCTGCACGGCGAGCGCGCACTGTGCTTAAGCGTCCCCTACCGTACCTGCCTTTCCAGGCACGGTGGAATCTTGCCCGGTTAGTGGGGTGGCTTGGCCCCAGGGACGGCCTAAGGTGCCTACCTACAGTCAGCCGGGCGTGTATCCAGGCTTATACAGTAGAGGCGGCGAGTGAGGTCGGGTGAGTCTGCAGATCGCAGGCCGTGACCAGTCTCCTTCATTCCAACCAGCTGGCAGTGGGCATTCGTGATTTCACGGTCTCAAGGGGATGCCGAGGCGGAAGATGAGCATAGCAGGCTGCTGCGTTACCTGATAACTCTGAGTTTCGCATCTCACTGAACACTCCTTGCTGGTACTTCGTGTTAACGTTTAAGCGGCGCGTTCGGCCAGTGTGAGATCAGGTACCACCCAATGACGGCGGATCCTGGGTCTTCCAGGGGTCCCGAGTGCACAGTGATTGATGCACTGTGGTCCTACGCGACCGAGCGTGCGCGTGAATGCGGTGCCTGTTTGCCTGCGCGCTGTGCTGGCCGCTATTATACCGTACTGATTGCACTGTAGCCACCCTGCCCGGACCCCAACTGCAAGTCTGCCACTGGAGAGCAAGGAAGGAAGGAGTCGCCCCCTCTCCCTTGCGCCTTCCCACACCCCCGAAAACCGAACCAAAACCAAAACCGCCCGTTCGTTCGCTCGCTGGCTCACTCTTTCGCTGGTTCGTGCGTGCTTTCCCCAGCCCAGCATACCCGCCAAACCCTCTTTTTCCCTCTCCTTCCGCCCACTCCCTGCCAGTGCCACCTGCCCTCCCACCAGTCCGTCCCACTCCGCCGTCTTGCTTCCTGCGTCCTCTTCTTCTTGGTCCTCCGCTCTCTCTCTTTGTCTCTCTTCTCTCGACTTTCTTCCGTTCCTCTCCACCACTTCCTTTCCCCCCTCCCCCTTCTAGCTCTGCTACTCATCCGCCCTTCCTTCTTTTTTTCCTCTCGATCTCTCTCTCTCTCTTTCCGCCCGTTGCCTCGTTTGCCACGTTTGACCTCTCTCCCCCCGCGATCGCGTTTGCGAGTCTGTTCGTCACTGGCCTCCGTGCACAATCCAATCCTCGCTCGCCCGCTCGCCCGCCCACACGCACCGCACCGCACCGCACCCGCATCAATCGCCCTCAGGGTTCAGGAACAAAAAATTGCAAGATACGGATCAAAAAGACCACCAACATCCAGCACGAGGTTCTGGAAAAAAGGCGCATCTGCTGGTGATACCCGCCATTTTTAATCTCTGTACTTTATTCATCGTCGATTCTTCTGCTTTTCTGGCGCGCGCCCACCAAGCGCCCTACACCACTTTCTAATTTCCATCCAACCATCCAAAACCCGGACTGCGATCCTCGGACCAAAACCCGCCACCATCCGGAGAAAACGCAAAACATCAACAAAAAAAAGGAAGAACCAAATTCCCGAGGACCCATCAAGGTTTCCGAATTCACACCTGGATTGACATCGTTTCGGCAACGTTGTCTCTCTTGTTTGTCTTGGACAGACAATCCAGCTGGTGCTCGCGTGTTTGTTGTGTGTCAGTCACCCGACTCGCCGCTTGGAGCGTGAATCTGTTTGTCGCCTCGATCATAATCATTCATCAGCCTCTTGGACCATCGTTCGCGTGCGCTCAATCATCATCCGACCTCGGTCTGACGCACTCATCGATTACCAACAAGAATTCAGTTACTGCATCCCCGCGGATCCTGCTTCATCCTTTCACCTCTTGTTCCCGGTCGGTCCCTGCCTGCTGAACTCGGTCTCTCGGCAATTGTTACCTCTTGCCATCAACTACGCTTCCGCGCGACCCTTTCGTTCACCATATCGACTGTTGTCCTTGCATCCACTACACCTCATTTTAATTTTTCCTCACGAGTTGAATTTCCCGTGAACCCACTCCTTGTGACTATTTTCTCGCCTGAAATACTACGCTTTCTTGGATCTGCACTTTTTGCTTTCGCAACGCAACAACTTCACCCTCGACTCGCGCTTCTGCAACAACGACTTCCAGACGCCACTCTCCCGTCAACTTGAACGATATACCCGCTGCGCATAATTCACCCTGCTCGAGTCAGCGAATATCACCGACCTTTCTAATTCCGACCCGAATAGTCTCATCCCACAAGAAACATTCGATCCACGTTCATTGTACCGGTTCCTACCACCCCTATTTCACGCAATTACGTCCCACAACTACTTTTGAGCCATGGACGCAGGCGGTCTCGCTCAAATGTCTTCCAACAGCTTTGCTCCCAGCGGCCTTGCCATGCCCTCCGGTGGTTTGGCTGCCCGCCGTGGTAGCCAGAATGTCAAGCCCCTCTCGTTTGAGACGATCAATCAGAGTAAGGACAAGGACCCTGGTCTCCCCACCCCTCGCACTAGCCGCTCTCACCTGCTTGCCGGTTTGAGGACGGCTCCCAAGTCCGCTACTGTCGGCTCGTTCGGCCCTCAGTCCCCCACCACCACTGCTCCCTCGCAGTTCGCCCGAAACTCCATGGCTGGAAACGCCTATGGCATGGGTCAGGACAACTACAATGGTCCCAAAACGGCTTTCCCACAGTACGGCGGTCCGCAGAACAACTATAACTCTATGGCGAACCAGCAGTACACGGTAGACCAAGTTTTGGCCCCCCCCGAGCTTCCCATTGACGAGCAGGCGCAGGAGCACATGGACCCCAACCTCTACGCCCAGCTCGTCGCCACCAACATGTACCTGGCCCAGCAGCAGCAGCGCCTCCAGCAGCAGCTTCGGAGTGTGCAGGCCGCTGCTCAGCAGTTTCAGCAACTCAACCTCAGCAACCCTCAGCTTACTCAGCAGCAGCTGGCTCTGTACGAGCAACAACAGCAGCTCCGCAACATGCAGCAACAGCTCAGTGTCCAAGCTGCCATGACTCAGCAGGCCCAAGTGCAGCAGGCCCAAGCTCAGGCCCAGCAGACGCAGCAGGTCTACTACAACCCCATGACCGGCCAGTACTACGTGGACAACTCAGCCGCCGGTGTCCAGATGGCGTCGGCCTACGCTGAGCAGCCCGCAACCCCGGGCTTCAATGCTTACCAGCAGCAACAGCAACACGTTACTCCCTCTGTCCAGGTGTCCCCCCCCGCGGAGACGCAGCCATTCTCTTTCCGAAGCAACTCGCCCCCCAAGCGATACGAATCTCCCAGTGAAGTGACTCCCCTCCCTCCACCATCCGCCAACGCCTTCCGCCGTGGCCACAAGAAGGCCTGCTCCCTTGCCCCCGTCAACAGCTCCCTTGCCGCTACCGCGCCTTCCGATGCCCCCAAGTCCGCTGGTCCCAAGACTGCTACGTTCCCGATGACTCCCCTCCCCGGAGGTTACGGACCTGGCCAGGCCCGTGCTGGCGAGCACCCGATCCGTCAGCCCCGTGGTCCCCCTTCCCTGGACGAGCTTAAGTCGAAGCCTACTGCCAAGATCGAGGGTAGCAAGAACTTTGCTACTCGCACTCGACGATCTGCGGTCCACAACCTCGTCCGGGCTGGCCTGGAACGTCGCAAGGGCACCGGTAGCTCATGTGGGAGCATGAGCCCCGTCTCTGAGACGGCCGAGGAGTCTACCACCCCCATCACCGACAACGAGTCCGACTCCGGACGTAGCGGATCTGGTAGCCTGGCAGGCGAGATGGAGTGTTTCAGCGTGCGAACCCCTGGCACCGGTGGCTGGGGTGCGATTGGCTCAGATCGACCCAGCTCAGCTCAGAAGGGCCGCAAGAGTTCCGACAGCGTGGGCAGCGCTTCCTCGGGTTGCGAGAGCGAGAACAGCTCTTTTGCGAATGTATTCAAGAATGGCGCTCTGCGAGCGGCCAAGGCGCAAGAGTCGGCCGACAGCCAGCGCAAGGCACCTAGACTGGTGCTCACCAAGACCATCTCTGGTGCTTAGAGGTGACGCTGCGGCCCGAAACGTTCTTAACACTCCTTCTCACGACTTATGCGCCCGGACTATTTTCTTTTCACATGACTGCTCGGACTGGCGGAATGCATTTGATGGTTTTCGTTTGGTCCTTTTTTGTTTTGTTGTCTCATTGGGGAGTCTTTACCGTTCTGCATGGGGTGGATCAACCACGCTTTTGTCTTTTTCACGCTTTTATTGCCTACCGAAGTTTATAATTCGCTTCACAGTCTCTCCTTCAGACGTCTTTTACTACACTTGGCCACGACTTGAGGGGAAACGCCCCGGGGATTATCTTGTCTCAGTCTAGACGGACTATTCGCGTTTTTGTTTTGGGGCCTGACGAGGAATCTTTATACCAATGAGGATGAGAAAATCACGGAAAGGGAGACAAGCCTGGTCTGAGGTCTCCGAGAGGCGATCAGACGGACCCTGGTGTGAGTCACGGCCGGCGGTCCCGGCAGGGGCACATGTCTTGGCAAATTTGACATTTGCTTTCGTTGCATTCCTTGCACATTTCTTGGTGGTCTTCTGTCTTGCTTTGTCCTGCTCTCCCTGGCGTAGATGGGTCATGTGGGTGTTTCGGGATTCCCAAGTCATCGGAGTTGGACGGGGAAGAAAGCGGACAGGCAGAAGAGGGAGATGTAGAACTAGTTTAGGAAATGGCACAATACAAATTGACAGCCACTTCATTACTCTGTTGATCCTTGTGCGAGTGAAGTCATGTTGTGAAACAGGTTTGATGTATAGATTAGTTGTTGGTTCATCACAGTTGAGATAGTCTAATCAGTGCATGATGCATGTCCAACGTCTGGTTGCAATTGCTTGCCAGCCTATATCCACCGAACCGTGCGTGATCCATCAGGCCAAGCCAAAGCCAGTTCAGCTCAGTTCAGTTCACCTGACAGCAATGCCCATTTCCTACCCAACCCATCCTATCCCATCCCTTCATGCCAGATCCACCAATGAGTGCTATTCATCTTGACTCGTGTCCCCATCTTATCTAGGTGCCCTCCCCCCGAAGCCTGTTGTCCTTGACTCATACATGTCCCCCTCCCCAAACCCTTTCTACGGATGCTGCCAGGCCACCACTCCCCCAGGCACGGGGAAAGGAAAAAAAGAAAGCGAGATTTTGGAAAAGAAAAGAAAAAAGAAAGATGTTGGGAGAAGAGCGTTCGTCTCGTTTCGTGTATGGAAGGACGGTGAACTGGGGTACCGACGGGTACGTTTATAGCCAGCAGCCGGACTTGATACTACGTCCGGTCTTCTCTTCTTCTGGCTTCTCGTTTTGTGTCGTGTCCTTGGTTGCTTTTTCGTCCCTTTGGGACTAAACCCCTCCTCTGTCGTATTCATGTTCATGTCGCCGCTCACGGGACTTGCTTGCTTCACGACCACTTGATGTCACTCGGCGCGCGACTCCGCCTCTTGCTCGTGACGCCCGACAGACCCAGCCCCGGGGGCACGCTGCTGCCGTCTCTGCTGCCGTCTCTGCTGCCGAGTCCGTCACGGCTCCTCAGCCCGTCGCGGCTGGCCGAGGCGCGGACCACGTTCTCCTTGTTGCTCAGGCTGCTGTCGCTGCGGACGACCATAGGCATGTCGGCCCGGCCGCCGCTGCCCCCGCCGGGCATCCGGGCGCTGCCGGGGGCGGCCATGGACGTCCGGGGCAGCCGGCTCTTGCCCGTGGCGATGCCCAGGGACATGGACTCCCCGCTGACGCGCCGCGGGATGCCCGTGGGTCCGTCGCGACTCCGGGGCCGGTAGAGAATGCCCTCTCGCTCCAGAGCGGCGGCCCGGCGTGGACTGGCCGCCACCTCGATGTATGCGTTGCTCGCGAGACTGGCCCGGCTTTTATGCGTCGGCGTTTGCGGGACCGAGGCTGAGGAGTGGAGGCCGGGCGGCGTGTAACTGGTGTTGCGCCGCGATCCCGAACGCCGCGACGACGTCGAGCTGGGCACTGAGCTGGGGGCGCCTTCGTGGGGTCTTGCGTTTGCTTCGATGCTGGACCTGACCAACTCCGAGGCCAGATTCCGTACCAGCACGGCAGAGTCCTTCTCCGACAGGGTCTGGATGGCGTCCATGAGAGAGCGGACTTGGGAGCTGTTGAGCGTCCGGGTTCCATCGCCGTTTCCGATGCCCGGCTCGCACGCATCCATGATGGTCCTCACCAACCTGAGCAGGTTCAGCCGCACCACGGCCTTCTTGTGTCCCAGCCGCTGCGCAATCCCCGCAAACATCTCGGGCTTCGCCAGCGACGCCGCAACAGACGGGCTCAGGCGCAGCAGCTTGAGCAGAGGTTCCAACAGGTTCGAGTCGAACGCGTTCAACTTGTTGGTATTGAAACAGCTGACGATGGCCCGCGTGAAGTGGCCCTCCACCAGGTGGCTCTCCACGTTGGCCGTTTCCTCCTGCAGCCAGACCAAGATGGCATCTAACGCTGTCACCTGCCAGTACTGGTCCGTCAGGAGCGACACGTAAAAGTCGAGGCCCTTGTTTTGCCACAAATACCTGCGCCCCTTGGATCCTGAATGCGCCATATCGCACAGGATCGGCAGCGCAAACTCCTTCGGCGGACGGTCCGTCTGCATAATGCGGAGCAGCAGCGGAATGATGCCGCCGACCGCAGCGTCCTCCTGCCGCTCTTTGCTGAGCCGGCAGAGGTTGAAGAGGGTGTTGAGGACCTGGTTGGAGATTTCTCGGAAATGCGTCTGTCCCTTCTTCATGCTGTAGCTGAGGAGGTCAATGAGGAATTCGATGGCATCCGCGGAGTGGAGGTTCTCGATAGTGGTAGAGAGCATCGAGAGGTTCTTGATGAACTTGAGCATCGTGATCTGATGGACGGGAGTCATCCGCCGCAGATCCTTGAGCACGCTTTTCAGTACCTGCCGGTCCGCCACGACCTCCTTGACGTAGTTCTCTGCCTGGCTGAAGAGGTAGAAGATGTTGACGATCCGCCCTTCGATGAGCTCGTCTAGCTCGTCCTCGCCCTCTTCGTCGAGAACTCTGTGCAAAACCAATGCCAGAGGGTACAGGATCTTGCTTCGTGAGAAGATTCTACAAAAGTCGTTTTTGGGCGTTGGGCCCTGTAGCTCAAAGACGTTCCAGATGCCGTTGACGCCGATCAGAACTAGGTCTCTGGCGTTGTCGTAGTCTTCGTCAAGGAATTCAACCAGCACATTCAGACCACCAGCTGAGACGAACATCTGTAATGTTAGAGTCGATGTCTGATACATCTGTCGCACGAAGGCTGCGGCCTCGAGACGGATCTCGTCCGAGTATTGCCGAGCAGCAAATTTGGTTATGATGGGAATACCACCAACGAAACACAGATTCTCTTGGATTTCGACATCGTCCAGGATAATCTTGGGCATGTTAGTGTGGTCCAACATATAGTGGCAAATTAACTTACTGCATTAACGACCTTGAGCAGCTGCAATATTGTGTACTGGCGGCTCTTCACCGTGCAAGGCTCCAAGATCTCCAGGATGGGTAGCAGTCCATGAGCGCTGATGATGAGATTCTTGACCTCGTTGTTCTCCCATAGCAAGGCAAGCTGGGCGCAGTTAGACGTATGCTGAGTGTAACGCCTCGGGTTTTACTTACCAGATCTTCAGAGAACTCTGCCAGCGCGTCCTCTCCTTCTGTCGTCTTCAAAGACCTCACCACACCTTCTACCTTCTCCGCTAACCTGGCGTGCCTGTCTCTGGCGATGTTGGCCTCCAAGTCCATCTCGTCCCAGCCAGGATCCATTGACGCAAACGGATCGTCTTCATCCTCGTCGTCGCCTAGCCACGAATTACTTGACACTCTGGATAGAAGCATCAGCCCGCCATCCTCGGACCCTCGTTCACTCTCCTCCTTCTCTGGAATCACTGATGCGGGTCCAAAGATGTCACTGAAGTCCTCGTCATCGTCCTCTGCAAATTTCTGGATCTCTATCGAGGACCGCGTGCGTCTCATCGGTCGATCGGGGAGTACTGTTGGCCGTGATGCCACGTTCTTCTTAATGCTTCCAGTTATGGAATCCTGCATCGAACGAGGTAGAGTCGTGAGGTCTGAGGGATGGAAGAGCTGTGGCGCATCGCTCTGCCGTGAGCCCTGGGCAGCATGTTAGCTATACACAAGAATAGCCTGAGGAATTGCCATACCTTCTTGACGGCCTGGTTGACACCATGACTGAACACGCTGTCGTTGTCCACGAAGAGATCCGAAAAGTCCTCCACGCTGTGCTCTCGGTATACCATATCAGGCCTTGACGGGAGCTCGAATTTGTTGAAGTGTGACTTCGTCGGTGATCTGGTCCGTCCTGAACCCCCTGTGGCTTTGCTCGAGGTTGATTTGTTTCGGTGATGTGATCTGGTCGGTTCCACGGGCTTGTCCGTCTTCTTTGGCAACGGCCTAATCGTCTGCTCCTGAGGGTCAATGTCATGCCAATGATGGGGGCCCTTGATCGTCATGAGCTCCCCCTCGAAGTCCTCGTCGTAGTTGGAGCTGTCGTTCCTCCCATCGTTGACCGACGCAAATGCCTTCAGCCGATCGCTCGAGAGCAAACCACCAAAATTATCCTGGGGCTTGAGATGTGGTAATTGGAGCGCGCTGGGTGAGATGGCGGTCGCAAAGTCGTCGTCCCAGTTGTCGTCATCTATGAGCCAAAGTCAGTGCCTGGTGAGAGTTTAAACCGCCCGAGTTTGATATGTTTCGGCAACGGGAGGTGATTCAAGCTTAAAGTGACGAGAAATCGAAACGTGAGAGTTTGTGACATACCAGCAAGTTCAGGTTTCCTGAAAGCTTCCGCGCCTGGCCGGGGCTTAGCGATACTTAGAGGGGCTTTGCCGGGAGTCCCTCCCATAAACCGTGTTGAGGGGCCGGTCTCGGAACCGGTCGAGGCGCGGAGGGACGACTCGGAAGATTTGAGAGCCTTGTTCCATTGCTTGACTTCTTCAACGGCCTGACTGAAGTTGGACGGTGCTTTTGAGACAGGTGCTACCGCTCGACGACTTCCTGTGATCCAGGGGTGCCGTAGCAGTTTGCGGGCGGTGACTCGAAGGTTGGGGTCTTTTTGGAAGCATTGCATTAGGAAATCCCGTGCAGCCTGGACCGAGTCAGCAAATGGAATCCAATTAGTGGCCGTGGGAGACGGACAGCAGAGATGCCCTCTGGCAGGGGAGGATGATCGTCGTTCACGATGGCGAACAAGGCGGGCATCGCGGCCAAGTTGTGGTACGGGGGCTTGCCCTGCAGCAGCTCAATCACGGTGCATCCAACACTCCAGATATCTGATGCGGAGCTGGCTCCAGACAGCTGGATGATCTCGGGGGCCATCCAATACGGAGTTCCCACGACCTGGGCCTCCTTGTCCTGTCCGCCGGCCAGGGTGCTCGTCGAAACACCAAAGTCTGCAAGCTTGACGGTGCCATCTTTAGTCGTCAGGATGTTGGCGCCTTTGATATCGCGGTGGATGACACCCTGGTCGTGAAGATAATGCAGACCGTAGAGAACCTGGGTCATGTACACGCCGACAAGGTTCTCAGGAAACTTGCCGTATGCTTTGCAAATGGAATGGAGGGAGCCGTTTTCGCAGTATCTGGTTCCCGGTCAGTTCCCAAATGTAGATGATTAGTTGGAGAGTCCTACTCCAAGATGATATTGAGGCAGTCAACCGACTTCACGAAGCCTAAATATTTGACAATGTTGTCATGCTATCCACAGTTAGTCCATTGTTGCTCTCAAGTTCCTAATCAAGAGCGGGATTCTCTTACATGAAGATTCTTGAGCAAGTCGATTTCGCTCTAAACCGCACTCGAGCTCGTCAGCATCTCACTCTTCTGCCTAGGTTCCCCTCAAAAATTTGGCCGAGCTCGCCCACGCAACAATAAACCCACCTCGATCATGCGCAGCTCGCTCTTGGGCAGATCCGCAAGCTTGATCTGCTTGACGGCGACGGCCTCGCCAGTTCCCCAGTTGAAGGCCTTGTAGACAGAACCAAAAGCTCCCTTGCCGAGACATTCACCCAGGCGCTACATCACCAAGAAGAAAAAAAACCAAAGATCAGCACTTCTGCATATCGGGACGGAGCAATCCCCACCGCCGGGACGGGTGCAGGCGGGCACTCCCGGGCGGAGGAGGGAGGGTATACACACGTAGTCCTTCAAGCCCGGGTCCTGCAAGGCAGAGCTCTCGCGGATCTTGTCCTTGCGCGAGGGCGTGCCGGGCATGGCAGAGCGCTCGCGGGCCGCGGCGCCGCGGCCATTGGCGTGGTACTGCTGCCCAAGCGGCATATCGTAGGTACACTCTCTGCCGGCGATGCTCGATAGTGGCGGTCCCCTGACGGGATCTGCCTCGGGCAAGCAGACACAGCAGCAGCAACAGAGGTAGCGAGCGGAGGGAGAAGTTCTGGTCGTCAGGGCGGGGATCGCATTCCCGGCTAGGATCGAGGTGTGGCAACGGGAAGGGCTTGCATCCGTCGCATTCGAGGTGAGGACCGAACCAATCGGATCCCTCGTCGGTCGTGTCGGTCGGCGGGAAGGGGTTCTCGGCGTTTCGGTGGTGGTCGAGGTTCGTGAGCACGGGAAGCACGAGGGAGGAGGGGCGGGATCAGCAGCAAGGGACGGGGACGGCGTCGGTTCGCGGTGGTGGTGGACGGGGAGCGGAGAACGGAGGACGGAGAGCGGGCCCGGGGCTGGTTCAAAGGAGAGACGGTCGACAACTGGGGCCGGGGAAAGAGAGAGGGAGGGAGAAATCCGCTGTGTGAACCCGCTGCGTGGTGAGGAATAAAGAGAAGTGGGAGATGGAGAGAGGGAGGACGAGAGGTGGGTGTGAGCGAGAGGGAGAGAGAGGGTGGCGGGCGTGGAAATCCAGACAAGGTACCAACGAGATGCACAATGCCGATACCAATCAATGAACGGCTGTGTATTGTATGCAAGTATCTCGCAACCCAACCAGCAAGATGCAAACAAAGAAACGCCGTCCCAGCAGACCAAGTCCAAGTCCAACGCACCCACACCGGCCGGGGCAAACAACCCACCCGCGCCCAGCCCGCGCCGCTGTCACAGGTACCCTACGTAGCCTTGCAAGCTGTAAGCCTCCGCCTGTGGGCAGCCTCCCAGGAGCCTATGGGGGAGCTCGTAGGGCGCTGGCACGGCCTGCGAACCCTCCACTGTGAGAGGGACGTGTGGCAGTACGGCCGGGGGGGACATGCAAGGGCCGTCAGTACCTAACGGAGCACGGCGATGATGCCGATGAGGATGGATGGATGGCGGCTAAAGACCAGTAGCGGGGAGTCTACTGCTGCGTAGGTACCTGACGTCCACCCTGAAGAAGAAAAAAAATTGAAAAATTAAGGCAATGTGTTTCTGCTGGGATCGGCACGGGCGCTGAACTGCGCTGTACGAATCTTCCATCGCCATCGCCAGCACTGAGGTTTGCAGAAGTGCTGGCCGCAGCTGTTTTCCTTCTCCACCAGCTCGCCCAATCTTCCGATTTCCCCATCGGGTTGTCCAGTCTCTCTCCATCTCTCTCCCCATCTCTCTCCGAAATTCTCCACAGTTCAGTTCGCAGGTCCATTTTCGCCCAAATTCACAGCGAGCAACCAGACAGGCAGACGTGCAGACATATCCAATGTGTCTGAGGTTGCGAGAGCGAGGTCTCACATCTCGTCTCCATTGGGCGTCTACCCCAGGCGCCACAATCCCTCGAGTCAATGGCAAGAATGAATCCTCGAGTCCCCGACAACGACAAAAGAAGATGTGATGTCGAAAACAATGAGGAGAGGCTTGGAGGCTTCCTGTCCCCGGAATACTGCATGATTCAGGTGTCTTGTTACCTTGTCGCCTTTGTCTCCCCCCTTGACTCGTTTACGGTAGACTCTCTGATCCGTATATCCACGGCCTTGTCTCAACCCACCGCAAGTCAAGCGACAGTCATCAGCATTCGTACCTACACACCAGCCCCTAAGTTACCGACGACGGGGAGTTGTCGTCGGTAAACAACTCACCTCCATCTCTTTCAGCCTGGTCCGTCGACGCCCCAACTGGCGCCTCTCGCCGTATTCTCTCTCTCCCACCCATGGCAGATGATGGCATCGACCCAACCAACCAACCAACTATCTCTCAACTATTGCCCTTAGCCTCGCGCCGCTAATGCGAATCACCCTGGCCCGCCCGACATGGGGCACCACCCGGCTAGTTCAGTCGCAAAGGGGAAACCCAGCTGCTTTTCCTTTATTAGTCTCCGATCCGGTGTGCCTTCGCCTCTTCCCTGGAGAGCTGAACCTGGGCTGCCGAGATATCTGCGCAACCCCAACGCAAAACCTTGGTGCTGCACATCACGGTCCCCCGCCACCCCCGATCGAGTTTGCCCGTCACGCGGGAGGGCAAACAAGGCTAGGGGGGCTTACGCTGGCGGTCGGGGGGGCTTGCTGGATCAATGCGTTCCCGCCCGGGCACAGCGTGACGTGACGCTGGCATGACGATGTCTCGCCGGCCTTCTGTCAGGGATGTCGTCAATGCCATGAGAAGCCTCCCCACTCTTTGCCAAACCGCCAAACCACCAGGCATCAGCTCACGCCAGTAGGTTGAACTTGCGGATCAATGCGCTCGACAGCCGCCCCAGTTAGTTAAACAATCCGTTCCCCCTCTTTGACTAGGTGAAACACTTGAAAGGTGGCTGATGGATGCAATCTGTGTAAAACGTGCCCACGCAAGCTCACACTTGACCCATGTTGTGTACTTCCTACGCGATTTTACACAACATGCACTCGTTCACATATGTAAAGCCCTGGAACGCCCACAATTCAAATCGAGACCCAACAATGCCAGAAAAACACGACGGCTTTTTGGTCTCTTTCCGCATTCATATAAGTTATCCCGTTCGCTTACTTAACCCATTAATAAACCATTGGCTGAACCCTTTGAAAACCAAATCCAGTCCCAAATTACTCCGATATCATACAGAGCGTCTTCCACAGCTTGCTTCCATCCCACACCCATTTTCGAGCATCCACCGTCTCTTTCGCTTTTACCGGCTCAACCCTCCTGGTCCTCGCCTCAAAGGAAATTCGTCGTAACATAGCATAGCTGGCCTTCTAATCTGTTCCATCCGGAGGGAGTGTTCGGCTGAGGCCTGCCTCAGCCCACCATTCGTCTGGTATATCTTCCCGTCGAGCCAGGCTGCGGACGATACGCTGCATGCCTGCCCATTCCTCATCCCCCGGGGATGCGTTGTTCCCCGATGCCGTCGAGCTCTCCCTGTTCAGACTCCGGCGCTCAGTTCCATGTTCGTCGTCTGAGGCACCAACAGACATATGTCCAATCCATCTAGGTCCAAGTCCTGGATTTCGAGGGCCATACAATTGTGCGGGGTTCAAGCTGGATGATGATGGCATGATATCCCCAGGTCCACCCACTATGATGTCCGGGGGTTCCAGGGCTTCTCGCTGGAGCCTACGCTGTCTGGCGGTCAGTCGCTCCGAGTTGGACGCCCCGCTCCGACTGAAAGGCCCATCTGCCGGTCCGTCTATCGACCCGTCCAGGTTGTAGTCGGGAACTCGCACTCGAACACGGCGCAAGTGATCCCAGCGCTGGTGAGGTCGTCCCACATCGGCCTGGTCATTGTCGGCTCCCTCTGTGTCCGAGTTCTCACATCCGGACTCGCATGCCTGGTCAAGTGCTACTGCTTCGGCGGACTGGGGTATGCTGAGGGACGTGCTCGAAGAAACACCGGCGTTTTGCGAGGCCACATTCGAGGCGAAGGATGAGCCTGCGCTGGGTGGTTGAGGATCGGGTGTCAGAGTGGTCAACAGGGTGTCCCACACTTCAGGACTCAGACTCCTGTCACGGTCCCCGAGCCCGTCCATGCCCCGAATATGCCGAAGAATCGCGTTGCGGGGGCCTTGGCCACCATCCAGCTCCGACATGGGCGCACTGTCTCGAACGGTTGTCCTTTGGCGTCGGTTGGAAGCATCTTCTGTCAAAGCGCGGGGCGGTGTCGGCTGTTGCACCAATGGCGAGATCCTATGGCGCGTGTGCGAGTACTCCCTACGAGGTTCCCAACGGCGCTCCCACGAATCTTCATTGCGGATGCGAGCTTCCCAGGTGTCCTCTGATCGAGCGCCAGGGGCAGTCTGGATTTGAAAGTCAGTAGTCGAGATTGAGATGTGTAATCATCGGGCCGACCAAATGTAGAAGCTCCGAGAGGCTCGTGAAGACTTACAATGCGAGTGCGGGTACTTTGCGGGATAGGATCGCCTGCCCACCATCCTAGGTCAATATCGTTGTCTGTTGCCTCTCCTTCTGGATGGCCGTTGCCGTTGAATAGGCTGTGGAGTTGCTCCTCGAATCGTTCCCTGCTCCGGTCGTCGGTTCTGGCCATGTCCCTCAGAACTTCCCGGAATGGCCTTGGGCGCCTCAGGTCTTCCATGTGCAGAGGCTCGATGATTCGGACTCCTGCGTCATCGCGCCCGTCTCTACCGGACAGCAACCTGGATTGTCGTAGAGACCCCATGGCCATGCGATCACGAATTGACATATGACGTCGGGTCGCCACGCGGCGCTCACGAGAATCCGGGCGGACATGGCGCCGGATGCCGGATCGTGATGGTGATGTCGCGCGGTTCTTGTCGGTAGCCTTGGATGGCAGGTCCGACTCGATAGGGGCGATGAATAGTCTGCAGTGAGGCGTGGTCAATCAGTGCACGAGTCCACGAGGTTATGCGCGAAGCGACGCCGACGGAAATAAAATGGACCTCGGCCAGGCGTAATTGCATAGCGGCGGGTGCCATCACGGTCGCGACGCGATCCAAGATGCGCTGACGTGGTAAAGCGATGGCTACAAGATCCATCCCCGATGCGGACCAGGGGAGGTCGAGTGCGCTGCGCGGGCGCGGGCGCGGGCGCGACGGCGTCACGAGACAAGAGCGAGTAGGGAAAAACGAGAGGACGGCTTACGGGAGACCCATTTTGCAGAAAGGGGATACCAAATGCGAGAAAACGAAGGACTAAAGAGTTGCAGTGATGGCGAGGTGCCTCAGGAACTATCGCAGGTGGTGGGCGACGCGGGTGGTGATAGCGCGGGCTGCCTGGGGGCGTGAAGATGTCGTCCGGTGGAAAAGGATGAATGGAGTCGAAAGACGGAGACGGGGCGAACAGGCGACGACGGGGCGGGACGAGGCTCGGGGTTGACGGGACGGTAATTGACAATTTTTTCGCGGGGCGGACGGACGTCGAGAAGACCAGCGGAAGGTGGAAGAAGAAGGGTGCGAATCAAGACGAGTGGGCGGTTCCTGGTCCTGGTTTAATGGTCCGTCCCTGCATGCATGCGGGAGAGGTTGCGTTGGTGATGTGAACTGTTAGAGCGAGTTGAGATGCGAGAGATGAAAACAGCTGCGAGGACTGCGGGGACTAACTCGTGCTATCATGTTTTGGCTGGGACGCTTTCCTGGTTCATGGTCGCGGGCTCAGCCACAGCGCGCAATGATTGGGTGGGGCACGTTGGCACGGCGGCCGCTGTGGCTATGGCGGGGCTGTGGCTCTGGCTGGCTGTGGCGCACAACCTCTCTGGTGGGTTGGTAGGGTAGGCAATCCCAGCAGTGAAAATTAATGGACCGTTGATGATGGATTGATTCATCGGTACTTTGTGCAAGCCGACATTTCACCTCAACGGCTCAACGGCACCGCATCTTATCCTGTCAATTGACCTGGATTTTTTCCTCACCCCGCGCATCTCAAGCCGTTCCGGGCACTGCACTACCACGGTAGGCTCGGTGAGATGCCGCCTCACCATGACATCCCCTCAGGACATCCAGCTCGCCGTTAACCGGATCTTACGAGCCCTGTCTGGCAAACGACTGCCCGGCCATCGAGATATCCGTCTCGGCCTCGACCGCATTAACCGTGTTGTGCCGGACAAGCAGGAGTGGAAGGGCGTCCATGTTGCTGGCACCAACGGCAAGGGCTCTATCTGCGCCTTTCTCGCCGGCCTCTTCAAGCTCGGAGGTATTGGCTACGGAAGCTTCACATCGCCGGCATTCCCAGAAAGCCATAATGGCATCACCATCAATGGGCTCTATGTGAATCCGCGCATGTATGAGATGGAGAAGAGTCATGTCCAGGCCAAATGGGACCGTATCGCCTCTGGCTGGAAGTTCCGCCACGCTGAAGAACCCGACACCTTGTCGCCCTTTGAGCTCGAGACGGCCACGGCCTTTCGCGTCTTCGACAAGATGCACGTCCCATACGGCATTGTCGAGGTTGGCATGGGCGGAGCCACCGACGCCACCAATGCGATGAAGCAAAAGGCGGCTACAGTCATTTCCAAGATTGGCCTCGACCACCAAGAGTTTCTTGGAAACAGCCTTGAGAATATCGCCAAGGTCAAGGCTGGCATCATGCAAAAAAACGTACCCTGCATCGTCGACCACACCAACCCTCCTTCGGTCGTGCGAGTACTCAGAGAACACGCTCGCGAAGTGGGAACCGATCTCATCCTCACTTGGAAGGCGGAGCCTTTCCTGTTGACTCTTAACAACACAAAGTGGAAGCTTGAAAGCTATCAGATTCAAAATCTGCTATGCGCAGCTCTGGCTTTCCGTCACATGTTCCCCCACAAAGAGATTAACCTCGACAAACTAATGGCTACTGAGCCTTACCTACCCGGCCGAATGGAGCAGGTTGAGGTCTCGCCAGAGATTTCCGGTCGAGAAGGGCAAAATATTTTGGTCGATGGCGCTCACAATATGCTGGGAATCGAAGGACTCGTTGGCCATGTTGATAAGTGGCTTCGGAGAGATGAGCAGCCAGTAACCTGGGTCATGGGCATGTCGTCAAGCAAGCACAAGCCCTTCCATGAAATCATCGAGAAGGTTGTCCAGCCTCAGGACAACCTTGCGTTTGTCGAATTCACTCAAGGGCCTAACGACCCTGCGCCAGCCCCCGCCAACTACGGCGCCGATCATGCTAAGACCATTGTCAAGAGCTCTGACCAAGTCTACAACAGCGAGCCTGAAATTGGAGCTGGGTTACGATGGGCGTGTGACAAAGCGGGCGAGGGTGGCCCTGTTGTGGTAACCGGCAGCCTCTACCTCATAAGAGATCTGTTCAAGCTCGATGGCATCCACCGAAAGCGAGAGCTGGGAACTCGCAGGCCTGGGCGGTCACAGCTATATCGATATACCAAGCTCGCTCAGGAGCGGAAGTTGACGGCAGAGGAGGAACGGGAATTCAAGCGGGCACGAAGACATTGGCGACTGTCACCCATACGCAACACGGCCTTTGCCGGCGACAAGACCAACTCTGTAGAGGTTTCGGAGGACACGTCAGAGCTGCAACGGAAAGCCGCCTACCACAAGATGCAAGCAGAAGGATACCAAAAAACCATATCTGTCGTCCAGAACGACATGAGGAATAATGCCAGCAATAACTCTCAGTCACCCAACAAAATCGTCGAAAGCCTCGCTGATAAGCTCGAAGGCCTCAAGGAGCAGATGACAAAACATCGGGAAGAGTACACGAGTGCCATGCTCAAGATCAGGGGACGATACCCGTTGTCAAATAAGAAGTTCATGGGACACTTGAGGATCTTCGGGCGGCCGCGAACACCCAAGGGTCCTACAAAGTCCCCCTTCCTCGCACCCGAAGGATCAGAGGGCGCTGACACTTCCACGAGTAACAAGCTCAATTCGTGGGGTCAGACTGTGGAGGAAGCGGCTACAACGGGTACTGCAGAAGAGATAAAGGAATTCGGGAAGAACCCTAAACAGGATGATAAAGGGGACGGCAGATGAACCTCTAGTGGAGACGTTGGCGACGGGCTGACGAGATGTATAGGGTGGGAAATATGAGATGTGCCAGATGTACCAACATACTTGCGGCCATGTATATTATTAGACGGGTTGGATGTGAAAGCTCAGAGTTGGAACACATCACTATGTACGGAGATTGATATAAGATAACTGTACAATGCAAAGTCCGTAGCGGATGGATAACCATCTTAACAATCTTAATGCGACTGTACGAATATTGCCTTAATGTCTGGTTGCGAGCACTTGACGGAACCACTGCGCCTCGCAAGCTTCATCGCACTCACTCCACTTAATTGAGATGCCTCACTAGATCGAACTCACGCCTACATCACATGATCAGACCCTTCTGTTCCCAAAAGCAAGCGCCCGAGTTGAAACCACCTTGAGAAACCATCCCTCCAACCCTCCCTCGGAAAATGCGCCGCCCTCGCACACACCTCATCGTCGTCTGCTGCCACGGCATCTGGCTCGGCGGCCCGTCTTGCGGCGCCGACGAAGCCGAGTGGCTCATCGCCGACTTCCAGCGCGGCGAGACGGACACGTTCGTCCAGCACATCAAGGCCGGCGTGGAGTGTCTGGCGCGCGATCGCGAGGGCTCCGCGTTGGTGTTCTCCGGGTGAGTGAAGACCAACCTAGGTTTCTGGATGTACTGAGTTGACGTTGTTTGTGATAGGGGTCCCACGAGGACAGAGACGCAGTTGTCTGAGGCGCAGAGCTACGCCAATATCGCCATGGAGAATGGATACTGGGGTTTCCTGCAAGGCGGTGTCGCAAGTGACGAGATCATGGCCGAATCGCGCGCCTTGGATTCATACCACAACGTGCTCTTCGCGCTGACGCTCTTCTTCGCACGCGTCCAAGCATGGCCTGCGCGGATGACCATCGTCAGCCACGGCTTCAAGAAGCCGCGCCTCGTAGACGGCCACTGCGCGGCGATCGGGTTCCCGCTGGAGCGCGTGTCGTTCCTCGGCATCGACCCGCCGGGCATGGCGGCAGGACACCGGGATAAGCAGGGCGCGATGGAGGGCGTGGTTGCTGCGATGGGGGAGTGGACGGGTGATCCGCATGGCAGGGGCGCGAGTCTGGCTGGTAAGAGGGCGAAGAGGAATCCGTGGGGAGTTGGGCAGAGTGTATTTGCGGAGGGCAGAAGTGGGCGTGGAGGGTTGGTGGTGAAGGAGGAGGGCGGAGCTGAAGTGCTGGATGAAAATGCTCCGCGGCCGTGGTGGTATTAAACAGACAAACACTCTACAGTCTACACCATCTCTACAGCTTCTCCTCCCTCCTCCCCCTCGGCCCCGCCTCCACAGCCTCAACCAAAAACCTCACCGCATCCTCCACCATGCCCGCGCTGAACCGATGTCCCACGCCCTCATACACGCGATCCTCCAGCACCATCTTCCCATCCCGATACCACCCATCCTCCGCGACCGCCTCCTTCAGCACCTCGATCACCGGCACGCCGTTCGCATACGGCACCAGCGCGTCCTCAGCCCCCGAGCACAGCAACAGCCGCTTGCCCCGGACGCGCGCGTCGAGGAGCGGCCGAAGCCGGACCTGCTCGGAGGTGGATAGCGGCACCGTCGGCACGGCTGCGGTGCCGAAGAGGACGGCTTTGGGGTCGTGCGTCAGGCAGGCGGCGATGAGATCCGGGGGGAAGTACTTGCTGCCGAGGAACGAGGCGCCGTAGTCGAGCTCGGTGGAGGCGGCACGGTCCCTCATGAGGCCTGGTGGAGTTAGTAACGATGGCGATAACTGCTAGACGAGGCTCATATCACCCATAAAGTCCGGACATCCTATCACGGCCACAGCCGCATCGATCCTCTCCTCGCCAAGCCACGCCTCCCAGGCACTGTGTCCGCCTAGACTCCACCCCAGACACACATGCGCATCAACAGGACGACCAAGATACCCCGCGACGAGATCCATGAGGCCGCTCATATCGGCACACCCGCCCTTGACCATGCCGAGCATATCCAGCGCGTGAGCAGCGTTCCCACCGTTCCACGCCAAGTTAGCCTGCTCGCTGACCAGCCGCGAGCCATGGTTGGGCATGTCGAAGGCGAGGGCGACGAGGCCGCGGGTGTCCGACGCGGCGCGGGCATGCCACGCGGCGAGGGCGCGGCCGGCGATGTCGCGCATGCGGGCGCGGGTACGGGTGCGGGGGTGCAGGAGCCACAGACAGGTCACCGGGGCCGGGGCCGGGGCCGGACCCGGGGTGGACCCCGAGGGCAGTTCGTCGAGGCCGTAGACGTCGACGAGGAGGCCGGCCATGGGCAGCGTCGTCTTGGAGACGGCTGGTGGGGGCGGGAGGCCCTTCGTTACGTACGTGTCGGCCATGTTGGCGGGAGTCGGAAGAGATGGTGAACGAGGTGCAAGTAATGAATGAGAGAATTGCACGACGGTGCAGTTTATGTTCTACGACTCTTCGTCTGATCCACCCTCGGCGCCGTAGGGATGCGCGCGTGTGGGGTCCAGTACAACCACCGAGGTTCAAACTCCTTCCCAGTAACACGCAGTAGTCTATGCAGCCGAGTAAATGGCGAATAGGCACATACACCAAGGCGAGTCACGATTCGAAGACGTCATTATTGCTGTGGACTCATATTCAGTCGTGTCTGGTATCTCAAGTAGCTTTGCCGAGTCCTGATCACCACCCGCGTACAAAGTGAGCAATCGACACGCCAAACAAGCAGTAGCTGCACACAGAGTGACTGACACAACGCCATCCTCTCCCAAAACAAATCCTCAGGATCTTTCCCCCAAGCTGAGCCGATTAGACACCTAAATATCGCCAGTTTGCTTCCCCTAACCGAAACCAATCACAACCAGGTGCCTCTTCTAATATCAGAGTCGAAGAAAAAGAGAATACATCATATCAAAAATCGCCATGCTGCTCAAGAACAAAGACTGCCTACCCTAACGCCGTTTGCAGTCCTGCGCCTATTCCTTAACACTGTCCGTTCCATTCCAGGTCCCAAGCCGACCTATGCTGCCGTTAATATGTATCGGTGCTGAATCTTGACGCCCTCTCTTCCTCGCCCTTCAGTTCCCCATCCCCCATCCTCATCCCTCGTCATTTCCTAGGGGATGGAGTCCCCATTCATGCTTGCATAGTGAGCACACTCGGCGTGGATTGAATCTCTGCCACAATCATACAACCACACTCCTCACATCATAGCTCTTCTCATCCTTTAGTCCACTTTCCAATGGTCATGCTCATCAGAGCTCAAAGAGAGCTCTACTCCGTACAGGACCATGGTCAACCCCACATTGGTCCACTGCCATGTGCTGCCTCCCACGTCACCGCCCTTCAACGTCCAGCCATCTGGACCGTCGCTTGTTGAGAAATGTTGCAAGAGCAAGCTGGTGTAGACGGCAATCAATATTGACGGCGAGAACCAGTTGAGAAAACTCAAAAGCCTGCTCGCAGTCTCCGACTCCTCCCAGTCCGGCTCTTGCATGATGTCTTGTGCACCTGAGCTGCGTATCGATGGAATAATTCGTGTGGCGCAATAAAACACGAGCAGGCGGTAGGCGAGTGAGATAATGACTGAAGGGGTAATGGTCTGGAAGGCCGCATAGAGGAGGGCGAAGGCAGAGTGAAGAGCCGAGGGAAGGGAGCCCATCATGTGGAGGAAGGTAGAGTATGATGCCATGATAATGGGTGGCAAGGGAGGAATCTCGGGTTGCGAGCTCGCCTGGCCATCTACTTGATCGGAGTGCTCGGAAGGTAGGTAGTCGGTGAATATTTGGTATACGCAAAGAACGATGTAAGCGAAGAGGAGGGATGATTCGATAGGGTTGCCTCGGCCGCTGCCGATGCCGAAAGCACAAAGAAACACGGCGGTAGTCATGGCAATACCGATCAAAGTCGCGTCGAGATTGCTGATTGAAGGGAACTGGGCGACCCGCCAGAGAAAGTAGACGGCGCTCGCCATGATGGAGCTCGAGAAGACGAGGAGAACAATCTGCACAGAGTTAGCACGTCATTGACCCCGGTCGAGTTGAAAAAAATAAAATGAAAAAAACCGCTTACCACCCAGGTATCGCTTCTTCCACGGTTGACGAGCCACCGAGTGAGCTGTCCCGCAGCCTGAATGACTAGCAAGGTGCAGAAGCCCTCCAAAAGCTGGAAGACGGGTCCCGAGTATCTCAGCACATTATCCCATCCTCCCAGTGTGATAGTCTCGACGAGACCGTCCTTGCCAAAGGTCCATTCCCTCCAGCTCGTGCTCTTGGACTGGAACAGACCCCCGATCGTTCGCTCCACCCAGGTAGTGCTTCCCGCATCGACGGCGAACTGTCCCAGGGCCCAGATGAGCAACGAGGGGATGACGATCCACTGTGCGGAGCGGAGGAAGGCGGAGACGAGGAAGCGAGAAGACGATTTCTCTGGAGTTATGAACTCAAGGGCGGAGTAGAAGATGTAGAAGAAGAAGAGTGCAAGGCTGTAGGCCAAGCCGCTATCGCGACCGCCGACATCGAAGGCGACGGGTATAGAGAGGACGATGCTGAGCAGGAAGGTGGAGCTCAAGATGAAGCGGAATATCAACCACATCGAGGCGACAGGGTGGCAGGCGTGGGCCGCGCCGAGGGAGCGGGAGTGGAGGGGACGAGGCGGCTGCTCAGGAAGTCTGCAGGTCGCAGGTGTGCATCCAAAGCGTGTGGCAGCAGCGGATGTTGAGAGTGACAGAGACTGCGAGCTACCATCCAATAGGCGTCGGGGAGGGTTTGCACATCGGACTCGGTCGTTGACGTAGCTCGGTTCGGGTTGGACTCGCTCGGGGCAAGCGAAGGAGAGGTTGATCGTGTCGTCGTAGGTGAAAAGGGAGCGAGTGCAAGAGCGAGCGGGCAGGCACAGAGGAGATGAGAGTCGGGTTCACGGTCGGAGATGGAGATAGAGATGGAGATGGAGTTGGAGTTGGAGGAGAGCGGGTGGATATTAAGGCTGGCTCAGAAAAGGAGCTTGATGGTGGTGGTGCTCTGGAGCGGATGTGCTTTTTGGTTGGTGACTTCTGGGCCAGGCAAGGAAAGGTGGCTACATCAGGTAGCGGCCAAGTTTGCCAGGCAAGGGCCAGCTTTTGGTTATCGCTATCTTCACGTGTTAGTTCACACAGCTCAACCGAAGCGGCTACTAATTATCATGTAACGCACGCCTAACATACCCTGTGGATGCACCAAATTCTAAAGTGCGGCCTCCCTGTCTGTTCAAGCACGTTCCAGTAGAGGATCTGTGCAGAAACAAAACTCTTGACTGACAGGCCGCTGTGAAACCGTTGAAGAACAAAAACCTCGCGGCAATATATGCCCTATGGCACGGAGAACGGCGTAAAGACGATGTATGATGACCTTGGTCGCGTCACACCGACACGATAAGGCTAATAATACACCTTGGGAGCTAGCCACTGGTCTGTCATTGCGGTCACCTCGATCCTCACGCGATGCAACCATCACGCTATCTTGGTTGTGAATGCATCACTGCCTCCCATACCCAGCTGAACTCTGCCAAGTAATGGAATGGCAATCTCCATATTTCCTTGTATATGCACATGACGGACCTGCATTACATACCTGTTGCATCACTCTTTATTCTCTTGTGAAGTAGTCATGATGAATTTTCCCAGTCTCTCGACAACCGCTGTGACGCACGAGTTCATGGCCCCTCCATCGTGAAAAGCAATGTTAAAACCTCTTCAAGCTTAAAGCGGTTCCTAGCTCCCCATGTCGCGATAAGTGGATCACGTACCGTCGCACCTTCCTCGTGAGGGATTAGTTATCCGAGCTTATAGCGACGTGGTTACCCGTGTCCGAGTGTCGTCGTGTTTCGAGGTTATGCACCTAACCATCACCACATTTGCGCGAAAGCCCTGATTTGGTCTTGGCGTGACTTGGCGATTAGATTTGGCTCCACGTCGCCCCAGAGCCGCAACCAACTTCACTCCTTCATCATCACTTCCCTTGTCGTGGCCCGAACGTCCTAAATGCCTTCCTCCGAGCCTCATCCTGCGTGTTGCAATTTTTGGCATCCTTCGTCCATCCCAGTGCAATTCTCCAGTTGACACACCTCCCATCCTCCGTCGTCTGTCCCGACCGAGTCCGAATTTTCCTGGTGCCAGTGGCGCCCATACCCCATCGTAACTGTGCGTAAAAGTTTGCGCCAGGACACCTTGATGCACCGAGACTGTACCCGAGGATAAATCCCCATACTCCCCAAAAATCGTGCAGCTGTGAGTGCTGTTGATAGCCGGGCTTTCCAAAAAACGTGTATCTCAATTCTTGCCCTGGGGCGTCACGAGTGGTTCCTCCACACAAAATAATAGTGCGAGACAAGTGTCGACCCTATGCTATTAGTGTTAGTGTGATGAGTGTCGCTCTTATGTCCCTTATTTCACTATGTTTGGTGCTGTTGGCGGTGGTGGTTGATGGTGGTGGTGGCGGTGACCGATGGTGTTGATGCGTGGTCGAGGTTGGGTGCGAAAATCTCTCCCTTGGGGATGCTTCAAACCACCAGGAAGTGTCGCGATGACCGCATTCTTCGGGCGCGGAAAGCCTCACGCTCAGCGGTGAAAAGTCTGCTTGCTAGGTGCCGGCGTTGGCGGGCTCGGGCCAGTGACGATGGCCTCCCACCTCACCACAGCGCCAACCACTGTTCACCATCACAATCAATCGCCCCTTTGGCCACCACCAATCCCCATCAACGGGGACATCGAGCACCGGTGCCCTTATAGAACCAAATAACTCGCTCTCTTCCAACAAGGGCGGAAGGCGCCGGAGTAGGTCCTCCGGTCAGGTCAAACCGCCCGCTTTGGTGGAGGGGATACGACTGCGCGACCCGACGACAACCTTAACGATCACCAACACGACGACTCACGGTTCGAATCCCGCCGCAACGACGAAAAAAAAAAAAAAAAAAAACCACGACTCTCCCGACGACAACCCCGACGACATTCGACAGGGACGTAGGAGCCTCCTGAAAAGGGGGCTCCGAACCCTTTTGCCATTTTTATTCTTTGATTTTTGAAGTTGATATCATTGCTCGTATTGGATTTAATGTGCTTGCTAAGAGTGCTAATAGTACTTTAAAGTATTGAGGTTAGGAGATATTACAGAGTTACAATGTAGATGTAAGAAGTGCTTAATAGTAGTGTTTGTCTTAAGATGATACTTTTGTCTGTTTCCTTACTAGGCATTGTGTAATTATCGTTATGTGTATTAATCTGAACTATTAATTCTATGCACGCGACAGCCAACCCGGATCACTGGCGCTCCCCAGTCCCTGGCCCCTGTAAAGGCGCGCTGCCCACCATTGCGGCGAGCCCGAGCTGATTCCGACCAGCCGGATATGGGGGCTCGCGAGCCTAGGCAGACAGACTCGGGGCAACATGACTGGTCCACGCTGTGGTTTGCGTCAGTACCTGGCTAAGCAGATCATTGCATCCTCCGCTTGGGACGGGGGGGAGAAGAAAGTCGAGAAGCTTTGGTCGCCAGCCGCAGTCGAAACGGACCATTCCATCCCCTACCGAATTTCCTCTTCTAACCCCGAGACGTGAGAGTCGAGGCGTGATGTTACGTGGGATCCGGCGTGGGGCTCGCAGCATCCACGTGCATTCGTCCACTCCAGGTTTGCTTTGTCTGGGTGGTGTACTGGTGCCCGAGGTTTGTCACGATATGCCCTGGACGAAAAGAAAGGAATAAGCTTAATTAGAGCTTTCGGCTGCTTTGGCCTCATGCTAGACCAAGGCTGAACTCCCCGAACTCCCCGTGGTAGTTCTCATAGGGAGTACAGACGGCGTTGAAGACTTCACCTTTCACACTCGCGGCGAACGGGAGGAGAGCGTGTCACGGCGGTTGTCACGAAACGGGTACTTCATCCATCGACTTCCGAACCTGCAAACAGACAGGGCCTAGCCCACGTAGGATCCCCGACGAGCCGCAGCCCTGTCTGCTAGTGAGAATGACGTCTTCCAAGCCAACATTGATGCAACGCACTGCCCTGGTCGCTGTACCCGACCTGCAAGACAACGCCACGAGCGACGATTCTGGACACCAAAAACGTGAGCCTCTTATCCGTGATCTCCATGACTAGCCTTGGTCGTACTTTAACTTCATATCGTCTTACCTAACCTCGAAATTTGCATCCCGCGGTTTCGTAATTGCCGTCTAAATTCGGGCAAGTTAAGGCAAGCGGCAATGTCTGTTGAATTAGTTCGATTGCGTGCTTTCTCAGCCGCAAGCTTTTCGTAATGGATTCAGCTGAGGCGAGAGAGTACCGCCGAGAATGGAGAAGAAAGTGTCACCTAGAAGGCGGCAGACAAAGCCAAATGCCGCAGTCTTTTGACACTGGCAACTTGCTCTGCGATAACGGCATCTCCCCGAGTTGCTTATTTGGTGCTGCATAATCGTTGACTGACTGGCCAGCTGCAAATCAGCCACGCCATGTAGCATCTTGTCTGTCTCACTACCCTGGTAGGTAATAAGCAACAGGAGCAGTCTCTGAAGGCAACTGATTAATCTTTGTCCTGTACGAAATGCGCCCTGCTTCGCACTAAAACCCACAGTTTCGGGGAAGGCGGCCCTATCAATTTGGGACATTCCTCCCACTCCCCATCGTTCCCTCTGTTGCCCAGTCCATGATCGACCGAGGCGGCCCGGGGTGGTGGCGTTGGGATATACGCGGTGATGCGATGTCCACCGCTGACCCGCCTGTCGGTCTTGGTCGCCTCTGGGTCGTCGGTGGTGAGGAGCGCCGGAAGTTCGGCACTTGGCGCGGAGTGTTTTGCGGGACGGTTGGAGTGGGGGGCGGATCCTACGCCGG
Organism: Neonectria magnoliae; assembly: GCA_037954305.1. NCBI lineage: Eukaryota > Fungi > Ascomycota > Sordariomycetes > Hypocreales > Nectriaceae > Neonectria > Neonectria magnoliae. The sequence continues at coordinate 235,568 of JAZAVK010000008.1, read as the reverse complement.
CCTGTAGCGTGGAGTAGTTAGATGGTAGACCCATTGCCAGAGTCCTTGTTGGTTAGACCGGCTAGTCTAGAACTTTTGGGCTACATGGAATTAGGTATTCGACTAGGATTCAGAGGTCCGGGGAGACTGGCTACCTTGCGTAGTGAGATACGTACAATGTACGCGTTGAGCACTGCTTGAGCTTTGAGCGTCCGTCTCAAATAGTTTGCATCCCACTTGTGGAGTTGCGGTTCCTCTCCCGTGGAACAACGTAAGTTGCTGAGCTAGGGCTGGTCAGCTCTGGCAAAACACCACGGGTGTGTGGGGGGAGCCTGTTTCGTCCTTGATCGCCCAGTCCGTACCCTAGTGACGTATCGACCGATATGGAAGGCGTCCGAGGGGGCGTCCGTAAAGCAAGTCTTAGACGGGGGATGGATCCAGGATGCTGGACCCTGTGCGAACGACGGTCAGGTCTTTTGGAGTTGGTCGAGGTAGCATTTGTTGTTTGCCCTTCTTAAATATCGTCTGCTCCCGTCCCGTTGTTTTCGGCGTGCCAGTTCTCACTGTGGTGTTTCTCCTGCCATCCTTCTCAATTATCTTCGGCTTTCAAAAAATCGGTATCCTAAGTAGAGGATACGGCATGGAAGTGTAGTCGGAGCAATTGCCATCCCACTACGACAATTGTCATACCCATCCCCCGAGCATTCGCCTCCGCGAAGACAAATCCACAGACCACGGCATCATGTACGAAAAGTCTGCCTTCAAGTCAACCCCCGACAGCCGCGACCCGGAGCCGGCTGAGCCCACGCTTCCATACTCCCGATGGGCCGCATTGTTCGGCGGGAGTGGTGTTACCGTTGGCCCCCGCATCGCCGGCCTGCCTGATTACATCAAGAACGATGTCTCCGACAGTGAGGACTCGAGCTCGGCGATTGTGAACAAGCAGATTGCGGCCGAAGATGGGACTGCAATCCAATACCGGACCTGTTCGTGGCAGAAGACAGCCGCCCTGCTTTTCAGCGAGTACATCTGCCTCGCCATCATGAGCTTTCCCTGGTCGTACAGCGTCCTAGGCTTGGTCCCTGGTCTGATTTTGACCGTCGTCATTGCCGCCATTGTTCTTTACACCAGCCTGGTGCTTTGGAAATTCTGTCTCCGACACCCTGAGGTGCGCGATGTATGCGATCTCGGTCAGACGCTGTTCTGGGGTAAAGAATGGGCTTGGTGGGGAACAGCTGTCATGTTCACCCTGAACAACACCTTCATCCAGGTGAGTAAGATGGTTCCTTGAGGCGCACATTAGCATCTAACATAGGCAGGGTCTTCATGTCCTGGTGGGCGCCGAGTATATCAACACCATGACAGAAAGCGACACCATTGGCCATTGCCGCACCGTGTCATTTTCCGTCGCCGTTACCATCATTTGCTGGCTGGCTTCGCTGCCGCGAACCTTTGACATGATGTCCAAGCTCGGCACGGCCTCAGCAATTTTCACCTTCATTTCTGTCCTCCTCGCCGCCGTCTTCGCGGGTGTGCAGGGCAAGCCCGCTGGATATGACGCCGCCGCTCTGGGTGAGCCTATCGTCACGGCTTTCCCAGTGCGAGGAACGACGTTTGTCAACGGCATGTCTGCCTTTCTGAACATCAGCTACACCTTCATTGGCCAGATCACTCTGCCCAGCTTCATCGCTGAGATGCGCGATCCTCGGTAAGCAGCTCTTGCATGCTTTTCGAGAACATACAAGCTAATAAAGCTATAGCGACTTCCCCAAGTCACTCTGGGCTTGCACCATCGCCGAGATTTTCGTCTTTAGCATCATCGGAGGTGTCGTGTACGCCTACTCTGGCAACCAGTACGTAACAGCACCAGCCTTTGGCTCGCTGGAAACGGTGTACAAGAAGGCAGCGTTTTCGTTCATGATTCCCACCATCATTTTCTTGGGATGCCTGTACGCGTCGGTGACAGCGCGATTCGTCTTCTTCCGTGTGTTCCGCAACACCAAGCACGTCAACAGCCACACCGCGGTGGGCTGGGGTTCGTGGGCTGGCATCTTGTTGGTGACTTGGATTTTTGCTTTCATCATCGCCCAGGTCATTCCTTTCTTCAGTTCTCGTAAGTTCTTCCGGTTTGACATCGTCCATCACTGACCACTGGCCACTGATACACTCCGCAGTGCTCTCCGTCATGTCTTCTCTCTTCGACTCGTGGTTTGGCTTCATCTTCTGGGGTGTTGCATTCTTCCGGATGCGCACCGCTGACAAGGCGGTTGGTCGACGACACAACCCCATCACAGACAAGATCGGAGTCGTGGTTAACGCACTTCTAATTGTGATTGGCATTATGTTCCTGACGGTGGGAACATATGCCAGTGTCCAGGGAATTGTGGACCAGTATGAGGCCGGGTCGGTGCGAGGCGTGTTCTCGTGCGCTAGCAATGGTATTTGAGCTTGGGCAGTTGGTTTAATTGGAGATGATACCCACGATGTAGTGCTTGGAGAGTCTAGATAATTATGAGGCATGAGACGGTTGGTAAAAGATCAGACTTATTCTCAGTGCGTTTTGATGTTGCACCTCCACCATGTCACTTGGGATGTTGAATGTCGTTCGCAACAATTGGTCTCAAATTTAACCCCCTCGATTGACCACGGTGCCAGACCGCGACATATCGGTCGCTGAAGGTAGCTGTGGAGACCATTATGTCTTCTCGAATGCCTCCCCGGTCTTTAGCCAATAGAGCAGGTATAGAAATCGATTCCGAGACAACGTCAGATGAAGATTGGTGGTGCAAGGTAATGGATGAAGTTGAGTTGGGAGAGGTGAGGTCATTAAGCCTCAAACCAACAACGCCACCACCTGCCAAGAACGCCGAGAAGTAAAACGGGGCGCACGTTCCCACTCTAAAACCAACAAGCCATCGACCTATGTTTCGAGAACAGACAAAAAAGTATGAATGTTTCTGGAACCCGAGGCTATCTATCCGTAGTATCCAGGACTCCATATCCAACTTGAGAAGTTGGGATGAGCTGATTGATAGCGAGGCGTCTCCGCTTGTTGCAAAACAACCGACCAAGAAGACTGAGTTGTTACAAACCACTCCATTAAGAGGTAGAGCACGACAGGGTGGCTCCTAACCTAGACACTATCTATGCGACACCGTTTCGTGATTCTGATCACTATCGGTGACGTTGACGGAAGAGACGAGCACCATGACCGAGTACAGTAACCTGTTTTTATGTGCGCCAATGGCCGAGAAACAAGCATGTGCAGTTAATTGAACATAATGGTCTGAGACCGGAGGGCGAATCAATCTTCATTGGACCGATTTAAGGTGAGACATGGATCCCTATATGTTAGATTGGGTATCTGCCGGGTCATTGACGTGCAATCGGTTTCGTATCCGTGTGTATATGCGCCGCATCTTGTTGCAGAACAGGAATCACGCGTGTCTGGAAAGTCGTTCACGACGGTCAAGCCCCAACCCTAAGAACATTCAACAAATAGCAAAAGACATACACATAAAAGAAATAACCCTCGACTTCAACAGGGAAAAGTCGAGGAAAGATCGATGAAAACAAAAAGAAGCCATCATGTTCCAACAAAAACCGAAAGATCGTACGCATATCCATGCTCGTCCCCGGAACATGACGGCTCCGGGTGGCACCACTCGCACCACCGCCCGCCCTGCTCCGAAAGCTTTGGCAACTCTCAGCAGGGCACCTGCAGCTCGCCGCCGCTCAGTGCTGTCCCCTCAATTGCCACGCCCGGTAATTCCCCGCTACCATTGGCTCGCACGCCACTATCGCCCCGCAATCTCCCTCCATTGCCCCTCGGATCCCCTGAAAGCTGCCCCTAAATTTTCACCGCCCTCCAGGTAACCTTCGGAACGCCCTGGTCATCTCTTGTCCCTTGTCCCGCCTCCAACTTCACCTAGCACCGATTCATTTTCCGTATTTCAACACCACCACTCTCGCGCAAACCTGGCTGCGGTGTGTCCTCTTTCCCCCTCCCCTCTTCCATCTCTTCTCTTCGTTTCCTCTCGAACCTTCACCACGCAGAAAGAGGCTCACAACAGAAAGCGACCCTCACAATGACCTCCCGTGCCTCTACCGTCACCTCCAAGGCCAACGGCGACAAGCCGGCCGTTGGCGATGATATCGCTGTCAAGTCCCACGACTTCTTCTGGACCTACACCGAGGAGCCCCATCGCACCCGCCGCCTTGCCATCATCAAGGCCCATCCTGAGGTTCGTCTCCCCCGCGCCGCCATCACCAATTGGCGCTCTCACCCAAACTCCCTGCTGACGTTTCTCTCGCGCAACAGATCACCAAGCTCTGTGGCCCCGAGCCATTGACCAAATGGGTCGTTCTCGGCGTCGTTACCCTCCAAGTCGTACTCGCCTATTTCCTCCGATCGACTCCCTTCTGGTCCTTGAAGTTCTGGGGCGTCGCCTACGTCTTCGGCGCCACCGCCAACCAGAACCTCTTCCTTGCTATCCACGAGATCTCCCACAACCTGGCTTTCAAGAGCCCCCGCCTCAATCGCCTCATTGCCATTTTTGCCAACCTGCCCATTGGCATCCCCTACAGCGCCTCGTTCAGGGTACGTCTTTGCGCTGCCTGTTTTATATTCTCTCTATAAACGTCGTCCCAAGACGTGACATCTACAAGGACTGGAGATCCCTCGTCGAACCACATTGCTAACTCGTGCTTCTCTAGCCCTACCATCTCACTCACCACAAGTCCCTCGGCGTCGACGGCCTTGATACCGATCTCCCGACTGCTCTCGAGGCTGTTTTCCTCAACTCCATCCTCGGCAAGGCCTTCTTCTGCACCTTCCAGATCTTCTTCTACGCCCTCCGACCCATGGCTGTCTACCGCATCCCCCTGACCCAGATTCATTTGCTCAACGTCATCGTCCAAGTCGCCTTCGACACCGCCCTCATCTACTTCGCTTCCCCCAACGCATATCTATACCTTCTGGTCTCGTCTTTCCTCGCTGGAAGCCTCCACCCCCTTGCCGGCCACTTCATCGCCGAGCACTACGTTTACGAGACCGTCACCCCATCCCAGAAGCAGCCCGATAACCGCATTCCCATCCCGGAGACCTTCTCCTACTACGGGCCCCTTAACTTCTTCACCTACAACGTCGGTCTCCACAACGAGCACCACGACTTCCCCGCTGTCCCTTGGACTCGCCTTCATGCCGTTCGCGACATGGCCCCCGAGTTCTACGACAGCCTGCCTCGCCACGAGAGCTGGGTCTACGCCATCTGGCGCTTCATCCTGGACCCCAATGTCGGCATGACTTGCCGCGTCAAGCGCAAGGAGGGTGGTCGCCTCGTTGGCGGTGCCGTCAACTGGAAGGATTCCGAGATCCAGGCCTAAGTCCACGAAGTCAAATAGGAGTTGACTTGTTCTCCCTCCACAGCCCCCGAGGCGGAGGATTGTCATGAAAGGAAGCTGGCGTACGTTCTGTTTTAAAGTCTTGTATTGGAAGAAAAGCGGGTAGTCTGTATGTTGCCGCAGTGTTTTAATGTCGCCCCTAGAAGGGAATTCCTTGGCATGAAGCCAGCAGCAGAGCAACGTAGAACAAGGTACGACAGGGGCAGGATGTTTCGCGCAAGGCGTTTTATTTTATTTTATTAGGTGGCAAGATAGATGACCATCGTCGGGCAACCTCACCTCCTGAATATGAAGATGATGTCGGAATTACTTTAGACCCCTTATTCGTTACCTTCTGCTCGCTCCCGGGGATTAACAAGCAGTACCTGTTGCTAGAAAGGAAGTGATGACGCACAGGATTCAGGATAATAGAAGACGCCGAGGTTACCAGCTAACACAAGAGCATGATGAAGAAAAAGAAAACAAAGCGAAAGAAAAAAGGCAGTTTGAGTATACACAGAGCCGTGGACAACTTTCGTCTCCATGGCTGCTATCGCCCCGGCACCATCAATCATATTCAACCACTCGCGCAGCCCACGATGACATTCGCCGACCTTCTCCCATTCACCCCGATATTCGCGTGTCCCTCATGTCTTCCATCTCGCAGCCCACATGCCTGCTCAGATCCCTCATATGAGAATCGTCGATTCGCCCAAGCCGCTTCGAAAAAGAAAAAGAATGCTCATTCAGTCCATGACCTCGTACACGAACGATCAGCCCAGTTTAGGCCTTCGATCTCACAGCTTTTAGAGCTTGATATGGCCTCAATCGTATTCATCGCCTCCTTGGGCCTTGCCAACCTACCAGCGTAGTGCCCATTCCCGGTCGCCTCTCTGCAAGGGGCGTTGATTGCGAAGCCACTGTCCCTTTCTAGAAGAAGAAGTAGGCGAGTAAGAAGCTGACTAGGCACAGGATTGCCGCCAGCTGAACCGGCACGCCCTCGACGGTTTGTTTCACAGCCTGGTTCGTCTTGATAACGGCCTGCTTCACGTCTTCACTGGTAGTGTTCTTGACACGCTGTCGGAGTCCGGTCTCCTTAAGAGAGGCGATCTGGGCCTCGGCCTGGGCAAGCTTAACCTTGAGCTCCTCAACTGCCGATTCAGCAGTTGAAGTGACGGCTGTGGCAGCTTGGGAGAATGTGCTCTTGGCCTCGGACTTCTCGGGCTCGTCGTCCTGCACTGAAGTAGCTTCGGTAGCGTATGGCGGAGGGGACGTGGAGGGAGCAGAGGCGTCGGTAGCGCTGGGCGACGAAAAGGCGCGAGGTGCGTCAGGGGTCTCGTTGGCCTGATTGGATACGCGGTCAGCGGTCAAATCCATGCGCCTTCCCGGCGCATACTTACTCCGTTCGACAACGAGTGCTTGTTGGGTGTCACCGCCACGGGGCGGCTGGCGCTCTGGTCTTGGTCGGCGCTCGCCGACAACCAGTTGACGCGGATCTTCCGCTCTTGGAGCTGTCCCTTGTCGGCAGTATCCAACTTGTGCGCCAATAAATTAGCCTCTGACATGTGACGTGCTCGAACAACCAAGGGTTTCTTACCACGTTGGCGATGCTAGCAAATTCCTTATCGGAGTTGATGGGCGCCGACTGAACTAGGAATTTATCTCGGCACCTGGCGTCGGGTGGAGGCTCCTGCTTCATGGCCTGCAGCAGGACTGATTTGCACTTAGCGCGCTGATAACCATTACAAACACAGACCAGAACCTACCGGTGACATCGAATTTGTCTCCAGGCTCGATGCGGCCCGCATTTGGTCGGACGCAGTATCTGTGGGAAATCGTCAGGTACCGGGTCTCGGCGGGTGAGATAGGGGGGAGGCATACTGTTTCGGCGCAGTAGTTTTGACCTGGAATCAACGTCAGCAAAACGGCCTGTCTCCTGAGAGCAAGGCAAGGCACGCGCATACCTTGAAGGCAAGGGGGACGGTGTTAGGGTTCCTGATGGTGAGCGTCTGCGAAACCTCGGTAAGGAAGGGTCCTGCGGTGCGAGTCAGTCTGTAGGCTCTTGGTCGTGTGGTCGGCAGATCACGCACGCCGAAAGCTCAGCTCGAGGGGCTCGATATCGACCGACATGGCTGCGTTTATTCGTGTGGGAGGGTCGCTTTGCGAGGATCGTTGCGGTGTCGCGAGATGCGCTGAGGCGGTGCAAGACTGCGGAGCTGCGGTGGCAGGTGAGGTGATGAGGTAAGGTGAGGTGAAGAAGAGGCAAGAGGAAACGTGGCCGCGGCAGACGGGAAACGAGGATTGGGAGGACGGAGGGCTCCGGAGCGGCGGCGATGGACAAATGTTTGTCGGGCGATGGCTTGCGTGGAGGCAGCGCACAGTACGAGGTTGAGATGATTAATATGTAGTGGTGAGGAAGAAAACTGGTGTCGTTGTGGTCTGGCTCCTGGCGACGTAATTGATGCCAGTACGGGGGGGGAGCCAAGTGCCTTCTCCCGTTCGTTGCTGGAGGAAGCACGGACCACCCCCCTTGAACACCGCCAATCCGCCATAACATCCCCGATTTCCACCGCCCTCAGCGCTGGACAGTGAACGCACCACCCAAAACCTGCCAAGTTGGCCTGGCTCCCAGGCAAAACTAATGGTAGCGAGATCAGCCCGCCACAGACGCCGTCGATATGTAATCACGGCATTTATGCAGCACGAGACAACACACCCAATTTGATCCTCGGCGTTTTGGCCGGGATATTTCCGTCTTCCGTCCACCTTGCTTGCCTGGATATAATATCCTTTGTCGTCTTCGTCATAGCAACTAATTAGTAGTATATCCACCCAACCACCCTCACAGACGGGTCTCTTTTGTGGTTCCGCCCACTGAGCCCAGTCTAGCCACCAGTAAACCACTAAACTGTAATTACCACCGCATTGGCCATGAGTTGTCAGGACGGACCTGTCCTTATTAAAGATCCAATATCAGGTTCCCCAGTGGACATAAGTAGCAACCAACAAATGCTTAAACTTTATCTGGAACAGACAAACTCCCATGAGCAGCACTACCTATGAGTTTCTTCCCGATCATACCCAGCTGTCGGTACCTTAGCATAGCGGAGCTTCAAGTGAGCGTGGGGACGCTGATGCCTCGCAGCCGCCCCTGTCCGGTTGCTCCCCGATTTTGGTGGTTCTTGTAGATCGCTGGGGAAATCGCTGCACGTATACGTATTCGGGGTCTAGTAGTAGACAAGCATAGCGCGACTTTTTAACTCATCAGGTATTCTCGCAAGTTTGTCCAGTTAAATCTGGGTTTCTCGAAACAGTTATGGCTCTTCGAGTCAATAACGCAACAAAGCGAGGCCGCTAGATAACTCTGATTCAATACAGCGTACATTCTCACCCAAATCATAGATCTATGCAAAGGAGTAGAAGAGTGGAAGGCCTCCTTCGTACTTAGTAGTCCAAACACCAGCGTTGTTGAAGCCCCGTGTCACTTTAGAAAAGAAAATATTCCCGACCACGACAATAAAAGGTCATTTGTAGACATTGCCTGTTGATCAATATACTCTACTTACCTTGTGGTGCAACCGTTTGAACCAACGGCATGGCAGGTGAATTCGAGGATGGGGCATTGAAACTGCCCATACTTAGGACATTGAATTTTCTTCAAATAGGATAATATAACAGAAATGAATTGTTGTAAGAGAGCTTTAATTAGGTAGCTTTCACACTCTCTCCTCGTCTCAAACCTTGGCAAACGATTGATCTGGCATCAAAATTCAAGCTTGGGCGATATCGCTTCTCTAGGTTAGCCGTAGTAATCCCGGCACCACCAGCACGCCACTAGAGGCAACTGCTGAATGACGTCTCGTGCTAGGCACGTTTGCTACCCAGCCATAGCTCATCCTCAGCTCTGCTTTACTAACACCCACATCATACTCGCAAGCTGCACCTCACCGCGACAAATCATCTCCGTTTCTTCGCTGTTCTTTTGTAGAGTTCCCTTTTTTTTTTCTTTCGAATTGAGGAGCAGGCCGTCGAAGCCGCTCTCTGATACCCCTCGACAAGCTGCCCCTCACCTCACCTCACCTAACCAGCATCTACCACCAGCAACCAACCCATCCTCACCGCCAAGATGCCTTCCGATTTGGACACTCTACTCGACATGGGCTTCGACAAGGAGCGCTCTGAGCTCGCCGTCAAGAAGACCGGAGGCCGTAAGTGCCCTTCCGTCGCCCCGCTGATGGTTGCTGACTTGCCTTAGTACAGGGCGCGCTCCAGTGGCTCGAGGACAACCAGGACAAGTCCCTCGACGACATCAAAGCCGACGAGGCTACCAAGAAGGCCGATGAGGAAGACGAAGACAACGACACCAAGGCCCAGATTGCAGAACTCGAGACCGGCCAGGCTCAGTCGCTCGTGTGCAATGAATGTGGCAAGCGCTTCCGCAACCAGGACCTTGCAAGCTACCACGCGGGCAAGACGTCAGTCTCCCACTTGGGTTTCCCAATGCTTCTGGCATCTTGCTGATCTGAAATCCTAGAGATCATACTGACTTCTCCGAGTCTACGGAAGAAATTGCTCCATTGACCGAGGACGAGAAAAAGGCCAAGCTCGACGAGCTTCGGGAACGCCTGAAGGCCAAGAAAGCTCGCATGTCCGACCAGGACCGGGAGGAGCAAAAGCGCAACGAGGTACAAACACATCTCTTTCCCTTTCCACTACGAAGGCGCATCTACTAACATGCCTGAAGAGAATCCGCCAAAAGTCCACTAAGGAGACCCATGAGGCCAAGGAAGAGCTCGCGCGGAAGGAGCAGCTGAAAGAAGCCGCCCTCAAGCGCCAGGAGAAGCTTGCGGATATCGAGGCCAAGAAGCGCATCAAGGCCAAGATCGAAGAGGACAAGGCCGAGCGCCGCCGCAAGGCCGAGGAAACCAAGGCCGCTCGTGAAGGGCGAGCTCCTGAAGCTGCGTCTGCAGCAGCCGCTCCTCCCGCCGCAGCTGCCCGACCCAAGGCCAACCACAGCGAGGCCAGACTTCGTCTCCAGACCGATGCGGGAAACATCATGAAGACACTGCCTGCCGAGACGACTCTGTTCGAGCTCGCACAGCTGTTGGAATCTGAGACTGGCAACGCAGTGGCCAGCTTCACCACAACGTTCCCCAGGCAGACTTTCGAGGGATCCATGGATTTCTCCAAGACACTCAAGGAGGCAGGATTGGTCCCTTCATCCGTCTTGATTGTGAAGTAGATGTCTACAACAACAAAGTGTGTGGATTATGCATGGCATGGCGTTTGCAAAGGGACGGTAGGAAGCGCTGCGATGATGAAGGGCATAGGCTTTACGAGGAGATCCAAAACAGCAGTCGATAGAAACCATGACACATCTGAAATCACGAGAAATTCGACAAAATAATTCTACGCGCCACATTCACTTCATGCGAGACCCAACGTTGAACCGCAAACCACCCATGGCGGGACCTTTTTTTTTGATTCAGAGCCGTTTAACTGACCAATTCTCCCTCCGCGCGAACTCCGTGAGAGCATTCATCATATTATCGTATGAACGAAGCTACTCTGTCCAGGGCGCAGGATATCGTGCCCTCTCCATTCTGTATGATCGATCGATTGGAAACCCCGAAGCCATGCAGTTGAAGTACAAAGAAGCAAGGAAACAGTCGTCGTGGCGTGGCTGCTTAGTCGAAGAGACCGAAACCCATATCCTCGTCGGACTCCTCCTTCTCTGTTGCGGGTGTCAGCATTAACGAACCATCGGGGAGTGAAGAATACGGGGGAATTCAACGTACCCTCCTCCTTCTCCTCCTCAACAGCCTCAGCGGCGTCACCGCCAGTGGCAGCAGCACCACCAGAGGTAGCGGCAGCACCGCCACCGGAGCCGACGTTCACGAGGAGGTCCTTGACGTCCTTGCCCTCGAGAGCCTGCACACAAAAATCCCCGTCAGAAAATCGAAGTCCTAATCGTCGCACAATCGTTTTGAGCAATCGATCGTACCTTGGCGAAGATGGAGGTCCAGATGGGCTCAACCTCCTCGACCTTAGCGGCCTTGATGAGGGTCTGGAGCTTGTCGGCCTGCGGGTTGCGATCACGAATTAGCATCACCACACTTCGATATTGAGAGCGCGCGGGGCAGTAGATTCGTGTGGGCGTGCGGGAAAGGACGTACGGTGATCTCAACGCCATCATCGGCGAGGATCAGGGCCGCGTAGGACGAAGCGAGCTCGGCGTGAGACATTGTGAATGATTTCTGTCGATGCAGGTGGTGATGGAGAGTCTGCACAATGTCGTGGTTGGAGATCGAATATCACCAAAGTCGCTTGCCACAGAAATTACCCTGGTCAAAATTATTGGAGGGCTTCAAGACCTAAAGTGGAGGGCAAAATAGATTTTCCGGGCTCCGAGAAGGCAGCAACGAGCGGGGCTGTCATGTGATTGGCCTGCCATCGCTCAACCAATCAGAGGCCGTCATGGCCGAGCGAAGAGTTGAGAGCGCTCAAGCTGCCGGGACGCACCCCGCTGGCTCCTCGCAACCTAGTGGCCAAGCCTCCCTCTGCCATCATCCCCCCACCACCACTCTTTTATCCATTATCGCCGGGTGATGTACTAGCAAGAACCGAGTGACAACATCCCTGGTCAGGAAGGTAACGCCGCAATCGCTCGACGGAGTCTGGACGCTTGGCCACTCCTTCACGCTGAACTTGCGCCTACAAAGCTGCCTGCAACCTCCCCGCGATAGCCAAACCCTCTCCACCCAGTATCCATTGCATCTTCACTACATCTTCATTTAATAGCTATTCTTTCTTAGCTGTCGCGCCTAAGCAATTCCCATCCGCCCCGCTACTATCGGCTTCCGTTGACGACCCCGCCGCTACTCTCCGTCATTGTCAGTGTCCATCGCTCGTTGCTGCCCGGAAGCTCTGGAACGCACGTCCGCGCAGAACCTTACCCCTCGGCTCTTCACGGCTCTGCCTCTCGCATCGTACTGACTACTGTGTGCAACGAACAGCTCATCATTCGCATCGGCCTTGAATTAATACCAGAAGCATCGCATCGATTCTATCAACACTATGGAGACTCCAGCAATTCCCCTCCCGCGGGACCCCCGGGAAAGGGCCATCCTCGACCGACTAGTCATGATCCAAGACCAGCTTCTACTCCTCAAGCAGGACCGTACCAATTATATCCGAACCCAAGATGTTATGCCATTGTTTGAACAGACAATGGAGCAAGTCAAGGAGCTCAACGTCGTCCGAGCGCAGATTGGGGAGAAGGCCGAGAACAGACGTGGGTTATCCTTCAAGAAGCGCCATAGGCGCACTTAACTGACTGGTCTTGTACAGTGGACAAGGTCTTGGAGGGCTGCTTCCAATTGCTTTCTTTGTTCTATCTCACAATCGGTCGCAACAACGAGGCGCCCGCGACCTATGCCTTAACCTCGACCATCAAGCGATTGTTGGACCATCTCGTCGAAGCCGATCTATACTCTTCTAAGGATCTAGGGAGCGTCCAAACGACGCTCGAAGGTCTCTCACAGAGTATACGACAAGGTCACAAAGAACACGTCCCCGAGAAGATGCCCCCGCCCTACATGCTTGCACTCCTATCAAACCGTGTCGAGCTTTGCCAAGCCACCTTAGTAAAACTTCAGAAGAGACTTGAAAGAGTTCCGGAACCACTTCTTCCAACGCACCAAAACCTAGTCTCAATTCTGCGGGCAATAGCGCTCGCGAACACGAAATCCAAGGTAGGGAAGCCTGTCTAGTTCGGTGGGTTATGCTAACTAGTCGCCCAGTTCTCGCCTTCCGAGATTAAGAAACTGAGGCATCAGATCGTGGAGATTGGAGAACAACACAATGGCGGCAAGTTTACATCTGAAGACGGCACTGTTGTCCCCGGCAGCGACGAGGTTCGCGAGCTGTATCAGCGATGCCTCAAGTGGTCCGACCTTGTTCTTGAGCGGTATGATTCTTCCCCAGCCTGATGATGGCCCATTTTAACCCCTCTCAGCAAGGGTGTGGTTGCCGACCAATGGCGGCCAATCTATGATGTACTGGTCGGAATCCGAAATGATCTGGAGAAACTTTCCCTGACGCAAGCATGGTCCCTCCGCGAGACGGACCTTTACGACTTCCAACGACAACTTGACAAGATTGACGAGAGCCGAGAGAACGGAAACTGGCTGGATGACCGGGCTCGACCAGCAGACCTGTGGACGCAGCGAACCCTGTTGTATCTGATTCGACGGTCATACGCGTATATTTACTCTTTCATGCTGGCGTCTGAACCAGTGTCCGAAGCTCTGCTTCCAATTTACAACCAGCTCCAAACATTGAAGCGGTGTCTTGTCGAGGTCAAGAAGAACGGAGGCGTGTCATCGGTTCGAGAGCTTTACCCATATAGCATGAAGGTTCGTTGGCCCCAAGTTTTGGGGGCTGCGCTTTACTGACTTGGACGTAGCTCAACTCCCTTGATAACATGAAGGTGGACGGGAAGTTTGTCGTCAACGGCGACATCCCCGAGGGCCAGGGCAGCGTAATGGAGTTGCTGGCTGAGTGTTTTGAACTCAATTACGATCTGCGGGTGGCAGCTGAGGAGGGTGGCGAGAACGATTCTACTGAGCCGAACGGTGAAAGCGAGGACGAGAACAAGACCGAAGCCAAGACCGAGTGAGGAGGAGCCTGGTAGTCTCCGTGTCTTACTGTATTATGGCGCCAGTTCTTCCTTCTTTTGACTGATTTTATTTTACTGGAGGGATGGATGGGTGATGGGCTGTCCTCTACGGCTATTTGGTGGGTACTGGCCTCATTGGTCATGGGTCTTGTGTCTTGCTGAGCATCACATTGGTTCGGATGGTTCGAAGGCGTGGGCTTTCCCAGCATTGGGCATTTTTTTAATGGGGACTGGAAACTAAAAGGGGCTTGGTAGTAGCACAAGGTCTCCAATGGTATTATTGAGCATCAATTGCATTTGGCTATTTAGTTTCTTGTTGTGAAGCTGTAAGTATGATGTTGTTTGCTACTCAGGGGTTTCTGAAGGCACATCGGAAGGGGTAAATTTGGATCTAGTTGAATTTAGCCCGAAATGCCGTCAGACTCCCGGGATCTGGGTATCATGCTCACCTTTTCCATATCCCAGACGCCCGAAGTGGCGTAGATGTCCTTGCTGAGCTGTTCACGGACCTGCTCGACCGACTCAGCGACGCACACAAGCGTGCTGCCCATGAAGTCGAGGCTAGCAGGGTCGTCGTCCTTTGGGACGCTGTTGAGCAAGGCGCCTTGTGAGCGAGACGACGGTCAGCTTTGGGATTCCCGGCTAGAGGCATTGCTGTCACGGGTCCACCATACCGCCCATCTTCCAGCTTCCGTCCTTCACGAAGGGGGTCATATTCTCGAAGTGCAGGCTACAATTCTGAGCAAGTATCTCGACATAGATTTCCAAGAGAGGGAAGAGCCGTACTGTCGGACTTTGAGGCGCTGTTCGAGCACGTCGGGCCTGTCGGGGACGACGACGAGGAACTCGTACTTCCCCCCGGGCTTGGTGACGGCGGCGGCGGTGGCCATGGTGCGGACGAGTGGAGTGGTGATGAGGGCTCTGGTGTTGCAGACGGGGAGTCGTCGGAAGGCGAGGCGAGTTGCCATGGGAAGCGAGTCTGTCTTTGTGAGGTTGGCTAGAGAGGTGGGATGTAGTCTGACGTTGTGTTCCGCGACCTGCAATGGGAGCCTGCTGCGGGGGACGATTCGACGTGGGGTAGGTGTTGAGGCGCGCCTTTCCGGCGGGGAACATGTTGTTAGTTAGACATGCGTCTCTCCACTCTGTCGGAATCGATGCCAAAGTAGAGCGAATATTGTTGGTTTCTAGATTGGTAACTACGGTGGCTTGCACGAGGGTGGTTTGGTTGTTAGGACACTGCTCGACGTCAT
The DNA here is from genome assembly GCA_037954305.1 of Neonectria magnoliae. Classification (NCBI taxonomy): domain Eukaryota; kingdom Fungi; phylum Ascomycota; class Sordariomycetes; order Hypocreales; family Nectriaceae; genus Neonectria; species Neonectria magnoliae. The sequence continues at coordinate 220,277 of JAZAVK010000008.1, read as the reverse complement.
TTGAGGTGTGGAAGCTAACGGTCTAGGTAGTAAGTGGAAGAACACATCGCATTACGTACATGGGTACGTATGGATATGGTTCCTAGATGAATTCGTGTACATAGTTACACGCCAATTCGATTTCACGGTCCAATTATGGGCGTGGAAACATGGTCTTGTCAAGTTTGTACTAACAACTTTCAGCCCTATTAATGCGCAGCGGACCAAATGGTATTGATCTTCAACCACGGGCCTTTGCACGGTAAGGAATTTTCGATTAATCGTTTGAAGTCTATTGATATTAATCCATGCGGGAATCAACATTGCCATTTCAACGTTTGCTGACAAAGTCCACGTTCTAATTGACGTCTTCCAGACCGGAGCACTCCATGCTGGTGCTCTCAATCACTTACCTCGGCATTAACTCAATGGCCTTGGACCAAATTTCTCACCTCGTGGCCACGTCCCCCTGCACATAACCTGACTCACTCACAGAGATACAAAGCCAAATACCTACATCTACATTACCCAAACCGCCATAAACAAGACGAGCCGCACACCGAAGGGGAGCGCGGCTCCGATGTCAACTGACTCCGATGGTTCAGGGTAGTCAATCGCCCCCCCCCAAAGCCGGACGGACAAGCATCGGATTTCAACCACCGAACCAAGAAACGGGTTCGTCAGTGACAGACAATGACCGAATGCCGAGCCGGGAATTAATAATTGACCAGTACGTCCTGGCCCGGTCTTGCTGCACCGGAGATCCCGGCTTGCCTGGCCCTGTACAGAGACAGAGAAAGAGAGAGAGAGAGAGAGATGGCCGGTCGCCAGACTCCGAGAACTGCCCGCGGCCCCGGGAATAACGTCATCGCACCAGCTCGCCCGCCGGCCCCAGCGCCCCTGGGTTGGGAACCCGTGAGCTGCTCAGGCAAGTTTTCCGCATCGTATGTCATCATGGCGAGGAAGAGGGTCGAACAAAAAAACCACGGGTTTCCCCCGCCGCACTCCTCCCCCGGCCTTTTTCAGGGAATTGGGTCATGCTTCTGCTCCAGGCGGGGGAGAAAACTTGGGAAGTCCCCATGCGCAATTAGCTGTAGGCCAATTCCCCATGACGAAGGAGATGCTTGTGCGATTCCTTGTAAAATCCGTGTTCCCCACGCGCCGCCGCCGTCAGTGTCGGAGCATCCGGAGACGCAAGCTTCGCGCTGACCGGCAAGGACCCGCTCTCAGCTCCGGGGGGGGGATGGGGGGGAAAGAAACGCCTCTTCCTAAGCTTGGGTTTCCCGAGGTGTTTCTTTTATCTTTGTCTCGTGGGGTTTGCATTATCAGGCGAATTGTTTAGAAGAGATAGTGATGTAGAGGGAAACAAGAGCGTTGGATGAATCTGTGGCAGAGCGTAGAAGGGACCCGAGAGAAAGACCCGAGAGAGGTGTTATCCGGTCTCCGCTTCCAAGTCACACCACCGTGACCACTGCAATTGTCCCGCAATCGGGGGGGGTTTTAGGACTAACGGGAATCTGAAGTTCCTGGAGACTGGAGTTTTGCGGGCCTTGTTCCTTGGAGGGGAACGACATGGCGGATGCAGTGATGGATGGGGTCAGCTGAGGTTCCATCCACGGGTATGGCACATGGCAGCATGGCCCGAGTGCTTGGGGAGGAGACGATATAAGTAATGTGCAGTCTCTTCTCGCTTTTCTGACTTCTGTTGTTTCCATTCCATCATCAACGACATCCAATCCTCGAGGATCAAGTCAACCCCGATACCCCACCAAAACACCACCCTATATTATCTACCTTGTATATTATAAACCTCACTTCCATCATCCGGCTGCCTGCCTACCCCCCAAAAAATGGCCCCATCAGTCTACATCCTCCTCCACCGCAGCAGCGACGAAAGCGGCAGCGCCACCATCGTCTCCGTCTTCGCCGACCTCCAGGACGCCAACGCCGCCTGCCAGGCGCGAGCCGCCGAGGCCAAGGTCGTGCCCAAGACGCAGGTCACCAAGGAGCCCCTGCGCTGGGAGGCCCCCGACGGCACCGCCTGCTGGGTCGAGAAGCACGCCGTCGTGCCGCGCCGGTCGCTCGCGCCCGCGCCGCGGCCCGACGAGATCAGGCGCAACAACAGCTCGCTGTACCTCAACGACGACGACGACGTCATTGAGGTGCAGGACCAGGATGGCCACTACGACTAGGTGGACTGTCTAGATTGGAATGCGTCTTTGTTGCGTGCTGTATGGACTTCGTGGAGATAGAGAGACAGAGAGGGGGAAAAAAAGTGCTGAGGAAAAGCAACGCGCGCGCTCAACTGTAGGACATAATGCGGGGGAATCAGGGGGGGGGGGGGCGTTTTTTACGACCTGAGATGAGATGAGATGAGATGAGATGGGATCTGATCTGGCCATCAATCCTACGGGCTGCAAGAGACCCAGATGTTTTAGTTACGGTAGCGACCAATGCATCTCATAATCTTAAAACAAATTCAAAAGTTCTTTGCTCGCATCTATCCAATGTCTACATAGCTTACCACGGGGCATGCCTCCCCCATCTAACATCTAGCCCTCTATAACATCACGATATATAGCCGGTAGATTACATGCCGTCCTCCTTTTCACCTCGACGTCTTACTTACAGCTTCGCCTTGGGGACGTCCTGCTTCATCATCGTCTCCGCCACGATGCGTCGCTGGATCTTGCCGGTCGCCGTCTTGGGCATGATCTCGGTGAAGTAGACCTTCTTGGGCACCTTGAACTTGGCGAGGCGTTCCTCCACCCAGGCCTTGAGCTCGTCGCCCTTGAGCTGCTCGCCCTTCTTCAGCACCACAGCCACGCCAATGTCCTGGCCGTACACCTCGTCGGGGATGGCGAAGCAGACGACCTCGCTGATCTTGGGGTGCCGCGCCAGGACATTGTCGAGCTCGATGGGACTGATCTTCTCGCCGGCCTTGTTGATGAGCTCCTTGATGCGGCCCGTGATGATGATGTAACCGTCTTCGTCCTTCTTGCCCTGGTCGCCGGTCCGGAAGAAGCCGTTCTTATGGTAGGACGAAGCGTTGGCCGACGGGTTGTTGAGGTAGCCCTTGGTGACGTTCTCGCCGATGATGCAAATCTCGCCCTCGCTGCCCTGGGGTACCTCCTCTCCCTGCTCGGTGAGGATCTTGACCTCGACGCCCTGGCCGAGACCGACACTGCCGGGCTTTCTCTGGGCAGGGGGCAGCGGGTTCGAGGTCATCTGGTGCGACGCCTCGGTCATGGCGTAGGCCTCGAGGACGGGGGCGCCATACTCCTCCTCCAGCTTCTGGAAGACGGTGGGCGACAGCGGGCTGGAACATGAGCGAATGAAGCGGATGGAGGGCTTCGGGGTCGGGGTCGGGTTCTTCAGGAGGATCTGGTGGATGGTGGGAACGGCCGTGTACCAGTTGGCCTTGTGGGCGATGAAGTCGGCCCAGAACTCGGTCGCGGAGAACTTGGTAGGTACCACCATGGAGCCGCCGGTGTGGAGGGGAGCCAGCAGGCCGCAGAGCAGCCCGTGGACGTGGAAGAGAGGCATGACCAGCATGGTGCGGTCATTGGGGCCAAGCTTGTAAGTCTGCTCAATGTTGTCTAGGTACCGCACCGCGTTAGTCAGGTTCGGCGTTGATCATGTACGGATACTTTGCACAGGAGCAACACTGGTGCAGCAAGGTAGCATCACAGCGGCATGGGTGTGGTTGAGACGTACACATGGTTCGGGCCAAATTGCGATGGGACAGGGGGACCTATTCGTCCATGTCAGCGAGGGTCGTCTCGGGAAGACGGATGGCTGCATCGAAACCTACCACCTTGGGCCGAGAAGTAGTACCGCTGGAAGAGGGATAGAGGCGTTAGTTGACAGCACAGTAATGCGCGGAATCACACGTGAAGCTCACCTCGTGTGCAGGACGAGAGCAGTGTCTTCGGGCTCCGCGCGCAAAACCTTCTCCTTCTTGCCCTTCAGGCCGCCGAGGTCCTTCACATCCAGGATGACCTCGCCCTTGGCGGCATCCCAGTAGCACTCGGCGACAGCGGCGTTGAACCGCTTGGCGGCCTTGACGCTGGGTGCATCGGCGGCCCAGGCGCCCTTGGGGACGAGGACGATGGCGCTCTTGACGTCGTCGATGTAGAACTCGAACTCGTCCTGCTTGTAGGCCGGGTTGAGCGGTGCGGCGATACCGCGCTGCCAGGACGCGGCCAGGAACGAGACGATGAACTCGTACGAGTTGACGAGGGCGATGGAGACGGGCGCGCCGGTGGTGATGCCGAGGTCGGCGAGCTTGCGCTGGAAGGCGGCGACCTGCGAGTTGAGGGCAGCGTAGGTGATAGTGAGAGGCGTGGGCTTGGAGGGGATGATGACGGCCACGGAGGAGGGCGAGCCCTTGATGGCGGTCTGGAGGGTCAATGCCATGGTTGCGGGATTGGTGAGCGATATGGGTGGTGCGAGATGAGAGTTGTGGGAAGAGCTGAGATGAGATGGGATGAGGTGAGGTTTTGTTGGTGACAAGCTAAGCTGAGAAAGCCAAGTCGGGTGGACGATGGCCGAGTTTTGCGGTCAGACCGGGAGTGTTTGAACAGGCGTCGGGCGGTAAGAGAGAAGCCCAGATGTCGGGTATAGCAAAGAATGAAGAGGTAAAAAGAATAAAGAACCCAATTTGTATAAAAAGAAGCAAGAAAATCACACGAGCGCGAAGTCGTCCTGACAGTTCCATTGACAGAACTCTGGCCTGCGATAGGGGAATGGTGACGTGCTCTGGCCCATGGCGTCGCTGCTTCCCTCCGACCGCCCGTGAATCTGCAGACATTCATGTGTGAACCCGCTGAGAGCTACCAGACTCCACTAGCGAAGGACCCCCCACGACAGGCCACTCAACGGGCAGCCTGCAGGGGATGGTTCGGCTTTCTCAGGGGGCGTCCCGGGGGATCCAATGGGTGCTTCTAGGTGGCTAAGTTAGCGCCCGGGCTGGTGGATTCGAGGTTCCATTGCGGGTTGCATCCGTAGCGACGGGACGGGAGGTTTTAGGGACTTTATTACCGGCTTAGCCTTGGATTTATCTATTTGCTTCCGTCATGTTACTAGGAATTATATATCAAATTCTTAGAGTACGAATACTTCGCAAAGTATCTGCTTTGGTTGTGCGCAGTAAAGGCTTTGTAGTTCATGTTATAAAGTGCGGGTTTATTACTACTCTAGACGTCGCGTTGGGTGGAATGATCCATCCCCACTGGCATAATTCGACATCCAAAACCGCTTGTTCCCCGTGCATGCATGATAGATGGTTTCCCAAACGGCCACGACGTAGACTTACGGACTAACTAGGTTTCGGCAGCTGAGACGATCTTGCATCTCATCTTGAAGTGTTGACTCACGTAGATCATACCGTACAGTCCTATGACTTACAAGTCCATCTTAAGGCACCCACTAGTTTATAGGGGCTTTGGCGGGTTGGCGGGGTACCTCCCAAGGCGTCCGCGCACTCACCACCTACCCCATTCGGACCGGGCCACACTCCCGTCCCACTGCGCCTCATCTCTCCCCGCCGTCGTCTGTCGCTTTCGCCACGAAACTCGCGTCTCCATCTCCATCGCCATCGCCATCTCCGTCTTCCAGAACATTGCTACATACACACTTGCGCTTCGTTCTCCCCCTCCCGCGAGGCCCCGCTTCTCCTTCCCTCCTCCCCTCCTCGCCTCCTCGCCTCCTCGCCTTGCGGCCTTGCGAATCGCGTCCCGTACATGTCTCCGTCTCGGCCGCCTGCCGCTCCCTCTTGCTCCCTCCCGCTTCCGAGTAGACGACGTCCTCCGTCTTCGTCATGGCTGAGGCCGACGCCGTGCCTACCTTTGGCGCCGAGCTCAAGGTTGGTGGCTTCTCCCCCTGATCTCGCAGCTTGTTCTCCCCCCTACAATTCCCTCTGCTCAATTCCCAAGCCCTCCCCGAGTCTACCGGCCCGACCTGATCCGCCAGGCTAACTTCCTCGTCCCTCTAGGATGGCTTCAAATCCGCCAACGCCTGGGTCGGCCACGGCATCGCCTGGTTCGAGGACATCCAGCAGTTTTACCGCGAGCGCGCCGTCATCGAGAAGGAATATAGCCAAAAGCTCACTCTCCTCGCCAAGAAATATTTCGAAAAGAAGAATAAGAAAACGTCCCAGCTGAGCGTTGGCGACACTCCTGCTATGACCCCCGGCTCTCTTGAGAGGTACCCAACTCCCAGCCCAACCCAACCCTTTCGGCGCATTCCGTCCTGACCATGAAGCTAAATCTATACAGCGCCTCCTTAACCACCTGGACCACCCAGCTCACCACCCTCGAGTCCCGCGCCGGCGAACACGACCGATACGCCACCAACCTCCTGTCCCAGGTCGCAGAGCCCCTCAAGTTCTTTGGATCCCGCTTTGAAGACTTGCGCAAGCGTCATGCAGAATATGCCGAAAAGCTCGAGCGCGAGCGGGAGACTTCCTACGCCGATTTGCGCAAGATCAAGGGCAAGTATGACGCCGTCTGCCAGGAGGTCGAAGCGAAGCGCAAAAAGTCCGAGTCTCATTACGATAAAGCCAAGGCCCAAGGCGCCTACCAGCAGCAGGTCTTCGAGATGAACAACGCCAAGAACAGCTACATTATTGCCATCAACGTCACAAACAAGCAGAAGGAGAAGTACTACCACGAATACGTCCCCGAAGTTATGGATAGCCTACAGGACTTGAACGAGTTCCGCACCGTGAAGCTCAATGCTCTCTGGGGGGTTGCGACCCAACTCGAGTCGGACATGCTGAAGCAGAGCAATGCGTTAATTGAGCACCAGGGCACCGAGATCCTCAGAAACCTGCCCCACCTCGACTCCATGATGTACCTCCAGCACAACATGGGTGTCTTCAACGAGCCGCCTGACAAGGTTTTTGAAGCCAGCCCAGTATGGCACGATGACGGTGCCATGATTGTGGACGACATGGCAAAGGTCTATCTCCGAAATGTTCTAACTAAGTCGAAATCTCAGCTTGGAGAGCTGAGGCGAGAAGTGGACAAGAAGCGCAGGGAAGTCGAGGGGCTGAGGCGCACGAAACAGCGCATTAGGGAGGGCACTGAGAAGAAGGATGAAGCCGAGGTTGTCCGCATACTATTCGCATTGCAGGAGGATCTCCACGCCGTCGATCGCCAGCGTCTCACGGCTGAGGTTGAGACATCGACTATTACCTCCGTCGTCGGCGATGTCACCCTCGGCGCCAAGAATCACAACTTCAAGGGCCAGACATTCAAGATCCCGACCAACTGCGATCTCTGTGGTGAGAGGATTTGGGGACTGAGCGCCAAGGGCTTCGACTGCAGAGACTGCGGCTACACGTGCCATAGCAAGTGTGAGATGAAGGTCCCTGCCGATTGTCCTGGTGAGCAGACCAAGGACGAGCGCAAGAAGCTTAAGGCCGAGCGCCAGGACGCGACCAACAAACATCTGAAGCCAAGCGCTACAATGTCGTCGCAAAACACCTCCGATGGACCGGAGCTGACCCGCTCCAACACTATGAACTCGCTCAGCTCACACTCGGCACGCCCGTCCCTCTCGGGCTCCGTTTCCGGGCAGCGCAGCCCTGCGGAGGAGACACCGCCAGAGATCGCCCCGCGACCCAGCGTTTCCTCAGCCAAGGCATCCAGTGCAGCACGCAAGAACCGAGTCATGGCGCCGCCCCCAGTTGCGTACATTAGCGGCGGCGGCGACTTGCCAGCAGGCGGTGCGGCGAATGGCGGAGAAAAGGAAGAGAAGAAGGGCAGGATGATGTACGCTTTTGAGTCAGGGTCTCAAGGCGAGCTGTCGGTTCAAGACGGCCGAGAAGTTGTGTTGCTCGAGCCAGATGGTAAGTTCTGAACTTGAATGCCCCTTACGCTCATAACGGACCGTATAGCTAACAGCATCGGGAAAGACGGCTCTGGTTGGCTAAGGGTCCGCGCAGGCTATAAGGAAGGTCTGGTCCCGGCCTCCTATGTCGAGATGATCGAGTCATCCGCGCCCTCGGCGCCGCCCCCTTCGGCCTCGGCTCGCCCTTCATCCACCTACTCTACATCTACCACATCCTCCGCGGCCCTATCCACCGCGGCAGGCAAGAAGAAGGGCCCTTCCGTCGCTCCCCGACGCGGCGCCAAGAAGCTCCGCTACGTGGAGGCCCTGTACGAGTACGTGGCGCAGTCGGAGGGCGAGCATTCCATGGTCGAGGGCGAGCGCTTCGTCCTTGTCACGGAGGATCCCGGCGACGGCTGGGTCGAGGTTGAGAAGGCTGGCGTCACCGCCAGTGTGCCCGCGAGCTACGTCCAGGCTGCTTAGATGACCGGAAAATGTCTTTAAGAGGTCGTTGCGTGCTGGGTGTGTGTGTATAGAGCAAGTGAGCAAGCGAGGGAGAAAAAAGTCGCCTTCACCGCTGTCATAGGAAGACGGCGTATGTAGATAAAAAGACGGGAACAGGGCGTGTATATTTTTCCAGGGAAGCAGCCGTTTGAATAGCGTACATACATACAAAGTCAACCATCGCGTCCACAACCACCTAGACACGCGGTTTGCACAGCCCGACTAACCGCCTCGCTCATCCAGACTCGCGTCCAACCGCGGGCTTACGAAGGTCCGTACGTGTCACCACCGCCACCCCCCCGAAACGGCCGGATCTCTCGGGGGGATGCAGAGGATTCACGCGGAGACACACAAAACGCATCGAGGCATGGGATGGAAAGCAAAAAGTAAGTGTCAGAAAAAGTAGCCATGGGGTCTGAAAGCCCCGCCAAAATCTCGATTTCAGCCATGAGGAAGCGGAAGGGGGAATACGTGCCGTCTACTATATTACACATTGTACACAGAAGAGTGGCTAAAACGGGGAAAGGAAAATAAGACCCATCGCACACTCCGGTATCCTTATCACCCGTTGCCCATCCGATGTTGGTATAAGCCCCCTTCGCCGACCCCTCGCCCACGTGCCCATGCCATTCCGTACCGAACTAGTCCCGCTAGAGTCTCTAGTCTCTCTTGCGAAGGCGATGTAAGAAAAGGGAAAGGGGGATATCATCTCTTCCCATGTAACGCCGTGCCAAAAAGAGGAAGAAAAGGAAAGAAAAAAAAGAGGGGATAAAATCAACCACACATTTATCATCCTTGAGGGCAACCCTGTGCCATGCATGCCATGATTGAGGACCAAACGCCAAGCGGGGTGTAAGTGGAGGGGATCGCTAAGGGCCCTGAACAAAAAGGAAACCGTCAATAGGAGTGGAATCATGTCTATCCGCTGTGTATGCTTTGCATAAAGGGGAGGGTGTCGTAAAGCCGTGTGCTCGATGATGAGGTTCGAGAGTTTCACATGGTGCCGTTAAAATGGAAACTCGACTAGGAGCCGATCTCAGATCATCTGCGCAGTTGGGGCTCCCAGTCCGTGTTGGCTGAGTCCGTGTCGAAGGGCGTCTTGCAGTTCTGCGATTTGCGCCATCATGGCTAGAGAGTGCTGGGATTGCTGGTCCATCTCGGCCTTGAGCTTCTCGTTCTCCTCGCGGACACGCTTGATCTCCTCGCGGAGCTCCGTGATCTCCTCGGGGCCTTGACCACTAGATCGTCGCTTGCGCTTAACCCCCACTTTCTCAACCTCGATCTCTTCGGGAGACTGCACCGGCTCAGCAGGAGGTGTCATTCCCTCCATGTTGGTGTGCACTCGACGCAAATGCTCGTTCAGGTTCTCCTGTCGCGAGAAGCCTTTGCCAGTGTGCCTCTTGCAGTTGGGATGAGGGCAGTTGACAGTGTTTTTAGGTCCTCCATGCTTGCCGTGAACCTCACGTTCATGTCGGAGCAGACCGCCAGAATAGGTGAACCCAGGGAGGTTCTCGCATCCATCGGCAGGACATCGATATGGTCGTTCGTGCTTGTCCATGTGTTTACTGGGGTAAAAGTTAGTATCAGCCGAACAAGGCCACCGTGGGAAGTTGCGCTTACTTCCATTCGCACTTGCGTGAAAATGCTCGTACTTCTTCCTTACAATCGTCCAGCGGGCAGTGAAATTTACCGTCACCCTGCTTCTGGACTTCTCGATCGGGTTTCGGAATCGCCTTGATACGCAGTGAGGGAGGAGTCCCAGCACCCGGGGAGAGATCTTTGTCATCCGTGAGAGGATCGAGGTCGGGCGGGGCCTGCAGGGCGGCCTCAAGGGGCGAGGGGAACGTGTGCCCTAGGTCTAGGCGTGCTGCTTCCTGGATAGCAGTGGCGTCCTCGGGGATCATGCCCCTATCGTCTCCCAACACAGCTCTATCATCGGGGATCATGGATGCTTCGGCAGTGTAGTGGCTGAGTTGTTCGGCAACGTCATTGTCGGTGAAGCGTTGGTCGGCAGCATGATCGTGGTCGTTGTCGTCACCGATGGGCGGATAGGCACCCTCGTGGATGAAGTTCCGTGGTTCGTATGCGACGCTCATATTGGCAGCAGGTCGATGCCGTTGGGATGGGCAAGTTCAAGTAGACGCGGCTGCCACGGAGAGGCGCGGAGAGACAGAGTCCACGGGCGCGTTAGCTGGCAGAGGTCGGATGCGATCGAGGGCGAGCCAGGACTTCGAGAGAAAAATAGGTGTGAACGTGCGAAAGGGTGGATGGTTTGCGCAACTGATTGCTCGATACGTCGTTGAGCTTGTGGTTGAGTCGGTAGTCGGTAGCTTGGTATTGAGCTCGGATTGATGGAGGCCTGAAAATTAGGGTATGAAGTTTCGGAACGCAGGCTGTTCGACTAAAGTTGGATTAGTCACAGGTTGCACGTGATGCGACTGCTGTGCATGGTCTGTGCACGGGGCAAGAGCAAGAGTATGTGTGAGTGGCGCCGAATCTTCCGTGATCTTGGGGTCAGCACTCAAACCACTGGGAACCGCGGGCCATCGCGACTGTCCTGTATTAGTACTCGTACAGGTCTAGGCATCCGCCCGAGTGACTCGAATGAGGGATGCCATTTTTGGCGAGTCCTTGGCACAACACCCAACGAGAAGCATCCATCCGGAGCGTGAGCATAGGCGTGACTCACAGCCTTACTCTTCACTCCCCTCCCGACGGTGCCTTGCCGCTCTGCATGGGGAAGCGCGGGAGGCGGCAAGGCTGCGGCGTGAATAGCTGCACTAACACAGCCCCCCCCCCAGCGTTGTCCACCTTTGCCTTGCGCTGGCTGAGGTGAGGCGTGCCAACGACTGGAGCGCATCCTTGCACAATGTTTGGCCTCCGCTGGACGCCTGGCCCATGGTTGGGTGCGAGGCTGCGAGGCTGTGCCAGCCGGCCAGCAACGAGTAAAGGACCCCCAGGATACGATCCAACCTGTGATCTAGTTCACGATCTGTCCAAGAGCCCTTTGATTCGTGCTCTCCCGGTCATCCGGCATCAACTTCCCCACGTCCCACTTGGTGACGTGCGCCTGAAGGGGGTTGCCTGGCCTGTCCTAGAGGGCTCTCAAGCAAGGTATGCGTCAGGTAGTGAGTTGGCGTCAACCGGCTGACTGACTTATGATACCTTACATCTGCGGAGATCTCCTTATTGGGCACTACCCAGGATCGTGCGGCCCGAGAAGTATTCGGCTGTATGACTGGTAACGGTTCATGATGATGCCTACGAGAGGCCTGCCTCTCGGATGGACCCAGAACGACTTCTCCAGTTCATTTTTGCCTCAGTCATCAAGCCAAAGGTTGTCAAATGCCTCGGTCGTTCGGATGAGGGAGTGATAGTTAACGATGACGGAAGTTGAATAGCTTTATTCCACCATGGAGTCCTGGACGTGGCATGTTGTTTTGTGTCTCGTCATTGGCAGTGGCGATCTTGGGGCCGGGCGGAGCAAAGCTCAAGGTGATTGGAGACCCTCAAGCAAGATGTACTGGTGTTGCGGTATTGTACGCGTAGGTGATGCGCGTCCACCAGCCCCCATCCAAGAAAGCTGTTCAAAGGGGCGACTTCGAACTGGGTTCTGATGGTTGGATCGAGAGCCCTATCTGATTGGAGCGGAAGCCAAAACAAACCGACGATAAGAGGGGGTATCCAGTGATCCGGGCAGTGAGCATTGAGGGATGAATTGGCGGTTTGTTGGCTGCCATTCTGGAACTGGAATCGTTCATCATGCGAAAGATTGTGAGGTGCGAGGGGAAAACGCCGAAGCGTGGGTGGGATTTTGGAGGCTTGTTTGGGGGGCATGTTGGCTCCCGCTGTGGTCAGGCATTTGTGCATTTACACCAGAAATATGAGGTTGAGATTCGTGTTGATACAGTCTAGCGACGGTCTGCTATCCAAAAGCAGCTAATGCGAGGATGTTGATTCCTCAGGCCACAAACCACACCGGTCCAATTGATAATGCCTGCATAATACGAATAAGGATGCGACCACGCTTACTTCCGGTGTATAGTACAAAAAGAGGTTCTTGATTCTTAGAGTTTTACTTTTCCAATGGGATAAGTTTAGAAGGGAATATTATGACACAATCACGTCACAGCCACACATACAAACACCTAACCCAACTGTCGTGATAACGTTCTCATACTAACAATGAGATAAGTGGCACAGCAAGGCAAACTGTTGGCATCTGGGAATTGTTAATTACAGATTGTTCACTAATCAGCACTTTGCACCCATTCTCTCAGGTAGCGATGGCGTTCTTTCTCCCAATAACCACACAGTATCAACCGATGATGGGTGATCACTTGTCTCAGTATCCTGTGGCTGGCGGCCGGTCAACGGTGTGGCGGGCTGCCTCAAGTTGGCATTCACACTGCCTCACCGAATTAGTGTAGCTGTGCGTGCAAACCCCAACTTCGCCGCCAAGAACTAAAACCCGTCAGAAAACGTCACAAAGGAGGTTTGTTTGGCCGATGCATTGGCATGCCTCAACGTGATTGAGTGGTTGCAATCCCGTGAACCAAGCCGTGGCGTTCTTGCAGGCGAGGAGGCGTCCTGTCGCCTCTATTTAATGCCCGCCGTCGTATCCCTTCGCATTCCTGGGACCATCACTTTCATCTACCTTAATCTTTGCAATTCTGCCTTGCAATCACCAAACCAAGCAAACATCATGTCTATCGGCAAGATCTCCACCTGTCTCTGGTTCGATAACCAGGCCGAAGAGGCCGCCGACCACTACATCTCCACCTTCGGCGGCGACTCCAAGATCACGTCTGTCCAGCAGTACAGCTCCGCCGGACAGGAGCAGCACGGCCGCGAGCCCGGCTCCGTCATGGTGGTCGAATTTGAGCTCCGGGGCAGCCCCTTCATAGCTCTTAACGGTGGGCCCGCCAACTGGAATTTCAGTGAAGCCATTTCCTTCCAGGTTGACTGTGAGGACCAGGCCGAGGTTGACCACTTCTGGGAGAAGTTAGGCGAGGGCGGCGACGAGTCTAGACGACAGTGCGGATGGATTGCAGACAAGTGGGGTGTTGCGTGGCAGGTTGTGCCCAAGGTGCTGAAGGAGATGCTTAGCTCGGAGGACAAGGCGGCGGCGGATAGGGCTACGGTGGCGATGATGGCTATGAAGAAGCTCGACATTGCTGAGCTTCGGAAGGCGTATGAGGGCTAATCTAGACCCGTGAGCTTTGGATCTTGTAGCTTGAAAAGACAGTCTTCACAGTGGCATAATGGCACCTTGACCGTCTTTCAACCACTTTTTACAGATGCAAATGTAAGAATCCCGCCAACTTACAGAATACCCGAGTGTTTTCGTTTGTTAGTTCAACCAGCATATGGTCCACCCATCCAAGTTCTGGAGTTGAGATGGCATGATCGTCTATACATTCGTGCACTAAGGCAATAGGCCCAACTACGTATGTATTCGTATGTCAAATTATGACGTTGTGATCGCCCGCTATTTCGGCTTGCTCCAGCTTCCAAAGGCCGTGATGCCACCGACCACAAATAATCCTACCTACCTCATTTTTGCTCTTAGCGAAAATGTGACGATAGGACAGGCGACGCTGACGAGCCATCGACAGTGCAACGCTACAAGTAGTTTGGGGCCATATATTTTGTCACCCATCCCTGTACGAAAGCAAACCCAAGTAGAAGTATAGCTTACTCTGCCTCAAGCGACTCTCTGGCATTTACACTTGAGATCTATGAACTGTACGTACCATCCGTGGCATCAACCAAAGGTACCCTGTATTGAATCACATGTAGGAGGCAATGCTAGGCACCAACGCAGCCCAACTGTTTCCCTAAATTCAACTACCGCAACTCCCTACCTGTTGCGGTCTCAGATACGTTTTCCAAATATCGCGAGCTAAAGAACATTTCGCTTGGTTTCTTGCATCCGATTGGTTCTATCACCCTTCAATCGCCTGATACCGACAATGCCCCTCTGCGATATCTGTCTCAACGTGGATTTTGGCGCCATTTTGTGGCCGGATGTGAAGCACAACGGTGAATCAATCGGTGGATGGCCACGAACCATGAGCTCTTCTTCTACAAGGCTGAAGACGCAAGGGCCATTGATGAGCCTAACGCTCTTGTGCCTTACCATAAAACCTTCGAAAACCTTAAAGAAAATGCAAGGCACTGTGAGCTTTGCCTGTTAGTTGAGACGTGCGTGTTGGAGACTCTAGAAAAAAAATTCGAACCGCGAGATGAGGTTCCGGTACATACTAGAATCGGACTACGAACTCTGCTCTTGAATAGGTACGAAGCGAACGGTTTCTAAATCATCGCCTCTCAAAAGGACTTGAAGGACGAGTATCGCACCATGGGAGGTGTTGGTATATGCGTCAGAGACGGTAAGACCCTGCAAATAAACTCCGACTATTCACTTATAGTTCTGTCAGACAACCCACTGGCAAGTGTTATCGAAGGTCGAACAGTTTCTTCGAGTCCCAAGTCACTTGCTGTTGTGAACAAGATTCAGTCTGGATGCAGGATTGTGAAGAGAAACACAATCACGACCAATATAAGAACAAGGAAGGTCCTACCAGAGTCTTGAAGATCGAGGAAAATGGCCAAAAGGTCTACCTGCATGAAAAGAAACTTACCGACGGCGAATATGTGGCCCTGAGCCACTGTTGGGGAGACGGCGCACGATTGACTCTCAATGAGCAATCTTCTATTCAGTTGAGAAAGGGGATACAGATGACTGACCTGCCCAAAACCTTCCAGGATATAGTGTGGCTTACTCACCAGCTGGGTATACAGTATCTCTGGATAGTCAGCCTTTGCATATTCCAGGACGACCCGAATGATTGGACGCGAGAGTCGGCGCGCATGGCCACAGTCTATGGAAACACCACGATCACAATTGCAGCTAGCTGTGCTGCGAGCAGTTCGACTGGGTTCTTAGGAGAGCGAGCTGAGCGAAACTATGTGGCTACCCCATTCCGCCACGGTCATCTTTCTGGAGAATTGCACATTTTCCCCCTGTATATCAGACTCGTCAGCGATGTATCTCGCTTTGCCCGCCGGGAAGATGAGCCATTGATAAGCCGAGGATGGTTATTGCAGGAGCGGTATCTTTCGCCTCGCACAGTTCACTTCGGCGGCAGCCAGGTCTGCTTTGAGTACAAGGATGACTTCATCACCGAAGATAGCTGCGGCAAGTCCATCATACGGGAATTGGCAGTACCGTGTGCCGGTTCAACGTACTTGGGATAGAGAGTGGTCGCAGGTGGTCGTTCTATACTCCCAGCGCGAACTCTCAGTCAAAACCGACAAATTGCCTGCAATAGCCGGTATTGCCGACTTTTTCTCGAGGATTACCAACGACGTAGTCACAGCTTCGGACAACCGCTAACTTTACTGGTTTGTGGCAAAACAACATAATATCCAGCCTTTGTTGGACTATCGACGTTCGCAAGGAATGCCGACCACGCTGCAGCGAGTATCGAGCGCCGACCTATCCGCTATGCCTTGAAGAGACAGAATGCACGGTATTACTCTCCGAAGGAGGAACATGATTCTCCCTTTCTCCTACTATCATCTGGGATGATTAGGAAGGACGGCACAATCTGGCCGCAGCCGCCAACACATCATGTGCGGGACACGGCGAGGCAGCTTTTATGGCAATTCCGCTCGCATCGATGAGTGAGTTCCGGGTGCATTTCATTATCGTCAGAGCCGTGGACCACAGGCTGCCTTCATTCGGTGGAGTACAGGGCTTTCAGAGAATTGGCACTCGACTACGAACAAGGTAGCTAGAAAATCTTGACGTGCATCAAACCACGGGAAATAGGTAGGTAACGCCTCATCTGCAATGTTTGATGCTCGCCTGACCAAAGCCACTCGGCTTAGATGGCCATTTGCTGCTCGGGAGTTTGCCGAGGTTGTATAAGCCGACGGGCCAAGGTCCAGTCGTACGTACACTAACAACTCGCCGAGATGAGAGACCAACAGCTCTGTATCCACCATTGCGATCCCGGGGCCTCGGGGCCAGGTAGTTTGACATCGTTTTTGGTCCTGTGGTGGGATATAGCGACACGGACCCCCAAAACCACGCTGTCTTGGATGAATGTTAATCGCGGAACAGGCCACTATCAAGTAGATATATCACTGATGTCATTGTAGATAGTTGCAACAGCTCCTTCTAATCAGATCCTTCGACTCCTGGGTAACGCAAGATATCACCACCCGCAAGTTCGCCTGAGAAGAGAGAAAAAAAAAAAGAGCCTCCTTCGTCGTCGGATGGCCCTAGCGAATCCCGAGCTGGGATGCGTTTTTTTTTTAGGCGCGACGAGCTCAACACAAAGCATCTCGGCTTCTCGCTCCGGAGGCCCGCTAGCCTGGTTGGAATACCTTCTCCAACTTTCGGTGGACCGCGCTCGGTGCTACGTCCACTGTAGGTGCAGTGAGGCGCCTAAATCGGCTCACCAAGAGCCTTCCAGGTTTAGCTTCGTGTGCCCCTCCATCCAACAATATTTGTAGATAAAATCTCCCTCTCCAGCACATCCACCACCAGCTCTTCTCCCTCCTCCAACCCTCATCTTGCGTGAAATCTTTTCCTCGCTCCATCTCCACCTCCATCTCCGTCGCCGTCGCTGTCTCCCATCATCTCCTGCACAGTCAACCCTCTCGGCTAGGACGCCTCTCTTCCTCAATCCCATCATCTTCAGCCTGCGACAGACTTATAGCACGCTTTTCCATTGCTCTCAAGTCCAAGCATGGCCGAGCCCGATCTGAGCCCGCCAATCGGCGACGCGAAGCTCCATGACGAGGTCGATGAGATACATCACCCCTCATCGAATGGGCTTGTCAACCAGGAAGAGGGGAATGTCCGGGAGGGTGACTACGACATTGAGACGGTCGAGCGAGTTTATAGGAAGATTGATCTTCGTATCATTCCAGGTTAGTTCACATCCCTACTTTGAGACTCATTCGCCTGCTCATGCACGCAGCTTTCTGGATTCTCTACTTTCTCTGCTCTGCCATCAGATCCAACATTGGCATTGCGCAGACGATGAACAAGGATGTCGGCCACGACCTCATGACCGTACTCGGCATGACGCCCAAGGATACCTCGACAGCTCTGGCTCTTTTCTACGTCGCCTATGTCATCTTTGACTGTCCCTCGAACCTCGTCATGAGCAAGCTCAGCCCTCGTCTCTGGATGGCACGCATCGTCTTCGCCACCGGCGTTGTCGGCACCTGCTTCGCCGCCGTCAACGATCCTTGGAGTGTCAAACTTCTCCGGTTCCTACTCGGTGTTGTAATTGCCGGCATGTGGCCCGGTATGGCTTTGTACCTCACCCTCTTCTACCCTCCTTCTCGCATGGCGAAGCGAATCGGCTGGTACTTCACTGCCGCTCAGGTCTCGGCTGCCGTTGTCGGCCTTGTGTCTGCGGGCTTTCAGCTCATGGATGGTGCGGGCGGTCTCGTTGGTTTCCGCTGGATGTTTCTCCTCTACGGTCTCGTTGCTATTATCCTTAGCGTCACACTGCTTTGGTGGCTCCCCGATCGTCCGCTGGCTCCCGACCAGGTCCGACCTAACACTGGCATCTTCAAGTTCCTTCCCGCTACCCCCGAGATCCTGAAGGGCCAAGACGCTGTCATCCACTACCGCGACCTTGGCCGCGTCTACCACGCCCGCCCCTGGACCATGAAGGATCTCGGGCTCGTCCTGATCGACTGGCGCCTGTGGCCCCTGACTATGATGTACTTTGGGGTTGTCGGTGTAGGCATTGGGACTCAACTATACGGCTCTGTTATTATCGCGTCCATCCAGCCCGAGGCCAGCGGCGTTACCATCAGCTTGCTCTTTGCTCCCATCTGGATTATGGACCTCATCGCAATTCTGATCGTGACCCCTATCTCGGATCGCTTCCACAAGTCCCGACCTTACTTCTTCTCGGCGGCCGCATGCATCCAGATCTGTGGTCTTTTGACCACCACCTTGGCGACCAACAACGGCTGGGCTCGATATGGTGGCCTTCTCATGGTCGGATTCGGCTTGGGCCCTACTGTCCCCATTTGCATGGCCTGGAGCTCGGAGATCTTTCAGAAACGCCACGGAGAGGTCGGCGTGGCTACTTCCACCGCTCTCGTTTCCGGCCTGGGTAATTTGGGCAGCGTCATGACTACATACGCCTTGTACACCGGCTGGCCCGAGGATGCCGCTCCTGGTCCTCATCAGTACCGCAAGAGCAACTACACCATGATCGGCATTCTTTGCATGAGTATCTTGAGCTCCTTCCTCATGAAGACGCTTCTCCATGTCTTCGGCAATGCTCCCAGCAGCAAGCTTCACGACGACTCGGCCAGCGAGTTCGAGGATGGCGCGGCCAGGCGAGAGGCTCAGGAGCGTGGTTTCGGGTCCGGCCTTCCTTGGAAGCGAGCCCCTCGCAACTAAGTCTCCTCTTAAATTCCTTAATAGGAGTCGCCGAAACCCCAGCATCGATCTTCAACAATGGTCTTGGCAGCCGACTTCGACGCTTTCTCTTCAGCTGCAGGTAGCTCAACCTACATGTCTGTTACACGACTACATTCGCAACAATCATTATTTTCGACTGAACAGTTTCCTGCGGAATGGTTCAAGTCGCTGTTCATCCGCCTCCTGGATTCCTGCCGGATCTTAGTAGGGGCTGACCAGCGACAGCGCATCTCTTGGAAGGTACACCAGCCCCGCGACGGTTGAGAAGACAATGCTTCCGCGCTATCGACTCATCCACCTCGCGTGGCTGGAAACACTCCGAGAGAGCACGAACCGTCAAAGGATTTTTGTGTCTTTCTTTTTATTGCTTCGGCTCTGCTTTTACTGCACAGTTTTGCTCTTTGATGATACCCCATCAGCGTTTATACCCGCTGTCTTACGAGTTTTTCTTTCCCTCGACAGCGACAGTGCTTCTACGCCATTGCTGGGACGGCGCGTTGGACCGAGGCCCAAGATCGGCGACAATGCTTATGCGCTATCGTCTGACGGGCTCTCGTGGGCGTTAAGCCTTGGATTAGTGGTGGATAACAAATCGGCCAGAGGGCCTGTGGTAGATTGTTAGGAGTGTACAGCCCTCTAAGGCCGTACTATGTTGTTCAAGACTACGAATTAGCTTGGATAATACATTCTTTACTCCTACTTTTGTTTCTATGTGCTGTGAACTGCGTTTCAAGGGACAAGGTTCCTATGGACGAATGAGCCAGGACACCGACGAGAACTAAGAGGTGTATCGATTTTTCACGTCAAAGGCGCCTTTCCGACTGGATAATCCGGGGTCCGATCTTCCCGAGCATTCAGTCACCCATGCGAGAGCAAATAGGCTAGGGTTGCGTGTGTCATTTAGGTACGCGCGTCTACGTTTCACACATGTGTCTCGCTCTTTTTAAATCAAGCACGATCCGATCAATTTTGCTGGTAGGTTTGGTTGGCTACTTATTAATAAGTCAGTCTACCTACTATCTACCTACTATCACCCTCTCATCTCAGGGAAGAATGTTCATTATGCTATGGAGATAATGTCTAGGTACGACGCAATAGCCGCCATCCTGCCTACCTTATGGCTTCATCATGGGGTGAGTGAGCATCGTTCATTCAGTGACGACATAGAGGACGAGGCGGAGATAAGGCGAAGACTAATTGGAAAACCTCATGTTCCTTCGCGTGATTAATTTGGAAGTAGGATCCTCTTTCGTTTGTTTGTTTCCGGCCCAAGGTTTATCATCTGTTTGATTGACAGGCGCTAAGTTGGCACCGCCTGGGATTAGATGAACGAGACTGTCTGGAATTGCCCCTACGACGTGCATGTGTGGGAATGTTGAGTTTTTCTTTTCACCGGTCATTACCGAATTTTAGAGAATATATTGATCTTAGATTGTCATTAATTGGTATTTATTCCCGTGGTGGGTTGCGTGACTGGTCCGAGGTGCGAGCGTGCAGCTCTCTTGCAGTGATCTAGGATGTGAGAGGTTTTTTGGGTTTTTAATCCGGCGAAACCTAAAAATACCAGTCAGATCCCGGTGATGGCCAGTACGTTGTTGTATATCCATCCACCGCCATTCGTATTTGTTTACTTTCATCTAAGTAGAGTGCGGCTGAGAGGCGGACGTGTACGACACTATATATTATGAGCAGAGGCTACCAGCCGCTCTATTTACTTGAAGGCTCTCTCCGCTTGCATATTAGAGGACCGGCGGATCCGTCGTGTTTCATGAAACAGGCTCGCAGGGACATCCCACATCTATCAGTAACACAGCCCACGTTAGCGGGCTTCGGGGTGTTTGCGTTGCTGCTCATGACGACAACTGATGACGGCAAGAAGGTAATTTGAGGGGATCGGGGTGTGGTTCATCTCAATTTATGTGACAGACCCGTGCAGCAGCCACGAGCGCCGGCGGTTGGGGTTGGGATGAACAGAGGCTGAATGCAGGTCTCAAACGCTGACGGCAGCTCTGGCCGGGGCGTGTTCGTTTTAATTTATTGGCCGACTGCCAGGGGTGTCGAGTTTATTGAAAGGCGGACGAATGTGCACCGAGTTACAGGGACGGGACGGCGATCAGGCTGGCGATCAGCTCCGAGTTGTCTGCTCATTAGTTGGCGACAAGTTACACCTCCAGGACAAGTTCAAGCTCAAGGTCGCAGGGGTGGGCCTCAACCACCGAATGCAGACGATAACGGAACGGGAGTCGAGTTCCATCAATGGGAAGCCGGGGAGGTTTCTGTCGCAGATGTCCTTTTCTGGCTTTCGGGGCCGAAACAGGGACGGCAGACGGACGCCATCACGAGATGATCAGCCGAAGGGAAGGAAACCGACAGTGAGCGTGGAGGCTCCTGATTCACGACGGGGGCTGCTGAAACGGCAACGCAAGACCCCGAGTCGTCACGTTTTGGCGACGATGAAACGGGGGGGGAGAGGAAGGGAGGAAGGCAACCTGGCCGCTCCAGTGCCTGTTTTGGGCCGTCGTAGGACTCCGTACAGGGCCATCCTTGAGGATGAGACCGGCCGCTGTAGCATCGGTATTGCTCTGGGCCTTAGTCATCCGCGGGTTTTCCTTGTTGCTGACGCACTCCGGGTCCTCCGTCATGCGACATGGAGAACGACTTTGCCCCTGCGAACATTATGCATATCCATCCAAATCCCTGCCTGGATGGCCTCCTTGCTTCAACCTGCTCCTCGCAACCTCGTCCCCTTCGCGGAAGGAAAGCCTCACTGCAACCACCCGCCCAGCCTCGGCGCTGCTCAGAAACAAACTACGAGCAATTGATCGAGGCAGCAATCTTAGCCAGGAGCATCGACATAAGCCAAACAGAGTCCCGCTGCGCCGTCTCATTGGCTGCTTGCCCGTCAGCCCCGTCGCCGTGCGACTGTTAACCGCGATGCTCAAACGCTGTGGCGGAGGCTGCTTCTCATCCTGCTCCTCATCCTGCTCCTCCTCCTCAACTCAACCCCCCTAGCGGTTGATCTGCGCCCGGTGGCATGTGCAAATCCTGGATCCGATCGTGATGCCCCTCGACGGATGGGGACTGGACGGCGACTGGCTCCTCTACCAGAATGGCTTCACTGATGGCTCTACCACGCAGGGGACGACTGTAAGTCCAGGGGAGACGCCAGAAGCGAACTTGCTGTGGCCAGATGGCCGTCCAACTCTGAAGCCAGAGTTGAGCCTCCATCTGGTGATTCAACACCCCGCGGCCATTAGCTGCACCGTTCCATTGTCTACCCGCGAGGTCCGTTCGACCATCCCCGGACCGCCAATCCCCCCCCATGTGGCCCGATCTCACAACCTTGTCCATGTACTGCTGCCCGCTTTTCCCAGAGGCCCGTCTCGTCTATATTCAACCCATAATAGCACGAGCGATATGGCCTTGCCCAGTCGGCCACAGTGGTCAGTGGCTAGTGGCCAGTGACGACGTCCATTTCCATTTTCATCTCCATCACGTCTCATGTTCAGGCCATCTTAATAAACTCCGATCCATGGACCGTGACAGGGGAGTCCGCCACGGCGTCTGGAGTCGTGATTCGTCACAGCCTCCTGCCAGTGTTGCTGTCATGCTCTATGCTCATGCTCAGGGTCATCCCGAACCATGGCCTTCCTGGGTTGCCTTGCTGCGGCTTGTCTGTCTTCTTACTCCTCGGCTCGGAGAGTCCTTATTAAAGACGTCCGCGTCCTTCCCCGGCTCTTCTCTTGTTTCCTCTCTCTTCACTCCTCCTTGTCTCTTCCTTAACCTCCCATCCCATTCGTTTCTGTTCACCCTCCTTTGGGTTTGTTCTTGTCACTCTCTCTAGGTGCTTGGTCGCCTTTCAACTACCTTCTTTTCTTCTGCTTCCCTCTTTGATAGAGCCTTTTCACTCCTTCGAACAAACACCCAGACACTTCTACCACTAAGATTACGAAACATTCAAATTGCAGTCATGTGGACCAAATACAGCCTTGCCGCGCTTGCGTTGCAATCTCTTGTCGAGAAGGCCTCGGCTGGTATTGCCAAGCGAGCCACTGATGATGGACCCATCACACTTACCCGTACTGTTACCAACCAGAAGACCGGCAGCGATGGGTCGGCCACGGCCGTGACCGATACCGAGACCATTGTGCCCACCTATCTGACCTCGATCGTCGATGGCACTACTCTTTGGGTCGAAACCACAATTACCATCCCTTGCACCAAGTGTGAGGAAGCTAGCAGTGCTGCCGCCTCTCTCTCGGCGTCTCTCTCCGCCTCGCTCTCCCAGACTGCAGTCCTCACTCAGACCGAGAAGGCCAGCATCACTGACGCGCCGACCACCACCGAGGAGTCCTCTAGCAACGAGACCACTAGCGATGATGACGACGAGGAGTGCGACACTGACGATGACTATGACTTGACCACCTCCGCTCTCACTGCCAGCGGAACTGGTTCCGCTCTTAACGCTACTACTTCGCTCACTGGCACCCCCGGCTACTCTGCTCCCGGCTCTGGATCTACTGCTTCTTCTGCCCTCGGCGAGGAGGCTTCTTCCACCGCTCTCACTGCCAGCGGAACTGGTTCCATTCTGAACGCTACTTCTTCCTCTTTGATCGAGACCCCCGTCTACACTGTTCCCGGTACCGTCACTACCGAGGAGGGTTCTGCTGCTTCTTCTGCCCTCGGCGAGGCGACTTCCTCCGTTGTTGGTGGTGATGCCACTGAGAACGGTTCTACTGTCTCTGGCTTCACTTCCAAGTCTATCATCCTGTCTACTGGCTACGCAACCAGCGGCGCTTCTACCCAGCAGGGCATCTTTACCAACGCCACCAGCGGCCTCCCTGTTGCTACTAGCACTTCTGGTGCCGAGACTGGTGATGGTGGCCTTGTCATCACCCAGACTGTCACCCGCGATGGCTCTGTTACTACTGAAGTCTCCACCGTGACTGAGACCATCTCCCAGCCCGTCATCATTGTCATCCGTCAGGTTACCATCTTCGTCTTCACCTTCGCTATCGGTGCCAGCTGCCCCGTTGTCAAGCCTGGTGAGTCTGGCAACTACATTGTCGGCGAGGGTGAAGATTCCGAGTCCCACAGTGAGATCGGCGAGGCCCTCTCCTCTGCCTGCTACAAGCAGTTCCAGTCCTGTACCGCCGCCGCCGGCAAGAACTTCGCCGTCAAGGATTGCCAGGAGCAGCTCAGTGCTTGCCTTAGCTCTGCCTCTACTCAGACCGCCAGCGATTCCGATGCCACCACTATCACCCAGAACGTTATCCTGCCTCCTGATGCCACCTCCGACGCTGAGTCTTACATCACCAACGGCGGCGTCATCATTAGCACCCGAACTCTCACTGTCAGCGAGGTCTGCACTGTTGGAACCGGTGGTGTCAGCATCATCACTGTTACTGGCCTTCCCACTGGCACTGCTGCTACTGCTTCCACCGCTCTGGGCGGCGAGGTCACCGAGAGCGCCAGCCTGGTTGAGACTACCCAGGCCGTTACTGTCTCTTATGTCAACGAGCAGGGCTCCACCGTTACTAGCATTTCCACCCTGACTCTGACCGTTCCTTGCACCAAGTGCGCTGGTGGTGGTTCCACTGCCGTTGAGGTCTCTTCCGTTTCCACCGGCGTCGAGGGCAGCCAGACTGGCGAGACTGTCGTTGTTACTGAGTCCACCGTCAGCCTTCCCGCTACCGGCACTGAGAGCACTGGCGAGATCAGTGTTGTCACCCTCACCAGCACCATCCCCTACGGCGGCGCTGGGGAGTCCACTGCTGTTGGCACCGAGACGGGTGAGACTGGTGTCCTGACTGCCACTTCTTCCGGCTCCAGCGGCGAGACCTCCCACATCAGCGTCGTTACTCTCACCAACACTGTCCCCAACGACAACGGCGAGGGCTCCACTGTCGTCCTTTCTGAGTCTACCTTCACCCTCCCCGCTACTGGCACCGAGACTGCCCCTTACGGCACCGGCGTTATCCGCACCTCGAGCATCCCCTACGGTGGTGGCGACCAGTCCACCGCTGTTGGCACTCAGACTGGCGAGACCGCCATTGAGTCCACTGGCACTGCTATTACCGTCCCTGCCTCCGTTGGCACTACTGTTTCCAGCGCCCTGGGCGGCTTTACTTCTGTTGGCGGCAGCGTGACTGGCGACGGCGATATTGCCACCAGTCTCATCACCTTGAGCATCCCTGCCACCGGTACCGAGTCGGCCACTATCAGCGTTGTCACTATGACCATCTCTGGCGGCTACCCTGTTGGATCTGGCACTGGAGTTCCCGGGACTACTGCCACCTCCAACGCCGATGCCGAGACCAACACTGCCATTGTTGGTACTCAGACTGGACAGAATGGCGACTTCTCTACCAGCTACGTGACCATGACCCTGTCTCCTACTTGCGGTGGCTGCACTGCCGAGGAGACCGTTATCACCGTCACTGCCACCGGCGCTGCTGAGACCTCTGCTGTCGGAAACACTGCTTCGTACCTCGTTTCCACCAACTATGTCACCGTGACTATGGGCGGAACTACCGGAGTGGTGACCATGACCTTGACTGGCCCTGGTGCCGTTGAAACTGTGACCGTTACTGGCGTCTCTGACAAGACCGTGACTGTCACTGGCGGGAACACCGCCGAGACTGTGACTGTCACCGGAGGCAAGGTCTCGACTGTGTATGTCACTGAGGGTACTGGAAAGACCGTGACTGTCACCGCTGGCTCCGATAACACAGCTGGCTCCGGAAACACGGCCACTGTCACCGGTGGCTCGGGCAGCGAAGGCTCCAAGACGGCTGTCACCGTTACCGAGACTGAGACCTCTGTTGAGACCGTCACCACATGCCCCGTTTCTGACGCTGCGGCTGCCACTACCCTGGCGACCCAGACTAGCAAGGCTCGCGAGACCGTGTACGTGACCCAGACGGTCAACGAGGCCTCCCTCAACACCGCCGCTGCCAAGTGGCGCCGCGTGCTCGGCTTCTAAGCGAAGCAAGCAGGCCCCCCGAAAAGTTACAGAACCATCAAGGCGTCTAGATCAAAAGAAAAAGGATCAAGTTGCAGTTTGCAAGGACGAAATTTGATTTGATGTTTGCGAGGCGTGGCTCCTCGGTCTGGGACTGAGCTGTGGGACGCATTCGCGGGAGGACTAGGTTGGGATTTGGGGGAAGAGGATTCGTTCCTTTTGTTCTTCATGTGTATAATGAGTTTCTGGTGTGCAAGCATTAGTCCATGTACGCGCCTTTGAATTGAGACCTTTTGGACATGAACTTTGTTCTTTCTGAAATATTGAATTCGTGGTAGCTGAGTGGTTACGTAGTTAAGGGACATGGTTCTGTACATGTATAGAACCAACTCCGATTCATCAAGATAAAGGCCTCGTTCCATCTTCAGACTTCGGTGATGTCGCCCGTAACCCAACTGTTACGCATTCTCTCAATTGCCGGAGCAAGTCTTTATGGCCAAACCAGTCTGCCCCTTGACCTTGGCACCCTGTTCTTATCGAGGAGACACCCGCCCGACCTTGCGTGCTGTTCCAGAAGAGAAGAGCCAATTATGGAAGCAACCTTTAATTGATCTAAGAGATACTGGGGATCCGTCCTCGAGAGGCAGAATATCGAGATAGCTTGATGTCAATGCGGGTTAGCCCTCATCGCTTGGCTTCGGCCGTACAAGCTGAGCCACCCGGATAGACGCACTTTGCGGATGACAGTCAATTTAAACACCATGTAGTTCCCAAGCGACCCGAGCCTCGCGGCGTCCAAGTCCGGAGCTTAAGTACTTGCGCCATGTCGACAAGGCCTCCAAGCTTCGCCGACGAAGGCTTTACCCGCACGTGTGTCTGGTTTTCAGACAGACTCCGCAGTCAACCCGTTCTACAGGTTCCGTTTTC
The DNA here is from genome assembly GCA_037954305.1 of Neonectria magnoliae. Classification (NCBI taxonomy): domain Eukaryota; kingdom Fungi; phylum Ascomycota; class Sordariomycetes; order Hypocreales; family Nectriaceae; genus Neonectria; species Neonectria magnoliae. Next base: position 193,596 of record JAZAVK010000008.1, on the reverse strand, counting down.
TACTACTTGGACCTGTCTTTATGGGTAAAATCGTAAAGGTAGGCAGTCGCATTTCTACCTTCACGCGAGCTGGCCGCTAGTTAACTTGAACTTCCCCTTATTATCTCCTAAACCTCTAGGGTCTACTACTTTAAGATTCCCGACCATCAAGGCCGCACCGATTCGCATCCTTATCGCGCATCTTTCGCAACATGTCCTTGAATCTGCATCTTCTTGGTCCCTACGAACATCGACGGCGGTTATTCCTCGACTCCCAGCCCCAACGCTTGCGATTTCGCTGACATCCGTCCAGACCTTCCGCCCTCCTCCCTACCTATAATGTTCTTCTCCCGCATCCGTAGCTTCATTCGGAAGTGCTGGCTCGATGAAATGCCACTGTACTCACCCCGTTGTGTTGCTCAGGGGTGTTTTCGTGTCATTCCGTCTGGGACGGGAACTTGTGCTGTGTATTGCTCTACTACCATCCAGCATATAAAGTAATCACATGGAAAACACCGTCAGAGAACTCGACGGATTGGTTCTTGCATTATGGTAAGATAGTAAGAAAATTACAGGTTAGTTTAGTGCTATTTAGAGTTGGTTAGGATGGATGGTGTTTGGGTTAGGGATACGATCAGTCTTGGTATATATCTTTTTGTGCTGATGGAGTGACTTGGTTCTTGGGCTAGGTGTATATTAAGTTAGTCGATAGACTTGGAGATTGAACCGGGCCAAATTACTGAGAGGCAGCCCTGGCATTATGTCTTGTATGAAGGCCCCATGAACGAATATGCAGCGCGATAACCATGATACGTATGTGCAAGCAATTGGGTCGCCTGCAAGTCGACGGAGAAGGTTCGCACATCTCTCTAGAGGGTTTCCACTGTTAGGCTTGGCGCGATGGTGAAACAGGCGATGTTCTTCTTGGCCCTAAAATTCCCCGTCGACAGAACTGCCTAAACTAGCAAACACGAACCAGGGTGCATCAGGCCTCAGACCTCGCCCGCCGTAGGGCAGACGAGGGCTTGCCAAGAACGGGAGGTCGCCCTTGGCGTGCAGGGGATAGTTGCGGATCTCCGAAAGTAGCCTCAATGACGAAGGCGTGTGCATCGGATCCCGGCTGAGCGACGACGTCCGACGAGGAAAGACGAACGGAAGCGAGGCGATGAATGTTGAATTCTTTAATCCTATGAAATGGTGCAAGAAGGCCAAGAGATGGCGAATCCCATGGGGCTCGGTATATGTCCCGGGGTCGCATCCTTTCAACGTGACAAATTGCCCCCTTCTGGACTCGTTTGAACCAAGCCCAAGTCAGCGCATGTGTCACGAATCAAGAGTCCCTTGAAGCCATCGCGTCACCCGGCCGGACAGAAGCAGGGATTAACGTTACGGCACGGGCGAGCCGACGATCCCATCCATGTGGTGGTGGCGGAGGTGGGCCGCCCGCTGCGACGTTACTCTTCGAGAAGGGCGTCCACCAATTCGCAGAAAACGAAGCACACAGGAAAAATCCTACTACTGTACTCCGTAATTACTAGAGAAAAACTGCTGACCCTTGCGCTCTAGGCCTTAAACTGCCCACCTTCCACCTTGGTCCCTAGCGTCCCGCTGTGTGCTCATGCTCCTGGGACCAAAAGTCTCAGACTCGCACTGCAGCGGCCTTTGATACGACGCAGCGACAACATGTTACCTAAAACACCCTGTTTGTGTATCCAGAATCCGGGGTTTTGGTGGGCTAGCCGTCGAGCACGCAATACCTCGTGCTTTGGTGGTTTTCGGCCCGTATATGTAGAATGGAAGCCTCGACAAAAACTCAATTGCGTACAGGCCAGCAAGCGTCCTCTTCATCTCTCTGACGTCCAGGCCTCCAACGTGTGTATTCTTCACCGAGAGATGTTCTAAAAAGACGGATTATGGCGCACAACAACACCACGTCGCTCGACTCCAAAGGCTTGGGTCACCCTCCGTACGATGACGTCGAAGGCTTCCACTCCGGAGATGGCCACGCCCGCGGCCCTACGCAGTCGGATCTCCTGCGCCGCGCCCTCTCGGCCCGCCAGGTGCAGATGATTGCCATCGGCGGCACCATTGGTACCGGCTTGTTTCTGGGCACCGGCAAGTCGTTGGCTACCGGCGGGCCGGCCTCCATCTTGATCGCCTACTCCATCGTCGGAGCCATCGTCTTCACAGTCAGCATCCCCCCCCTCGCGATTGCAACCTCACGATACTAACACGGTCCCGAAAAAGACGATGTTGGCGCTTGGAGAAATGGCGGCGTTTATCCCCGTGGCTGGTAGCTTCTGCACGTTTGCTGGGTAAGCCGTGCAGACGGAACGCGGCGTGGTGTTGTGGCTAATCGTTGGCTTAGACGCTTCGTTGACGACGCCTTTGGCTTCGCGCTGACCTGGAACTACTGGTTCAACGACGCCGTCTCTACGGCTTCCGATCTCGTGGCCTTGCAGCTGCTTCTGCAATATTGGACCGACAATTTTCCCGGCTGGGCTCTGAGCTTGATCTTCTGGTTTGTCTTGATCGCCGCCAACATCATTACCGTGAGAGCATACGGCGAGGTAAGCCCTTAATCCATTCCCAAGGCCCGAGTCTTTAATTACCAAGGCCGCATTTCGGCCATTTACTTATGCTAACTACCTAAACATAGCTCGAGTACTGGTTGAGTCTCCTAAAAGTCATCACCATCGTTGTAAGTGCCCCACTTCGGCTCTATAACACCTGCGTCAACTCACACTTCCTCGCAGGTCTTCATCGTCATGGGCATCGTGGTCAACTGCGGCGGAAACAGCGAAGGCCGGTACATCGGAGGCCAATACTGGCATCTCCCCGATGCTCCCTTTGTGGGGGGCATTGGTGGCTTTGCATCCGTCTTTGTTACCGCCTCCTTTGCTTGTAAGTCATCTGTTCCTCGCTGCAACTGCTTTCTTGACACTAACTACGTACAGACGGCGGTACGGAGAGCATCGCCATCACGGCTGGTGAGACGATCAATCCCACCAAGAACCTTCCCCGAGTTGTCAAGAATGTGTTTTGGCGAATCATCCTCTTCTAGTACGCCTTCCAAACCCTTGCAACTCGGTCTACTCACTAACATTCAACAGTCTCCTCTCGGTTCTTCTCATCGGCCTCAACGTCCCGTACAACTACCCCAACCTCGACTCCAAGGAGACTCGCACCTCCCCGTTTACCCTCGTCTTCGAGATGACGGGCGCGCACGCCGCAGGCAGTGTCATCAACGCCGTCATCATGACAAGCGTCCTCTCCGCGGGAAACCACGCCCTTTTTGCAGGCGCGAGGCTGATGTACACGCTCGCAATGGAGGGGCACGCGCCGAGGGTCTTTGGAAAGCTGAACAGGAACCAAGTGCCCTGGGTTGCAGTCCTGGCGACGAGCTTTATTGCTGGTCTCTGCTTTGGATCGAGCTTCATCGGAGCTGGCCAGCTGTGGACATGGCTACAAAAGTACGCAACCACCACTTTCCCTCAACTGCTCCCTCTGAATACCCTTCTTACCATATCTCAGCATTGTCGGCGTGTCCAACCAACTGAGCTGGATCGCCATTGGAATCACGTCCATCCGCTTCCGCTCCGCCCTCGCTCTCCAAGGCAAGACCCATCTCCTCCCCTTCAAGAACTGGACATACCCGTACGGTCCATGGTTCTGCGTCATCCTGAACAGCTTCCTCGTGCTCGTCCAGGGCTGGAGCTGCTTCAGCCCCAAGTTTGACGGCGTCAGCTTTGTCAGCTTCTACATCGAGCTGCCGGTCATGCTGATCATGTATGTGGTGTGGAAGTGGCTGAAGAAGACCAAGACGGTTGCACTGGCTGAGATGGACCTAGAAACGGATACTTATACAGCTGATGAGAAGGTGATTGAAGAAACGGGCTGGAAAGCCAAGGTCAAAAAGGTAGTAACCTGGTTGTTCTAAGTGGTAATGTCAGATCAGTAGATGAAAGAAAGATGACTGCTCAGCCAGGTATAAAGTCATTCTACTACTGCGTTTTAAGATATTGTTCCTCCATTCCTCGATCCCATTGGAGAAAATATCTTGTCTCCATTGAAAACGAGATATACAAGATGTGCATTATCAGTGAAAACTAATCCATCGTCTATCAAATCGGGACAATCCAGGTCATTACACCTAAGAATACTTCAAAACAGCCCATCATTCCTTCACTAGTACCTATCGTCTTGGTATTCTTCAGGAATCTCCGGCCAATGATCCACCCCATCCTGAATCACCATCATCATACCTCCCAGCATATGGTTGTTGATGTGGCAGTGCAACAGCCAAGCCCCAGGATTGTTGGCATGGTACCTCACCACCACCCAGCTGACGTCTTCCGTAGCGGGCAGCGAAGCGAAAGCGTCCCGGCGAGGCGGGTTAACTAGATTGAACTGATCCGGAATCTCCTTGATAGCCTCCTCGACCGAGTCCCACTTGAACGGGCCGTTCCCGGCCCCGATCTGGTACATCTTCGTGCCGTGCTTGTGGATCGGGTGCGGCGGCTGGGGAACCGCGGACGCGAAGAAGACGAGGTCGACCCAGTCGTTCAACTTGGTCGAGATGGTGACGTTGTTGTGCACGTATGGGTCTGGGTGGAAGAGCGTCGGCAGCCCGACGTCCAGATCTATGGGCATCAGGCGCGAGCTATTCAGCGCCCAGAGGTACGACGCGCCGTCGATCTTCATACTCAGATGGAACAGCGCGTCCGCAGTCTCTGGGATGGGGTCCGGGGGGAAGGGGTGCGCAATGTTCTGGTCGAAGAAGACGACGTCTTTCGACAACGGGGCGCCCACGATGCTGATGTAAGGGTCGGACTCTGTGTCTCCGCCCTTGCCAGGAACAGACAGGATTGCATGCCCGGTGATCATCTGGAGCGCGGTGGCCGAGTTGAAGCGAATCTTGAAGTCGCCTGCCTTGTCCAGCTTCACCAAGACGGAGTACCTGTCGCCGTTGGTGACGACAAGGGCCTGGACCTTCTGCGGTTCGATGTAGGAGCCGTCCATGGCGTATACCCACATGTCGTGCTCGTCAATGGAGAACACTCCCGTGACAAAGTTGATGGCTCCGACGACGTCGATAGCTATCCACTCGTCGTCTTCGCGTGATGGCTCGATCACCTCGACTGACCCTTTGGTATCTTCGCAGCCGGAGAAGACGCCGGGAAGCAAGGCGCTCTCGTTACCCCCGGCTCCTCCGAGGGTTATCAACACCGAAGCCGGAATACAACTGGAGATGGTCAGTATCTCAGGTTTATACCAAGTCAGGAAGCTATGCCACCTACGCTTTATCCGTCATTGCCGCACCGGGAACTAGTCCCAGGAACGTTTTCTGCTGATCGCTCAGGTTCGATGTGACCTCGCTTTCCGACAGACACTGCACACTGCCCTTGCCATTGAAGAGGATGGAGTCGTAGCACGAGTCCTCGACTCCGGCAGCCACAGTCATGTCCCACTTGGCGTCCGAGGTGAGATGCGTGAAGTCGGCAATGACAAGAGGCACGACATTGCGCTCGGCCTCCTCCAAGGCCTGTACTGTGTGAGAGTCCTCTGAGATGAGATGGAAGGGGTTCGGGTCGCCTTCTCGCGGGTTAATGATGATGGCACCGTACATTCCATCCTCGATCTGGCCGCGAAAGTGAGCGTGATACCAGTAGCTGCCGTACTGAGTGGCCCTGAATTTGTACGTGAAGCTGCAGTCGGGTTCAATGGGGTGTTGGGTGACTCCGGGGACTCCGTCGGACCACGGAGTTCCGCGCATCTCGAGACCTTGCTGCGGTTAGGAATGCAGTTCATCGGAGAGAGCTCTGAAGGCGTACCATGGAAGTGCACTGTGGTGCTATAAGGTGAATAGTTGTGAACTTTGACGACAACCCAGTCATCCTGATCGATGTTCAGGACAGGACCGGGGGACTGGCCGTTGACCAGCAGCATGTGTTTTGAGTAGCCATCTGGAGCGTACTCTTCCCAAGTCACGCTGAGGTCGAACTCTTTGGTATTCCCGTAATGGTTCTTTCCAGAATCATACTTTCCATCATGGCCCTTGCCAGAATGGTCCTTGTCAGGATGGCCTTGATGGCCCTTTTCGGGATGGCCCTTGCTAGAATAATTTCCCTTTGGTGTATAAGAGGCGCCGACCACAGAAGTGAGAAGAAGAGAAAGAACAAGACTGCGAAAGAAGGGAATCATAGTGAAAGAGAAGCGATGAAAGAGAAAGTCAACGAAAAATGTAGCAGAAGAGGAAGCTGAGGGTGTTACCACACCGCGAAATGGATGTCTTGGCTGTCCTCGTCGGCCTAAAAGCTGCTGGAGACCGAGGTATTACCCCATTAATGTATATTATACACCGCAGTCTGCATCGTTGCCTGTTGATCCTTCTCCGTAAATATATGCTGTCGGCGTGAGTGGTGGGCGAAGTTGCGCTCGGCGACGGCAGCGCACTTCGACCCCAAACTCGCAGCCTGCATGCATCGTTCACAACGGGTAGTCAGCTCAATACCAAGCGAGAAACACAGCCAGTCTTCTCATCGTCTACGAGATTACCCCATGAGGCTTAACAAGTCCACGGCCCCAGCGAGGTCTCGTCTCACCTCGTGAATGGGTCAGCGCTAGTGTTTATGAGCTGATGCTGTCGGTGATCATCCAGCCTCGGCATCGCTGCTTAGCGAAAAGTTTATTGGGTAGTGAGATGAAGGCTTAGGTGAGCCGGTATATACTGTATGTGCCGCGCCTCGCCGGAGGAATGCTGGTACATGTGCACTTCACGGCACGTTGAATCCGACTTGAACTGCACAAGGCGTGTCGGAGGAGGTCTCACGAGGCGGTATAAGAATGGCCTCGGGGCATTTTCCAAGCCCTGGAGCTTGTCCAACATCGTATTAAGGAACTCGGAGAAAACATTGGGCAACGCCGGAAAGTCGGCAGAGCTTTTTTGAGGCTCTGGACTCGCAGCTGACCCTCGCGAGCAGGTGTGTTAGCCATGCATGGGACGGTTGTGTCAGCGATGATCTGTCCGACATCAGCCCGTAAAGAGCAGCGCTGTTGGACTAAATCAGGCCGAGAAAACAAAACTCACCGTCAAGTGAACCACTGTGAGAGAAGAGGCGTTCGGCCAAGAAATGCGTTGGTGGTGGTGACGGCGGAATGCACAGGCACGGCCACGGGTAGGCGCAGGATTGGGCGTCACGCTGCCACGCATCATCGAGAGAAAACTATTTCCAGAACGTGGCTTCAGTGCAGGATGCAGGCGGCTGCATCGCCGTGTCGCACCGCATGTACGAGCTGGGAATCCCGCGGGAGTGGCATCACGGGCCCGAAGCTGGACGGAAAAGTCGGCTTTCGAACGGAGGGACGCGATGGGCCATTCGACCTTGGACGTCAAGCGAGAGTTGGATCATCATCGTCTGGATGCAGGTGAGCAGGCATGCGACACTGACGGTGCACGTCGTGTTGAAGAACGAAGGACATTGGATGCCTTCCAAGGCCCGCATCAGAGCTGGACATCCTCTGCTCATCTAATAAGACGCATGCGTCCTAGTGCTCATCTATACAATAATGACAGTCAAATTGATGGTCCATTGAGCAACGAGCAGAACGGCCCCCAATACGCCCGGCCGGGGAAAAGATCTACGTCTGTTTGAAGCACCACCACCAACACACGGATGGAATTTTCGGACCCAACATACCCATTTAGGGCTGATTCCGTGCCCCAGCAGCTCTTGGCGTTGCCGTGGGGTGTACGTGAGATCTTAGATAGTCCTCAGTGGCCTCAAGGTTATCGCTTAAAATGCTTGCTGACACTCTTCATGACAGGGCGTCGTTTAGAATGCTGACCGAGTGCGAGTGCAGGCTGCTGTTACTTGTCACAGCTGAGCGTCGAGGATTACATGTGTGCGACGGAAGAAGAGCAGGAGGGTCGAAGGCGACATATCTAGACCAACGCCTCCAGCTGATGAGGAGATTGGCATAAGCCACCATGACTTTTCAGCAGCGTCGAGTCGCAGAGCAGATAGTTCTCCCTCGTGGCGCTATGGTGTTGGCCTTGGCAAGTCAACCGTGTCTTCGGAATTGAACACGCCCGTAGATACCCTTGAGTTCCGTCGGATGGGGAAATCCGGCACGTTTGCGGTCGCAATGCCAAAGATCATCCATCATATTAGATCACGACTCGACGTTTTGTCTCCCTTTCTGGAAGATAGTCCAAGGCATCTTCGAGCCCAAGTTGGTCGTGGCAACAACATAATTACCGCCCGCATATGGATGACTTTCAGACAGAGGCCAAGCTCTGTACGGAAAACTCGGTGAAATACCTCCTATAACGGGTGCTTGCTTTGAGGCGTTCGACTCCAATAGATAGAGTGGGATCTTCAAAATGGCCCCCAAGCAAGGATTGAGAGGATCGACGATGAAGCTGTCGCCGTGCAAGGCCATATAACTAAAATCAGGATATGATGCATGCAAAGGCACATCGACGCCAAGAAACTCTAGCTTCATCAGAGCAAAATCATTAATAGAGACCACTCCAATTGCTATGAATATGCGAGTTGTTCACTGGGTAAGAAGTGGTGATAATAAGACCAAGTTCTACGGTGCTCATCACTTCCCACAATCCCCCGAGACCTCACCAAGATCAGCTTGCTTTTCTCTTCGGGTCCTGCAGCCTGGCCAGCTTCAGAAGCAGGCGGTAAATATATACACGCAAATCATCTTCTCGAAAAGCTTCAAAAAACCACCTCTGGCCTTGCTCTGCGATCTCTTTCGCACGCCGTTTTCCCTTTTCAGTTGACGTGAGGTAAAAGACAAGCTCGGGAACCTCCTCCATGCTTTGGCTCGCTGGGATATAGTGAACCCACGGGACTAGACGATCATCATGCCACTCTCGAAATATTGTCTGCTTTATTGGAAGTGATTTTGAAGCTAGCAGCTTACAAAAGCGGCCGCTGATCCCGTTTCCATCAATATCGAATACCAATCGCGACCGAAGGGCTTGGTCTTTATCTGCCCAAGACTTGGTGTTGAAGTAAGCATCTTGGTCCCGACACGATTTCCTTTGACACTGGAAGATTCTCGTGAAGGAAACATCAAACAGTCTACCATTTAGGAATGGTGATTCCACATGGCCAACTACACCCTCCTCTTCTCGCAGATAGTGATGCTGCTGTCCTCCCAGATTTTGCGCCAACTCCACAAATCGCTGTCTGTGGTACTGCTGCCACCGGTCGCCTTGAGCAAAGCCACCAGTGGTAGAGCCAGCCCAGTAGAGGTTATTTCGCTTCTGATCCCATTCAATGTCATGTTTGTCATCATATTGAAACTCGGACTCGATGTAAGCGGGGCTGGGAAACAATATATCACCCATAGTTGAAGGTGAACCTGTCGATAGGATTGGTACCAGGCCTTCGACCAAGCGGAAGGACATGAGACTCATGAAGAGGCCGTGCATAGTGCTGTACTCGGGATGTTGACAGAGGTCCATAGTCGAGGAGATGTCCGTGACGAAAGGTAGACCAAACGTGTCGACTGTGTTTTTGGACCTGGTGCTTTTGCTAGACTGGGTCGTGCAGAATTTTGTGATTGCTTCCCAAGTCGGCTGGCTTGACAAGTTGGTGACATTGAATAGCTGAGTGCTCCGGGAGTCTGTTTCTTTCGATGATGGTGGCGGAATCAACACTCTTGGCTCATCGATGTGATTCACAAGAAACTGGACATCGGGAAGTATTCCACGCAGGTCTCCTAACAGTCTATTGAATAAGACTTCAATGTGCCGGTCGAATTTGCGATAAGGATGGCTGCAGCTTGTTTTGGCGCTGTGGCCAGAAAACACACAGAGCCATAAGTCCATGTTCGGGGCTTTTCGAGCCTTGCGTATTGATTCAAGAACCTCTTTGCCACTCAGCCTCCAAAATGGAGAGACTGCATCGTGGATAACATCAAATTCATCAATAATAGATGAATTGCGTGATACCGCAAACTCATACCAACCTTCATAACCGGGTGGGGGCTCAACACCATATCTGCGTTGATATTCATCATAAGCAGCGGCGTAGCTTTTCGATTGTTTTTGCAGCCGGCTGTTGAAATCCCTCCTCGCTCTATGTATGAGAGCGTCAATAGGATGCTCCAGAGAGTGGAGACTTGATGCGGAAGTGTGCGCGATCGTGTAGATGTTGAAGAGACAGGGACTAAGAGAGATGAGAAAAAGAATCCAGAGCGTCAATCTAGCTTTTGCTTGCTTTGGAAGCATGCAAATGACTTGCCCAAGGGAAAGGAAGGAAAACACGACATGTGATAGAGCTTGAGTCCCCGAAGGTTGTATGAAAGGGTTGCGAGTTGACATAATGCCGAATGTACCAATCATTGTGGCGATGTACCAAGAAGAGTTTTGGGCCTTTGAAATAGGTCAATAATTTATCCTTTCTCATTAGAAAAGGGTCGACGTACTGTTCGAGTAGTATAGAACCAAGTTAAAGCTTTCGCTAAACCCAATAATGATACAGACATTATGTAGTCTCGGGGAAAGTCGAACAACATAGTGCGTGCGGAGAGCACAACGACTAAGACGACCACGACACGGAATGAAATAGGAACAATTACGTCCTCCATACTGATGCAAGGAAGGAGTCGAGGTTTCTTGGAGCTTCTTGGTGAGAGAGCGACATAAACGACCAGCAGAGCAACAACCGGGATAGTTGATAAAGCAGAACCCCAAAGACTCCAGTTGAGCAAGGTCATCGTCGCGAGTGAAGCAGCCAGGGATGTACCCCAAAGTGTATTGACAAGAGGGGAAAAGAACCAAGAGCCGGAGTTACTCCACACACATCTCGTAGGCCCAAGATGCTTCTGAGCCATGAGGAACAGTGGGGTCAACGTTGGCTGGTGACAGTTAGCCACAGGGACCCATTTGTTGATCAAAGGTGAGCTGCCTACTAAGAACCCAAGCGTGTTGCTCTCTGCCTTAAAAAGACAGGATGTAGAAATGCCTATAGCAACTACCCACAATGATCGTGAAGATGGGGATTTTTTCTGAGGTTTGGTAAGGGGGATCGATCTTGGGATTGCGTTCACATCCAATCGTCTCCCTAGCCTGAAAAGGATTGGCAACAGCGTCCAGGCCAGTACCTCCGAGGAAAGTTCGGACTGTCGGGAGGACAGACATTGCGTCAGTACGGCGCAGAGTGTTGCTGCCCCAGCTGACCTGGTGATTGGGTCGATACCGGCAAGTCGTTGTTTCCACATGGCTGGACTGGGTCGTTCTCTGAAAATGTCAACATTACAGACTCTGCGGACTTGGAAGTTTACAAACGAGATGCGAGAACGTTTGGCGGGAATGGCTCTGTGTCAGCATTTCGCCTGATCACTGCGCCTTCGGGGTGGGATGATTCAAAGCATGGCATAAGGGTGGATACGTCCACAGATGACTGTGGGGGAAAGGGGACCAACTGTGCCGCAGGACTGTTGAGAACCTATCAGTTATTTGGTTGTTGGCTCTAGACATTTCGCGCAGGCACTGCAGGGTCGAATACGAGACCTTTTGTTGCCTGCTATGGGACCATCACCAACCGACAGCAGCGCCCTGATTAGAAATCCCACTCTCTTTTCAATTATCCACAAATGACGCTCCCCGAATGCCGATACTTGGAATCCCTCGACATCATCTCTGCCCTCGGGTCGTCGGGCCCTCCGGAATACCTCCTGGCACAGTTAACCATATGTTTTAAGTAGTTACAGTTAACAACTTGGCATCTGCAGAAGCTTCACTTCGCAAACCCAATGATGTAGGTTTGACCTTACGAGTCTGGTTTACAACCCGGGCTGTGTTTGTGCTCTCAATCATCTGCAGCTAGCGTGATAAATTGAAGCATCTCTACTTGAGGCTCAGGGGCGGAACCGCACCGGACGCGTTCGGATCGTGCCGCTCCCGGCCCCGAGTCCTAACAAGGGCAAGGCTAATGCGTGTAAGAGCTGTTGGTCCATCCCTGTAAATTCTGGACCGATCCACTCTGTTGCCTTGTCTCCACATCCCCCATGTCGTAGTCTCTTTTCTGTGAGTTAGACATCACACTCACAACTTGCTGCTTCAAGCCCTTTGACCAGGGTCGCTCGGCTCGTGCGTAGCAAGAATCGAACGATAACCGGCCGTTTCTTTTGGTTCAGACCCATAGAATAAGTCACACACTTGTGAAGAGACATCAACAAATCCAAACATCACTTCGGTGCCCAATCATTCTCATCCTGAGGGTCATAGAAGTTGGAACTGGCAATACATTCGCGTCACTGAGAATGCCAGAGTCCTATCTATACGCCAACCTCTTCAAGTAGTAGAGTATTAATCTCGAGTGTTTGATCTGACTGTTGCCTTATTATGCAAGTGATCTTCTCTGGTCCTGCTTGAGTTTATGCAAATGCCGAACGCCAATCTTCCGGCCCGCGACCAACAACAAGAAGAACATGCCATGCCTCAATCAATAACGCCTCATACCTTAACCAACAATGAGCTGTAACTCGGGCCGTGAATCCGCTCACAGGTATTCCTTATTCATGATGTTCCCTCGGTGTCCCGAAGGAAGATAACCAGCAGTCCATCAAGTATAAGAGATACATTTGAATTTGGGGGTTCAGAGGGCCATAAACATGAAACACAGACCTGCCATACTTCCGATCATCCATGTCTAGAAAGGCTATGAAGAAATGGAAACCTGCTTTGGTAACAAGTTATTGGAATGGCATGGGTAAGTCCTCCACTTCTCAACATCTCAAACCTCATCTCCTTTGCGATCAAGTCTAGTCGCTAGAACTCTGCTGGTCTTTATGCCCGCAGCCACATTCACAGGCGATCATACAATTACCTTCTGGGGGATCGATGGTACACTCGCTGCGATGCATCTTGAGGGTTCAGAGTGCTGCTTGATCCATACAGTCAATCCTGGTCGCAAAGAGGATGGGACAATGTGCTTCGTTGATGAGATGCAGGTCCTCGTTGCATGTGGCTGGGCGCATGTGTAGGTCCGTGTCAGGCTGCAGTCGCATACATATTAGGCCATTTGCACTGATCTATAGTTATCATTTAGGGGACTTCCCGGGTTTATCTATATAGTGATCAATTATCCTTCTCGCCGCCTGCTTCTAACTCCTTTCTTAGTTCTTTCGTTAGCTATAATCACTCTATATATAACTATACCTTAGTCTTCTAGCTTTAGTCAGCTTGTTGCGCTGCGCTATGCTGTGCGGCGTGGGTACCGACCCGGCCGAGCCCGGCGTCCTTTTATAACCATTTGATTCCCCCACTTGTGCGGAGTACGAAGTAACTAACAACGAGCCACTCGACGATCCTCGATGGCCGAAGATCATGACCCTGAGACGCCCCCACTCGTTGTGGACGATAATGTAAGAATCCACCACAAATTGAATGCCTTCGACGTCTGCTGACAAGCTGGCAACACTTTGCAGGCCGACAACGAGTCTGTGGACGATGGCGACTCGGCTCTCGGGGTGGATGGCGCGAGTGACACCGCGTCTCTGCGATCCAGCATTCTAAGGTACCGCGAGGAGAACGGCAGGACATATCATGCTTACAAGGATGGCGGTGAGGACTACGAGCCGTTCCTTTGGATGAAACCGACGCCGGAACACTGACTGAACCGATGTAGTTTATGTCTTCCCAAACGATGAGGTCTTGCTACCCAGCCTAGCTCCGTGACTGACCTGACAGGACGTAGATGGAGAACGAGCGACTGGGTAACTTGGGCCTGAAGTAAGATCCCTAACGAGCTTGTCTGATCAGAAGCAGATATTCAACATCACCTGTTTACTCTCACTTTCGACGGGAAGCTACACACTGCCCCCTTGACCCAGCCGCTCCACCGCGTGCTTGATGCCGGAACTGGCACGGGCATCTGGGCCATTGACTTTGGTAAGTCCATCGTCGTCGCCAAGGATGAGTGTACTGATGAAGGTATAGCAGACGAGCATCCCGAGTGCGGAGTGCGTCGCGGTCCTAATTGGTTTGTCGAAGTACCTAACTGATGGTGCTGTAGGTTACTGGTGTCGATCTGAGCCCCATCCAACCTCTTGTTTAGCCTGAATCTGCCTTTAACCGACCGCGGGCGCTTGTCTCGGCCGTGCTTCTAGATTTAATGGCGACTTTAATATGATACTTTTAACAGTCGTATTGTTGGTTTCAGTCATATATTTGCCGTCTTCAAGTCTAGCTAACAAATCCCCAGAGCTCACAGCGAGCAGAAGACATAGGTGCCTTGTATGGGAACGTCGTAAGTTGGAAGAACTATTATGGGTTCACTTGATAGATTGAATCATCAGACTTCATTATTAGAGTGGGGTGCTGAGTTGCACAAGAAGCATAGAAACACTGCTAGAAGCCCAGTCGTCTCTTCAGCCCGCCCTGCCGATGATCCTGCCAGACGTCAGGACCAATCGTCGTCGCAAGTTCCCGGAAACCCAGAAACTTCTTCACCCTCTGCGGCAACTCTTTCGCGAGCTCCTCCTTCAACAACAATGGATGGGCCTCCTCGGGTGTAAGAGCCGAGCTGATAACAGTACAGCTCAATACTCTTCGGAACTCATCGGCCGTCTTATTCTCCTCTCCCCTGTGCACAATCCTCCCCCCGAGAAGCAGACAGTCCCCCGCCTTCAACTCGATCTGTTCAACCTCCTCGTCGGGAAACCGCCAGAATTCAAAATTCGCATCATCAGTGGCCTCCGAGTACTTGATCCTATGACTCCCGCGAACGACCCCCGTCGCACCGTTCATCTTTGTCGTGTCCGTCGTGGCAATCAAAAAGTTCACCGCAAACTCCGGCGTCCACTTGTCGCCCATGGTCCAGAACGGCCACCACCCCGCCGCGTCGGGATGCAGAGGCTGGGCTTTACTCCCCGGCCCCATCTCAATCATCTGGGCCGTACTGAGCCAATAGTCGCCCGTCTCCTTGAAGATTTCTACCGAATCGTCATGCAAGCTATCGTTGTCGATGACTTCCTCCCGAAACGTCGCGCTGGCGTTCACTAGGTCTCCCAGGCGCTTCGTATTTTGGCCAAAGATTCCTGCGTCGGCTCCCTCCGGGAACGGCGGTGTGTTGGCGTTGGCTGGTCTACCGGCTGGAGCGTTTTCGAGGGCGACATCCAAGTCTCTGTTAAGGCGCGAGACCTGCGAGGGCGTGAGCATGGATTCAATCACGACGCAGCCATCGTCCTTGAGGTTCTTGACAACTTCTGCAGCTGAGCACGTGCGGCTGAGACGAGAGAAGCGTCTTGAATAGACTGTGACTGGGGCTGACATCGACGGGCGAAAAGTCGCTGCGCACTTGGCCTTGGCTTGGGTGACTCGAGGCCTCGCAGAGATCCTAGAGAGCTGAGACACTCGTGCGAACATGATCGTTGAAAAGATATCGTATGGAGCAGGGGAAGATGAGCGATAAACGGCGGCGTGTTGAGGCCTTGGTCAACGTCGGTCTTATATGGTCACCCAGACCTAGTGAAGGACTTCTGACGAGCGCTACATGGGTACTGATTCGGCAAAGCGCCGGGAGGCTATAATCTTAGCATAAGCACACTTCTTGCTCTGAATGTTAAGAAACCAACCAATCTTCGCCCCTTTACCTTATACCTTGATACTTAATAGACTCCCGCAGGGATTATCGTTTTTACTTCTTGGAATGAAGGCGCTAAACCTGCCTTCAAATTTTCTAGGTAGTTACTACGTCATCTTATATGGATGGCCACCATGGTTTTTTTTTTTTTTTTCTTTCAAATTGGATAACTCTTCTTGCACTAACGATAGAACCCTATTAATACAAGTAAAACAATGTTTAAAACTCAGAGAGATCTCTAATGCGATCAAGGACACTTCAACAATGTGTCAAGCTGGGGAAAGAACCTTGCCACATGAAGAGGGGATGACACAATCTTTTGGGCACTCACTCAGTGTGTTCAAGGGATTAAGTGACCGTAACATTTTGTCAATGACGCTCTTTTTTCAGCTTTCACGCCCATACGCTCAACTTGTTGGTTATCTCTGGGCCGTTGGACTAGCAGCGAGCATCACGGTCTTAGTATCTATGTCAACGAGCCAGAGAATTGCAACTGGCGGTAGCCTCTTGGGTGTCCTATCAAGCAACGGAAACGATTCAACCCTAGTGCAAGTTGAGCGCAGGGCTACAGAATCCACAATCTCACTACTACACATAAATCGGAAAGTGCCGCCAACACCAGCCCTTCATCAAGTCCTTTGGCTTGCCGACATGACACGGCCCGACTGTCCTATTCATCAGCCGATTTCACATCTTACTAAAGGTACCAGGACCTATGTTTACATACAACTCACCCCTAAACATTTATTCCTATGACTAACATATGCGAGTTAGGGAAGCGTCCTGCAAGAGCCCACATAGTTTACTTTGACTATATGCCTGGGTCGGGTGGTCTCAATCTCGATATTGACTAAAATGCCGAACTGTGTTTATAGTATTTTTTTATTTTTTTTTTAGCTTATTGGAAACTAATTATGGATCGTTCTGAGAAGGGGAGCTCGATTACTAGGCTGGGGCTGGATGATACTATCAAAACATTATTAGATAAAACATAGCTTATAGTGGTCTAGTTTTACATCTCATATTGCTTTTATAAATCTTATAGTGAAAGCCGTCCTAGTAGTGGTTGAAAAGTGTTGGAATTTTCCTCTGCTGAAACTACTTAAACCGATTGAGATGCTATAGGCCTAGAGAACTCCTTTCCTCTGAAATTTCATCGCTTACGAAACCGCGTCTTTGCCCTCTCCGTCATCCGTTACCTGGGGTTTCAAGTCCGATATAAACTTGGCCTGCTTCGCAATACGGGTCTCCATGGTTTTTGGTTTTCCAAGAGCATCCGGCCGAGCGTCCCATGGCCGCGGACCACTAAGTGGTCGATAGTTTACCCTGAGCGCATCCAGACGCGCTACATGACTCTTCAGCCGGGCGCTGAAGTTCTCAACCGAGCTGTCATCGGGCGGTTTTCCCCATGCCACTTCGGCGAAGGCACATAGCCTCGGGTATGCCATGTAGTCTACCCTCCGGGCACTTTCCATATGTTCCGTCCAGACGTTCGCCTGCGCTCCGATGACCTTGGTCTTCTCGGCGTCTGTCAGTCCCGCTGGAACTGGCTCAAAGGCGTACACGTCGTCGACCGTGAGCACAGTGCCAACCGGCGTGGGTTCGTCCTCTTCCTCCGACTGACGGAAGTCCAGATATGCCGCGACGTCCGGGCATGCGACGACTTCAAATCCGCGCTGGGCGGCAATCTTGGTCGGCTCGACTCCCCGCCAGGCAGCTATCAGTACGTCGGCAGGGGTTCGCTCTCCGCCAGCTAGGATCTCATCCCATCCATAAGCCCGGCGGCCGAGAGATCGCAGATGATCTGCCATTTGCCCTACGAACCATCCATGCAAGGAACTCTCGTCAGGTAAACCCAGGTGCTTCATCTTGGCTTGCACGTCTGGACTCGCCTTCCACTCGTCATGGGGACACTCGTCGCCTCCGATGCCGATGTACTGACCCGGGAAAATGTCATGGGCGGCATCGAGAACATCTCTGCAAAAACCTAGCGTCTTATCCGACATATTCAGCACGTGAGTAGAGATGCCCCATGCCTCCATCACATCCACCCTTGCCCCATTTCCAAGTTCCGGATACGCCGCGATGGCTGCTTGCATGTGTCCGGGCATGTCAATTTCTGGCACCACCGTGATGTGCCTCTTCGCTGCAAAAGCCACCACCTCCTGCAGGTCCTCCTTGGAGTAGAACCCGCCGTGCGGCCGTTCTTCGTATTTGTCGTGCTTAACCGCGCCGAGCATCGTTCTCTTCCTCCAGCACGCCACCTCCGCCAAGCGCGGCCACTTGTCGACAGGCAGCCGCCAGCCTTGGTCATCGGTTAAATGCAGATGTAGTATGTTGAGTTTGTGAAAGGCCGCAAGGTCGATGAAACGAAGTAGATCGGGCAGTGGCATGAAGTGGCGTGCTACATCCAACATGACGCCGCGCCAGGCGAAACGTGGGGCGTCGCTGATGCGTTGGACGGGTACTTCCCACGGGCCTTCGGAGACGCCGCCGCTGAGGCGGAGGACTGTCGGCGGTAGAAGCTGCTTGAATGTCTGCATGCCGTAGAAAATGCCCTCTGAAGAGCCGCCCGTTACACGCACGACGCCGTCCTCTGAGCTGCCCACGTCGAGAGTATAGCCCTCCCGGGGCAACGACAGATCGATGAAGCTGGCAGGCTCTCGCTTAGTTATCTGAATAACTCTATCCCTTTTGACAACAGATTTAGGTTGAGGAATCATCTTGGTAGATGGATGTGGATAATCGCGTAATAGGGTGCAACGTAGATAGTGTGCATAGAAACACAGAACAGATTGACAATTGTAGACAGATGCAAGTTTATATTGTGAGGGGATGGATGCCTGTTGTCACATGCTGTAGCCAGCCTTAGTAAGGGTTCTGACTGCACTGAAACCCAGTCCTTACTAAAGCTTCCAGGCCTTGGGGTTGACCTGAGCCCAACCAGCTGTAGTTGATTGGAAGCCAGACAGTAAAGAGCCTAACCGCACGCTTCCCCTCTTGCTATCTCCCAACAGTAGGAAACACACCACCAAGTGACAATACCCTACGACGAAATCACACTAATCCCCCCTCCTTATGTTGCGCTGCCCCATATAGTAGAATTGACTGAGTATTATAATACAAGAATGATTGATGAAATGATGCCATGAAAAGGCCGTTCTATTTAAATATACCGTTTCCATCTATTGAGCGCTTTATCCACGTCTATTTCTTGCCCATCTTGGCGAGGTAAGCCTCCACATCAATCTCCCTCAACAGGGTGGCCTTGTCTAGGACCTGTTTCTCCATGTCGAGCTGGTAGGTCTTCATTTTCTCGAGGTACTCAGGTATGAAGGCGCCCAGGATCCTGATGGCTAGGAGAGCCGCGTTGGTGGAGTTGTTGATTGCCACTGTGGCAGTAGGTACACCGCGCTGTTTTCATGCTAGCAGGATGGGCCGGGGAGAGGAAGTCTGGGGTTACATACCGGCATCTGGACCATGCTCAATAGGCTGTCCATACCATCGAGATGGGTGGCTTTGACTGGGACTGCGATGACGGGCAGCGGGGTATAGGCGGCCATCATGCCAGCTAGATGGGCCGCACCTCCTGCGAGACAGATGATGGCCTTGATGCCCCGATCAGCGGCATCGGTGGCGACTTGACCCATCTTAACGGGAGTTCGATGAGCCGAGGTGATGTCGACCTCCCACGGAACGCCAAACTCGTTCAGGATATCGATGCCTGCTTTGGCTACAGGGAGATCCGAGTCGGAGCCCATGGTGACAAGGACCAGAGGCTTGTCCTTGTTCATGCCCTTAGCCTTGCCTGTGGATGTGCTTGTTGTGGGCGCTTGTTGTGGGCGAAGCGCCTTGCTGGATGCTTGGAGCCGCTCTTGTCGAATCTCCTCGGCAATCTTAATCAGGGGCTGCGCAAACTCCTCCAGCTCGGCAATCGTGCCAAGGCCAGTAAGAGTGATGTGGCCAATCTTCCTGCTCGGCTTCGACTCCTTTCCGTAGAGGTGAAGGTAGACAGCCTTGTTATTAGCGTACATGGACTTGGCCTTCTCGACCAGTCGGTCGTGTGAGTCCGCATTGGCGCCTCCGAGGATGTTGATCATGATGCTGGATGACACGTGAGGCTGCAGCTCTTCTGGTAGAGGGCCGTCCAGAATTGCAGTTAGCTGGGCCTTATATTGGGACCTAACAGAGGAAAGCAGTGAGTATGTGGCTTGTGAGAAATTGAACAATTATTTCTTACATGTATGGGACAGCCTCGATCAAGTGATGTCCAGAGTTGTGCGGCCTAGGGGCGATCTCGTTGACGACGACCTTACCCTCTTTGGTGAAGAATAGCTCAACCGCAAAGACGCCGCGACCCCAGAGTTTCTCGACGACGCTACACGCAACCTTCTGGGCCTGCTCTGAAACGTCGGATGCAACGTTCCTCGGAGGCATGAAGACGCGCGAGCAGATGTTGTCCTCGTGGATTGTCTCAACAGCGGGGTACGGGATCAGACGCTTGGTGTTACCCTCATCGTCCTCGGTGCGGATGACGATGACGGAGAGCTCAATTTCGAAAGGCACCCATTTCTCAGCATAGCAGGACAAGCTGCCGAATTCAGAGACGGCGTGCTCAAGGTCTGCCTCGCTCGAGATCTTAAGGTTTCCGCGGCCGTCATACGAGTCCTTCCTTGACTTGAGCATCCAGGGGAACCCAAACTTGGCGGACGCCTCCTTCATCGAGGCGAGCATAGAAGCTCCGGAGTCGAGGGCCAGCTGTTCGGCGATGGGGATACCCTGCTTTCCGAGATAGTCCTTTTGCTCGTACTTGTTCTGGATGAGGCGCAGCGTCTTCCAGGAGGGATGGACAGCGACCTTCTTGGTGGTAGTAGAGCCATCCGCGGCGGACACTTGCACGCCGTGGGTGGCAATCTCCTCAAGAACATGAGTGTCGATATGCTCAACCTCGACGGTAAGGACATCGCAATTAGCGGCGAGCTCTCTGATCTTAGCGGGGTCCTTGAAGGATCCCGTGACATGGTGCTTGTTGCTGTTGATCTGCTTAGCGGGGGCATTCTCGGCGTCCAAGACCGCGATGGGAACATTGAGAGGAGAGGCGCTTTCGCATAGCATCATGCCAAGCTGGCCTCCGCCCAGGAGGCCGATGGTAGTGCTGGGACTCATGGTGGGAGAGTTGTGGTTGCGGTCCTAAGCGATGGAGGGGTAGGTCCGAGCTGAGAAGTTATGAGAGAGCCACAGGAGATTCCGTCAGGACGGCAGTAGCTATAACGTGGTTCTAGCGGTAGAAGAAATTACAGGCAGAGGCGATTGGGGTGGAATTGAGTGGTGTAGACTTATGCAATCGCTCTGGTTGTGTTGTCAAGCATTCATCGCAGGGCATACGCCATGATGGCGGGGGAGCGAGGAAATTCTGGTAGGCCCCTCCGTCCCCGGCAAAATTTTCAGTGGAGACATGTGTGACGTGCCCTCAATCAAGTTAGCGCTGGCAATACGGAGTACGTTGAAACCGTTATTGACGGCCAACTCTAAAAACGGTGTCTGGGACATATCAGACGGATAAGTTTGACCGTTTTCGACCAACTCAGGCATGGTCCAGTGGTACTTGAGGCACGCTTATCTCCAAGGGAAGTAACCCCCCTAGCTAGTTCGATATGCACATGAATACCAGCGACATTGCTACGATCAAGAGCGCCAAAGTCCGCCTAAACCTGCAACAGACACAGCGCTTACTCGCGCCCTGACGCTCTGTGACGACACCGCGTCGCACCCAAGGATTCTCCAACCTCAAGCCCATGCAGTCTTCCACGCACGGCGTGACTCATCTCACGCGTCGGGCGCATTTCCAGCACGAGGCTGGCACGAACACACGTGCCCCGTCGGACATTTGGACTTTGCAATTGTCCGGAGCACACGGCGGTTGCGGATGGATTGGGGCTGGATGAACGGTGTTACGCCGTGTGACGGACGGGGTGGGCGGGCGCCGTGTTTCGGAGCTGAGGCTGGACGCCCGTCGAAGTATCGGCGTGAATGCAGCCGAGTAACTAGTTCTTACTGTGAATTGTACTGTGAACTGCGAAGTGGGAAGGGAAATGGGAATACTTAAGGCAGAGTCAAGCCCGTCTTCAAGTCTTCAAGGAGCAATACAAACCAACTTACTCTGCCATCTCCCGACAATTCAATGCTATTCAGTCCCGCTCCTACTCAACAACACACATCTCTACCTCAGCCATCATGCCTTTCTCTCACCTCGGACTCCCGGTCGGCGACCACTTCGCCGAGATGCGCGACTTCTACAAGGCCATCCTCAAGCCTTTGGGCTACGAGCTCATAGTCGAGGCCCACGAGCCTCACTCGTACTGCGGCTTCGGCATCAAGGGCGCTGGGCCCGACTTCTGGCTCGGCGGCGGGAAGGAGGACGGCCTGCAGAAGTACGACGGCAGCCTGGAGAGCCGCGTCGCCCCGATCCACGTTGCCTTCTCCGGCAAGAACCGCGAGCACGTCGATGAGTGGTACGAAGTTGCCATGTAAGTTTGCGTTGGATGGTAATATACAGAATGCGGACGCTAAACTGGTGAATAGCAAGAATGGCGCTATCGACAACGGAAAGCCGGGACTTCGCAAGCATTACATGGAGGGGTACTACGGTGCCTTTATCCTCGACCCGCTGGGCAACAACATTGAGGTTGTGCACTTGACTTTCTAAGTTGAGCAATTTTGCTTTGGGGGTATCAATTGTTGGTCTCGGAGCCGACAATATTCGGCGCTGGGGGCGACGTGAGGATTCAACGGATCAATATACGAACAATGGTGTATGGAGTTGAAAATCTGACAGAATGGGTTGCTGATGCAGCTGGGCATGACGTGTTGGCATACATAGAGTTCCGATAACAATGGCATTGATTGACCCCCACTTGCGATGCTTTCTCAAAACTGAACGGGTACGAGCTTAGTTACATAAATAATGACGATAAGTATAAGGAGACACAAGATATCCTAATTATTGGGCCGTCAGGAATGTCGGGTTCTCTTCTGCGATTGATGCCCCGACGCGCAACAACAGCCAGCCTATGATCTGAGGAGGGTCAGATGATCGGCTTGTAGATGAGCTTTCTTCGCGTGCTAACCCCTCCCCATCCTCTGCTCCCTCGCCCTCCTCGAACCCCTTCTCAATGTCCCGTTTTACCTCTCCCCAGGTCACAACCCATGCCGCAAGTTGAATATGCCCTTGAGCCTGCCCTTGAGCCTGTGCTTGGGCCTGCCCTTGGACCTGCCCTTGGACCTGCCCTTGGATCTGCGCTAGCAACTGCGGTGTAGGGCGCCCCAGGTTCCGGGACGTCTCCCATGGGATCGGCGTGTCCTCGGGGAGCGGTACCAGCTCGGCCTCCAAGTACTGGGCACCATATGGCTCTCGTCCCCAGGTGACTCCTCCCTTATATCGCGCCTTTGGCAGAACGTAGTTGACCGTCTTCATGCGAGGCATGTAAGCGTACAACGGGTCAATCGCCGCTTTCCAGTAGCTGCCAATCGTTTCATTCTCCGACGGCCGTGGGATGTCTCGGAAGAATGCCCGCCACTCGAGACCCACGTTAAGGACACGGTCCCAGCCAGAGATTTCCATGCGAGGCTGGCCTTGCTTTACGTGGAATGATGTGCGCTGGTTGCGATCCAGGTATAGGATGTCCTTGTCGGGGTTGAACCAGAAACCAGGGTGTTCCCCATGGGGAGAGAGAAAGAAACCCTTGCGAAGAGCAGCAGCGCGAGACTCTAAGCATACCCTTGAGGGTACTGGAGGAGCATGCCTGATGTTGAAGACGAAGTAATCCTCTTGCTTAGTTGCATCCGTGAGAGACCGTTGCCAGGAGATCTTTTTGACCTGAAATACGCGACGGTCTGGAAGAGCGAGCTCCCAAATAAGGTCGCGGATCTCGAGGGGAAGGTCTTTCAACTCCAGAGGCCTAGTCTCATGTGAGCTGCTCGACTCTGAATCCATGGTGTCAGCTGGCGGATGGCAGGAGTGCGGTTTATGTTTTGTGAAAGAAAGAACAAGGTCCCTGACGAGCGTGGAGCTGGAATCCAGTAGGAGCAGATGCAGATATTAAGAACTTCTTTCAGCTTCAAGGCGCCGAGATTCCGGTGGTAATCAATGAGGTTGCCTGTGATGGCTTGCGGCCATGTGGGTCGAGCGTTGCGGCCGTTCGCCCGCCAAGTTGACACGACAACGACAACAGGCAGCCAGATTTTTTAACACGGCAAACCACCTGGCGAAGCGTGTGCTTCATGTTCTGTGTGACTGGTGCAACTTGGCTTTCTTCAAATATCCACACAAATTTAACCCGATGGAAGTCATCAGTGCATCATCAGTGGCCGCCGCCGAATTGAAACGGGCTGTCAGGCTGCGCTTCGTAAATGTACAAGGTGCTGTTGTGCTGATCCGGCATCCAGTACAGCCGCAACTTGCCATCGTCGACACTCGCATCGACCGGGTTCTGCGTCAGCCTCACACCAAGGGCGCTTTCTAGTGCGATCGGGACCTCAGCCAAGGCTTCCATGGTCTCAACATCGACAAGCGCAATGCCGCCGAGGTTGTAACCGCCGATGGTGGCCACCCCAGAACAGAGCATGACACTCTTGTCGTTGTAAAACTTGCTGTGCCCCAGCCATTTGCAGTCCTGGTAGTCAACAAAGTAGCTTGGGTTGCGGACGACGTTGTTCGGCTTAGGCGTTGCGCCGCAACCTGTCTCGGAGTGCTTGAGGTCCCAAGTTGTGGCATTACGTGCGCCCCAATTGAGTGCAGTGATGCTGTTGTCGCGAGTATCGTGAACAATCCCTCCCAGATGATCCCCGTAGTGAAGCACCTGTTCCGGTTCCAACGTGGTAGGATCAGTTCGATAGACATATGCCGTGCTGTTGGGACGATATTGACCAATGGTTCCCCAAATGAACTCGCCGTCGTAGTCAAGACCCCCGTTGTGATATTCGCCGTTACCCTCGCCCTCTTTTGTGATGCTTGCATCTGCGATGCGCTCCCCCTTACCGTTGAATACCATCAGATGAGCGAAACCTTGGCCTGCTGTTCGGTCTGTCCCGTTGACAATCTTGCCATACCTTTCGGTGTGCTCAGTGTACTCTCCGCAGCTGATGACATAACGGTCATCGCTGAGGCGCACCATGCCTTCGGGCTCAAAGGTATCTCCTTGGAAGCTGATGTTTGCGATGCTTTTCCATACGGTCGAGCGACCGAGGGTCTGGAAAAGCTCGATAATTTGCTCGCCATCCGAGGCGGCATGAGAAATTGGCAATGGGAACGGAGCAAGCGATTCATTCTTGTAAAAGGTAATGTTGAGAGCTGCTACCAAAGGCGCGCAGGTGGCAATACCGCTTGAGAACTTCATATCCGATGATCCAAGGTGCAACCCCAAGTCAATGTGAGGTCCAAGAAAGAAAATGGCGAGAATAACGACGAGCGGCACCGTCAGTTTAAGTACCTTGTTGGACCACCAGGAGACTCCTTGAGGATCCGCACTGGATTCAAGCCTTGCACCCCGCTCGCGATCAGCAGCTGGTGGCCCGTTGTCGAGCATCTTCCGTGGCAGGTTGCAGCGGCAACTTCGGAGGCAACGGAGACGTCGAACTGAATGATGCGTGGGAGAGTAGAGCTGGTTGAATGGTTGTGAGGGATGGCATCAATGTGAGCAGTGGCCAACCCAATCACTGGATGGCATCACGTGGAGCGGGTGGAGTCAAGCGGTGCTCCGGATGGTCCGGGCTGTTTCCGGCAAGTGGGGTGTCTGCTCTGGCAGCCTTCAACCGTCTTGAGCATGATAAACGGAAGTATGGACTGACCAAGTATTTAACTTGAATTAACGTCTCCTAGAAAGTCTCGCCCTCCACTACCTCTTCGGACTCTCCCTTCGCCACAACTGCCATCAGCTCACCACAGGAACACCGCGTAATTGTTTGGTGACCCACAAACGTGTCGGGAGCTCATGTGGCCCCGTACATGTGGTATCCGTAGACCAATGTCTGTATATAACGAGCTCTTGGACACCCATGGTAGGGCATGGGAGGAGCTTCAATGCGGGTGTGATTAGTAAAAAAGCCTCTATCCATCGGGGAAGCAGAAACGGTGTCACTGGTATATCGCATCCCCAACGTATCGTGGATGTTGGAGACACGGGGTGTTGGGGAATCCCCAGTGGAATTCACAATATCGGAAGTGATGCACTGGGCTTGTTCCAGTATGTATAGAGCTTGTGCGCTAAGAAGTCATCGTCAGCTTCAGACTCGCAGGCGGGACTTCCCAAATAGAGGTAGAGCAAGACGTACACAAAGTCTCGACATCCAAAATACTGCCCGTTGATGGCAATAAAGTAGAAATACTGCAGCTCGGATTGCAAAAGAGCGCCGATGATGTGCCCAAGCGACAGACTCGGGGCCATGGAAACCTGACAAGTCCGTACGGCCTTGTTACTGGCCTGTTGGTACTTTACCGGCTTCACAAGTAACGTTCCAGGCTGATAAGCCGACCGAGATCCATCAGATTCGAACAACGTGGGCTCAAAGTCAACGCCCATCATGATTCGTGCGCCTTTGTAGGAACCATGGACGTTTCTTTGGAAGTCGACTTTGAGAATCGCATGGTTCTTCCCATTCCCGTCCTCTGATAGCTTCAGAAACTCAACAAAGAACTTGTCGCAAATGGCGTTGCGAAAGACCAGGGGTAATGCCCATGAGTCTTCTGTGAGATTGTATCCATCACTCAGATCAGTAAGTAGGCCGACCATTTTAATAGCGGTGCACTGAAGGTAGTCGAAGTAGTTGAAGTATCGCAGGTTTTTTGGCGAGGGTTGGGCACAGCAACTTGATCAGCCCTGGCTGTCTTGATGATCGACCTTCCAACTCCAACTCTCGTTTGTGAGAATCAGTACTCGTGTAAACGAAGTTTATTTGAGGTTGGCTTTTTGCAGTTATATGCGTAATAGCCGGCCTCAAATCACTGAGGCGACGTGCGCAATTCACAAAGTGTCTAGTTGATGGATAGTAACCTACCACCAATTCGGTCACCACCTACGTTTTCGCTCGTTTCTATCTTCCTCCATTTCGTCAAAAATGAACAATCCCTCTGGTTCGTTAGCTCTGAAAAGGTACGAGTTTAACTGCGCATCGTTTCTGAATCGGACAACTACATGGCACCCCCGTACCACAAGACGCTCGCCTAGCAGTCACAAGCAGTGCCGAATACGGCATAACCTTTTCGATGGCTAAGATGCTCCTGTTCGCTACCATAGTGATGCACGGTTGGAGCTCTAAGTCAAAACGGCTCGTACCATCACAAAAGAACGTTCCGGTGATCATCTAGGGTACAGTCCACCGATCAACTTGCCAACAGTGCCACCCAGGCCGCAAATAAGTTCTCCGCATGGGCACTTCCAGTTATCTCTTCACCGGGGCAAGCTTTCTAGCTCATAAAATATGGCAAATTGAATGACTCAATTCCTGAAGACCAGCTGCCAATAGGAGATACCCTTGTATGTCACAAAGCGCAAACTTCCCTGGACTTAGAGACTAATATCATCCGCAATCTATCCATAACATCCTGCAAACAACAAGCAAGATATCAGAAACGACTGAGAAACAACCAGAAATACAACATAAAGATTGGCGAAAACAAGAACACACGCGACAACCACATCTGATCAAACGCTAGGCGCCGAAACAAGTCAGGTTAGTCCTTCCGGAGACCCAACTTCTCACGGCACCTAGGGCGTTTGTCCAGATGCCTTTTTCTCCTGTCCTTCCTGCCGAACTCCACCCCACAGGCTTCGCACTTGCAACTCTCACAGGGAATCTTCTTCCTGCTCGCCCACTTGCTGTGGTGGACCCAGTAATGCCTGTTGCGGTCCTTCTCCGAGGGCGCCCCAGGCCACTCGCAGCTTTCCATCGCCTCGCATCGGAGAGGCCGTATATGGTTTAGGTTGTGTTTGCTACTTGGTGTTACCACACGTAATGTGCGTTCGCTGTGCTTTTACACTCACTTAAAGTCACGACCCAGTTTCCACCATTTGTCGCAGCAAAGCTTGTATCCCCTAATGACAGTATTGTCTGCGCATACTTATTATTAGTCTCATGAATACCCCGTAGCCAAAGTTCTTTACCTGTAGCGATTGTATCATAATCTCCGTCTTCAAACAGCCCACCTTCAAAACTCTCCTCCGCCGATTCCGCTGAGGACGTAGTCACCTGATGATCAAGAGGTTGATGATCAAGGCCAAGCCCGCCAGACTGTCCCCCTGACTACGACTGTGGGCTGGAAGTGGCAGAGGACGAATCGGAAGTACTGGGAGTGAACGCGTCAATGGGAGACGAGCTGGCGCTGTCAAAAGCTGGAAGTGTATGATATCCAGAAGACGTAGGGGAGTAGCTGGACTGAGGCTCCTTGAGATCAATATCCGGTATGAGGTGGTTATCTTCGACCTGGCAGTCGATGAGAGATGGGTCAATTGTAGAATCTATCGTGATCGCGCCCACAAAAGCATTCCACTCTGGATTGCTGTCCATTAGCCTAGCTTCTGCAAGGAGTTAGCAATGATCTGATCCAATAACAACACATACGGGTCTCAAGCCACTCCTCATCCCACTCAAACTCATGCAATTGCATATTTTTGTTCGTCTCCAGCGGTCTCCTAACTGGGCATGGGTGCTGCTCAGTAGTTAGTAGTTGGTTCCCCGGACACAACAAGTACATTTGTCTGGACTCACTAACCAAGCAACAAGGACGAGTTGGTGCGCGAAGACAGGCTCTTTGACTTCCAGTAGAATATAAAGAAGTGCGAAGAAAACAGGCACAAGCCAGAGGACTTGCAAAACTGCCTCTGATGGCGAGAGAACCACAATCTTCCACCGCGTCAAGCGTCAAACGTCGGAGCTTTATACCCCTCCTTAACTCCAAGACCCTCGCAGATGCGCCCGCAAAGTCTTACCAGGCCTCACCGGATGCCTCAATCGCGGGGAACGCGCAATCGCAAAGTGTAAAAAAGGGCGGCGACCTGTTGGTTGAGGCCCGAAGCCTGATCGCCTTGCCGCCCTTGTGCGGGCCGCTAAAACGGGCCAACGAGGTATAGGTGATTGGCTGTGACGAGAATATACGTGTTGTGATTGGCGTTTTTGTTGAAAGATGATGCAAAGGGGCCTGCGATTGTTCGGTTCGGCTGCTCTGCTACTCTGACGTGATGGTAGGCCTCCGTTCCATTTCGTTCCAACATGTTCATTCAGCACGCACGCAACTTCTCAGAACCGGTGACCTTAGCACGGTGAAGGGCATATTCATGATGACAATTTTTCTTAGACTCTAAGCTACAGTCAATCTCCATTTTACATCATTAAAAAAAGCCTGATATCCAGAATCCCTGCTGTACTAATAGGCCAAATGTACCCCTCTGGCACACGGACACCTCGGCTTTCACATTGTTCTTTCTGCCACGCCACTACCAAAAATCATCGTCCGGTGCGGTTGGTGCCTTCTTTGTTTCCTCTGGAACATCCTTGCGTTCTGGCGCCGGCCTCAGCGTTTCTGGCCGCTGGCGGAAGTACTCTACCAGAATATCCGGATGCAGAGCGACGCCCTTGAGCTGGTCTCCAGCCTCTTCCAGCGACGAGTTCGATAGGATGTTCCTAATCTTGGTCGAACTCGGGGCAGGCGATTCCGGTTTCGCAGTACATGGCACGAAGCCAACCATGCCCTTGGGCCTGCGAAGTCTGTGACAGGCCCAGATTGTGTTCATTCTTGCCCACATCGCATAGCCGCTCAATTGGCGCATCGAGTTTGGGTAGACAAAGTCGACGGGCCGGGATATGTTGCTGGTGATGACATCGGAGCATCCCCACGCCATAGGGTCCGGCATGCGATCCGCCCCGATGTTGTCTGGCCCTCCGAGGAGCATGAACTTGAGATCGATTCCCCTTTTTCTGACCGTCTCAGTCAATTTGGTGCGGAAAGCCTCCCAGCTGGCTTCTGGCCTGTCGTATACCCATGCCCAGTCCACTGGGATCCCGGGTCCGCGCCAGAGGTTGACCCGTTGGTCTCTCGTAAAAAGGAGAGGGTCGTCGTCGGCGCTGAGTTTCGTAGCGAGCCTGTCATCATCAGTCATGATGACTATTGCAGCAACGATGTTGAGATCCTCGCGCGCATTTCCGAAGACGTAGCGCAAGAGATCGAGGTGTCCCTGGTGCGGCGGGTTGAACGAGCCAGGGTACAAGAGGATTCGGTTCACTCCTTGAGGGCGGAGGAGTGGCGGGTCCTGAGCATGCCCGTTGTTGAATGGGCGATGCGGTGCTTTTGATGGGGTTTGGCCGTGAAAGTGGATGCTTTCCACACAGTCACCTAGTCGTAGAGATGACATGGTTGGTACAGTATTAGAGTATATGATGAATTCGAAGATCTGGACGACAGTCGGGTTTCAGAGCAGACGATGGCCCTTAATATAGGTAGGCGAGAAAGAAGACATGGCTTCCAAGTCGTAGATGTTCCAGAGATCCTAAGGCAACTGTTCATGAATGCCGTGAACAGTGATTCACTGTTTTTGGGGAATAGCCGACGCACAAAGACTGACCAAAGTTCAGACTGAATCTTCGGTCAGAACAGCGTCAGCAGGGGGGCCATGTAACACCTTTGCGGCGAACAGTCGATAATTCCCAGCGGTATGAGGCTTAGCCACTGGGGGTCGGCACAAATGGGTTGGTCTTGTCTTGTTCGCGAGTGGTGTTCGATCGTGAGGACGTATCTGCTGTGCCCTCTTGGTGGGGAAGGACACGAGAGAGACGAGACACTCCGCTCTATACGTCCCGTTGCCAGAAAGCTCGAGTGCTGAACATCTCACAAAGGGGCCTGTATGAGGGCCACAAGGAAGCCAAACATTGTATTTTCTTGCAAGCCCACAAGGAAGTGTGAGCGCATCCGTGTCATGTTGGCCATGAAGTCGATGGCTATCGTATATAATGCAGCGTGGGGTGAGAGTCCTTGAATTGATGATAATCTGGTCTCGATCAGTCCGTACAAGCAGCAGGCTTGACATGTTGTGTGTATATATTCTTCTCGGTTGTGTGTTGAAAGCCACTTGTACAAGTACAGAACGATTGGTGCCTCATTCTTTCGACCATTGGGCTGGGGCTGCATTCGACGATTCGGAACATCTCGGCTTCCAGCGTCTTCTTATTGTTCTTTTGGCTAATCAAGTTCACCAGTCTTATCAAGTCGTCCGAGTCAAGATGTCCCTCGATCGAGCACTTGCCGTCCACGTTGTGCATATGCACCTCTGTGATTTTAATCAGAGATGCATCGGAAATGAACTTGTGGTCCGACCAACTGCGGTCGGAGCGTGAGGAGCGCAGAGCTTGTCGGGGACTTGGACGCACATGCTTGGCCAAGAGACGCGGGATCGGGTTATATAGGCTCTAACTCTAGCTGGTCATGAAGTCGAGGTACATGACGCTAACCCCACGGCTTGATCGCCTCGAAGATACATGTTTCGACGAGATCGTGTTTGCCACGCCGGCAAGACGATGTTTGCCGAGAGATGCACCATCATAAGACACAGTCTTTTATTGGCGTCGTGGTACGTGTTTTTCCACGTCAACACGTGGGAGCGAATCGTGGTCGTAGAACCGAGCGAGATTAAGGACTCGAGGAGCATCCCGTAATAAGATGAACCCTTGATGCCTCCCTTGCTCAGCGTGGTGCACAGTTCTTGACCGAAGACTTCTCGTGACTCGCTCTCCAAACAACTTCGTGAAGCTGAAGAAATAGTGCTGGATTGGGGATTCCTCCGAATATCTCTGGTCCACAAATCCGGACAAGCGTCGAGTGGACACAACACACTCTGAACACATACTGGTGGAGGAGAATCGTTGGCCATGGACAAAGAGTCTAACAACTTCATCCAGAGCCTAGTACGTCCCGGCACGTCTTCGTCATCGTATAGTAGCGGACCCGAGACACCATTGAAACTCTCGCTGTTGGTTGGGTGCATCAGATCGACTGTCTCCACAAGAGTCTTGTGAATGCTCTGGATCGGCGAACACCTGTCGATTACCGCGAGGGTCGGTAGTTGAAGGATGCGACAGCCTTGGAGGCACGCAGAACGAGCTTGCCCTGATCGCGTCCGATGCGATAGCCTCGGTACGTGAAAGGAGCTCCCTCTGGTCGCGTCCGATGTGATAGCCCGAACATCGTTGTGAGGAAAAAAGACAGCGATCAGATCGGCGTCCGTCCTTTTTTATGGCGCTTGTGGTGTGAAAAGAAGTTGAGAGAGAGTTGTGTCGGAGAATGCTGTATCGAGCGCGCGATCATGTTTGCACGTCCTGATCGGTGGCAGGGGGGTCGACGCTCGGTGGATGAGGGGTTGCAAGTATAGGTTGAGAAGATCACCAATACTTGGCAATATATAGGTAGGTAGGTGAGCAGCTCCTCACGCGGGGCAAGTACCCGTGAGCTGGTGCAGTTATAGTTTCATGATGATGTGAAGTGTTTATTGAGAAGAGACGGACGGGCGTGGGAATCTTGCTCTTTAAAGAGTTGGAGGCAGTTAGTTGGTCGGCGTGATTGCTTCAAGCTTGTGGCCAGTGTATTCGTTCACATTATGCCTCCTTGTGTAAGGCAAATGACAAATATCCCAGGCACAAACAGGTAGGCTTCCTTTTGTGGGATACAATATGCTGTACTAGGCGAGCGGGACAGGGGTCAAACATGCTACAAAGCCAGGCATAAAACAAGCAAGTATAAACACACCACAAAGCAAGCTCATTTGCTCAGCTGTCGGTTTGCCTGGCGTGGCTTGATTGCACCGCCTTGACGAACGGGAGATGAACGCATCGGTTTACGAGGATGACGCCGGTCGCCTGTCATCCACCAGTTATCTGCCACCCTCTCCCGACGCACATTGTGGTGGAGGGAACGGGGATGGATGTGTATTCGTACCTGGTACTTCGCATATTTGCGGATACGGCACCGGACACACGACATCTTCGTGCAACATAGCAGCACGGTCTGCGTCACGTAACGCCTCGGATTGGTCCCGAAATAGAGCATCGCACAGAGACAAGGGAACGCGGCGCGCCAAATGCCGAGCAATAAAAATCCCACTGATTAAACTGCCCCAGCGGATTGCGAGGTACCTGGGCGTTTGACAGGGATGCTTCCTGTGGAGCTGCGCATGCATGCTGGCAAGCTGGATCGGTGGTGGCTTCACCGCCAGGGTGAAACGGACGCGGCGATGATTGCACGGGCAACTGGCCGACGGACGGCCCGGGCCAGGGCGGGAATGAAGGCTGCCGGCAGGGCAAAGGAGTAAGTAAGCGGACGTCAGAGAGTGTGTGTTATGGCTGGCTGCCTTTGGGAATAGAGACGAAAAGCGACAAGACTGTGAAACTTGGTGGGAGATGTCCGAAAAGGGCTGGACCGTCAGAACAAACTGGAAAATATGGGGTAAACGTCAATGACCGCCGCTTCGCAACTCGACAACGGACAATGGACGGGGGGAAGCTGCCCTGGCGATGAGGAGGGTTCTTAACTTCAGACCCATGCGACCCATCCCGGGATCGTCAGTGCGCTAGGGTACGGGATACGTTGCCCGGTATAGTTTACATGACTAACGCTAGCACTGTTCACACGGATTTTTCTTCTTCTTTTTCTTTTTCTTTTGGAGGGTGTCGACGAACTCGCATCATCGATGAGGCTGCAGCGGCTCGCTCGCTCGGGTATGTAGCTCGCACACCCGCCTGCCCAATGTTTGCTCGAGGAGATGACTGTGTCTCGTTCATGAGTCGCTGACAGAGACACTCAGGACAGGGGGGGAATGCGTATTCGCGGCTTGCTGCAAGTCTCAAAGGTTGAGCTGGCATAAAGTACACGTGTATGCGATGTAATCAGTGAAGCTCAGTTGGCATTGACTGCTGCAAGATGCAAGACAAGGCAGAAGCATCTCCATCCAAACAATAACCTGTTTAATAACATGCACAAATGGATCCTCCCTCCTGTCCGACCTCCTGGGCACGCACGAGTAACACATCCCAACCGGGCAATCGGTCGGCAGGACATTCGTGGCATGGGCACCCGAGGCAGCGCGCCAGGAGATGGTCTTCCATTTGCTTTGCCGGGTGTTACTTGGTGCTTTTGCTGAAAGTCTCGTCCAGTCCATCCCCCATTCTTGATCACTTATCCACTGATCCCATCTTTTGTCTGTCCCATCTTGTCTGGCCCGTCGTGTCTGTCTGTTCTATCCCATGTCTCACTGGCTTACTAGCGCCCACCGCCCCTCGCTATCCCATCCATGCGTGTCCACGGAGCACCGATCCCTGTTCATCCCTGTCCATCGCTCTGTTTGTCACTTCCTCGCCCATCCTTTTTTTTTTTCTGCCGCCTTGCCATCACGGGCTAGGCCGGGAAACAAGGGTGTGCGTGTGTGGGCAAGTCTCCAGTCCCGGGAGAGCGTAACAGGAACCAGACCCATTGGACCTTGGACCGACCTTTGTCCTGGTCACGCTCCGGTGCGTTGGACGCCGCAGCAGCTCCCCCGGACGTAGAACCCGGCAGGGAGATCCAGGCAGCTGTCCGTCTCGTCTCGTCTCGGCTCGTCTTGTATCTTTGTCGTGTGTTTGTGGGTGTTCGTTTTTCGACCTGCATCTTCCCAGAAACATCGCGAGAAATCTCCTTGTCGGTTGGGATTTCCTTCGACCCTGTGCTCCGTTGCCGTTCCCGCTCCCTCCCGTTACCGTCCGTCGCCCATCGTCGTCGCTGGTGTCTCCCGCCGCTCCATGTTTGGTCGTCATCGTCGCGCGCTCGTCCCGCCGCCCACTGGCCAGCCACACAGCTTCCGCCGTCGCTCTGCCGCAAGTCGCGGTGCGCATCTGCCGTTGCCGGTCGTTCGCCAGCCTCCAGGCCCTACATACCTGCTCTGTCGTTGACCCACGCACGCTTCTGTGCCTTGCGTCCCCGTCCTCGCTCGCGTCCCCCGCGTCACCGTCGTATGGTTGACTTGTCCGTCGGGGCGGTCGACGCCTTCTGCTGCGTGAGGCGATAGTGAGCCGTACTGACTGCGTCTGCGGTTGCGCTGCTCGCTGTCCGTGTCGAGGTCTTTGTTGCGACAGCCAACTTGAACGCTTAAAGGCTTGCGGCTGCGTGTGCTTGCTGTAGCTTCCGGGCCGTTTCCGCGCTTGCTTCAGCTTCAGCTCCTGTGGCTTTGAGGTCAAGCAAGGTACCACCTCCGTCCCTCCTGTCATTCCCCTTCCCGTCGTGTCCTTCCCTTCGCACCGAATTACTATACCACGTACCTTGACATCCAGACTGACTATCTGTACGTCTCCAGCCTCAAAACTCAGGTTATCTTAGCGTCTGCTCCACCCAAATCCTGCTTAGCGCGCGCTGGCGCTGGTGGTTGCTTGGCTTTCCGGGGGCCCTCGTCATCCAGTGCATCCACCGACGGAATTTTCGAGCTAAAAACTCGGCGCCATGGATCAACGCCAGCCGCCCAAGCTTCCCTTCCAGCCGTCGCCCTACGCACGCTCTCCTTTCCCGCATCCTCCTCCGACATCAACATCGACCACGCCGTCCATCGCCGCCGCGTCCACCGCCTCCGCTTCCGCTTCCGCCTCCGCCTCCGCCTCCGTCCACAACGGCATTCTCGCCGCCTCGCCCTCGGCCCAGTACGCCGCTGCTCCCGCTCCCTCGCCGTCGCCCTCCGCCCTCTCGACCCCGTCGCTCTCCGCCCACGCGCTCGCGTCCCAGACCCACACACAGAGCCTGAGCCCCAGCCAAAGTCCTGCGTATGCCGTCCACAACCCGCTCCAGCGACGACCCTCCGACTCCCTCTTCCATTCCTCGGCGTCGCGATCCTACCCGCAAGACGCTGGCCACGCGCGATCCCAGGGCGCCTCCTCGCTTCCCTCACTCCGAGATCTAAATCGCGCGATGCCGCCGCCGAACTCGCCTCCCCAGCCGGGAGCGCCGCCGCCCCAACAAGGCCAGCAGGCCCACGGCATGATGGTCTACGGTCCCCCTCCACCCAGAGCGCCTCCCGTAGCCGTCGGTCCTCCCATGTCGTTCCCCTCCGGTCGAGAGCTGCCGGCCTTGGGCTCAATTGCGAGAACCAATAGCGGTGGCAGCACCATGTCGATATCAGCGATGTTGGGCGGTCCACCTCCGGCGCATCGAGACTCCCAACCTCCCCCGTCGCACTACCCGCAGCACTCCTCGGCGCCTGGCTCAGGGCCTGCCTTCGCGCCTGCGGTCCACGCCTCGCCTAGGATGCACTCGGCGGCCGCAGACTATCCTCCCTTCCGGCGACCACAAACTCCCGACCACCAGAGACCGTACGACTCGCGAGCCTCCCCACAGGGCCACTACTCGACCCCCGAAATACAGCGCTACGGCACGCCGTCTGCATACCACTCGCGCCATCCCTCTGGCTCTGCCGACCATGGCAGGGAACCCAGCAGGTTGCCTCCTGGCCCACCCCCGCGACCGAGCAGCCAGCCCAAGGCGTACCAAGGAATGCCTCCTCGACCGATGGAAATGGGTCGTGGTCCCGGCCCCGACGAGGGCTACGGCCGGCGAGAAGAGATGGGACGACCTGCGCCCGGCATGGAATACAACCCTGAGAGGACGGGGCTTCGACCTACCATCTATGACGACCGATTTAGGGCAGAGCGCGAGAGGGTAGAGCGCGAGCGAGGGGAGGTGGAGCTACGGGAACGAGAGAGGAGGGAACGGGCCTATTCAGGCAGCGATTCAGGACGGCATCCGATGCACCCCAACGAGTTCGGTCATCGTGAACCACCGAGAAACCAGGCCCCCTTTGGTCGTCAGCCCGAGACGCGTGACCCTCGAGATCCTCGAGACCCTCGAGACCCCCGTGAAATTCGTGATCCGCGAGATCCGCGAGGAGACCCTAGAGATCCCAGAGGAGACCCCAGAGACCCGAGAGGGGATCCCAGAGACCCGAGAGGGGATCCCAGAGACCCGAGAGATCCACGGGAGGCTCACTGGGGACGCCCAGGCCCTGATCCAACCTTCCGAGCCCCAATGGACCATCAGCGACCGCACCCAGATTATCCTCCTTCGACCGGGCCGTACTCATCTCATCCCCCACCCTATCAAAATGCGCCTCCCGATCGATATCCTCCCGTGTCACATCAGCCACCTCCACACAATGTGCCTACCGGTCCACCACCGCCTTATGCCTCCCCCGATCAATCTCGAATGAACTTGCTGTACCCACAGCAGCCGCCCCCACAGCGACAACGTCCGACTGAAGAAGCCCCACCGCCGCCATCGATCGCGTACACCGGCGCCCATGGCCCAGCCCAGTTCGAGTCCCCCCGACACCGGAGCAACGAAGACCCCTCGGCGCCTAATGGGCATCAACGGAATCTGTTGGCCATCCAGGAGATGAACCGCAAAGGACGGATCTCTCCACTTCCCCAAGCGGTGCAGGGCGCTCAGTTACAGCAGCCCGGTCCGGCCGGCGAGCCGGGTATCAAGAGTGAATTCGGTCGAATGTTTGCTGGTATTGGAAATGGATTGATGGGTGTGTCAAGCCCGATGACATCTGGTGCTCCCATGCCGTTCACCAATGCATCTCTAGCAAAACGCGAGGACGTGGAAACGAGCACGCCTGAGTCGGGCCCGGATGTGGCTCCGAAAGCACCCAAAGGCAGGAGGAGAAAGCTCAAGGAAGAAGACAAGGCGGATGACGATAGCGCCGGGAGACTTACGCCAGCTGGTCGGGCGAAAAGGCCCAAAACGCACCAGCACCATCATCACCATCAGTATGTTTTGGAACATCCCGAGCTACCTAGTGAGTTATGTTTTGCTAACCGTTATCTTAGTCATCCCCATTATCACCACCACCATCCCGCAGACCCAGCAGCTGTGCCACCCGGAGGAGCAACGTCATTCAAGAACCTGAAAGGAACCGTGTCCGGAGGCCCCTCGCCGGCTGAGAAAACCGTCCCCATTCCTCACCACCATCATGGTCCCCGACCTGTGCAACATACCCCGTCAGCCAAGCCAGCACAAATCGCCACCCCAGTAATTCCCCCAAAACCGAAGACCATTGTGTCATCCAAGGCAGTGCTGGACTCGGTCGCTGGCCGTCCTCGGCACCACTTGGGGGATTTTATTTACGAGCCAGGTCTGAAGGCCGGGAGACTGATCCCAAGCACCTCAACTCACCGATCATTTGCTTCAAATCCGAAGCCCCTACCATGGGACTTGATCAAGGACAAAGAAAATTGCACTTTGACGGTCAAGGTGGCGCGCGTCCACCTCTCTCCCTTATCTCGAGAGGAGATCACCTCTCGGGGCTTTCTTTGGGGAACCGACGTGTACACAGATGACTCTGATGTGGTGGCAGCCTGTATACACAGCGGATGGATCAAGGGCGAGTGGGCCGAGGATGTGGACAGTTCACTCTTGGACCTGAATCAGACGAACGAAGGCAAGCGACGGAAGGGTAAGAACCTGACTACTTCAGTTGATCTCGAATCCGAGGGCCTCATTACGGCACCACCAGCTGGCGGGCCTATGTCGGTCCCCCCTCAGCGCGACTTGCACATCAACATCCTGATCCTCCCGCGACTGACAAGGTACTCATCATCGACACGATATGGAATTTCAAGCCGAGAATTTGGTGGGGAGTACGGCGCTCGTCACACGGTCCACGACGGAATCAGTTTTATGATCAACAGTGTGCGGTGGGTCGAGAATGGCGCGCAACCCCAGGCTAGACTCCGGGGGAAGGCCCGAAGAGAGCGCATGCGAAAGGCCATGTGGGAAGTCAAGGGCAGCCTCGACAACATGAATAGCCAGGACCGGGAAAAGGAGAAAGAACGACTTGGACGAATGAGAGGCGAAATATCTGGCAACTGGTGGACAAAAGAACGCGAGGAAAGCGATCAAAAGAACAGCGGCGAACCGGGACCCGTGAGCAACGGAGACAAGGAGAACCATGCCGCAGACACGGCCGCCAACACACTGCCTACGAAGGAGCCCGAGGAGACCCAGGACAAGGACGTCCCGATGGCAGATGTGGATAGGCCGGAAGAGAACGGAAATGGAGATCAGTGACCTAGGTCGTTGCGAAACGGTCGGTGGGCTCTACATGCGTTTACACCGAGACTGCATGGCAAGGGCATGGTTGACGAGGGTTCTTGTAAGATTAGAGAATACCCATTTGATCTCATGAAGTAGGACATTTTTAATAGAGCCGAATGGCCCAACACTAAACCGAGTTTTCAGGGCCAATTCCCAAAGAGGCCATGTCTCATCTATTGGATCATTTTCGTATCGTACAGTCGTAGTCTTTGTACAGTTCAACACATCTCAACCACAGGACAGGCCCGGTCGCATGCAGTTGTCTAACTTTCCCCCCGAAGTTCTCGACTGCGTCGGTCCATGTTGGACTTAGAAATCGGTCACACGTCCATTGTAGCTCCAATCACCCTGGCCGCCCCAGCGCAGCGGCTCGTTCTTTGGCCCGCCGACCTCGCCGGTTTTGGGGTTGACGTCGCCCTCGAACTCGGGCGACGCGCCGCGGAACAGGCCCTGGTTGACGTCGGCGGGCGTGGGAGCGGGAGCGGACTCGTGGCGGGGCTGCGATGTGGCCGGGGTAGAGGCGGCTGCGGCCTCGGGCTGGAAGGCGGCGGACACGGAGGCGGCGCGCTGCAGGCGCTCGAACTCGGCCTGCTGGTCGGCGGGGAGCTTCGGGGGCGCGGGGCGGTTGCGGAAGGTGGAGGAGCGGCGCAGGGCGGAGGGCGCGGTGAGGCGCGGGAGGGCGCGGGTGAGGTCGAGACGCGGCATTGTTGGTGTTTGAGAGGGAGGAGGTGAGAAGGTTGCTTGGGAGGCGGCTTTCGTGATGGGTTGAGTGGTTGTGGTGACGCAGATCAGATGGAAGAGACGGAGGAGCTCGGAGGTGAGACGGGCCGAGGTTGTGGTGGCGTCATCCGGTGTGGGGGGGCCGGGGTCTTCAATTGTGGAGACTGCGGTACGTACTGGTGCAGCGGGAGCCAGCCCGGGCGCTGACGGCTTGATTGATCTCCAACTTTAAATCATCCTGAGACCTCAGGCAACGCAACAGCTCGGGGACTAAATGAAGCTCGATCCGACGCACATGGCAGGCTCCAGCATTGCCCTTCGATGCCTCCGCAGCCGTCGTTCCACCCCCATGCGGGAAGCGAGATCGGGGGTGTCTCGGTCGCCAGATTCGGCCATGACGGCACACGTGGGGACGCTGTGGTGGATGCTGCGCCGCAGGACGAACGAGTGTTGTTGTTCTTTGCAGGGTGCTGGCCGGTGGCCGAGATGGGAATTGGATGTTGTCTTCTGAAAGCTTCCCTGTTTCAAGACGTCTTTTTCATGTGAGGAGTTGCGTGGGTTTCCCTGACTGAGTTTCGGTGTGATGCTCGCGGTGGGCGAAGTTGAACCGACACAACCATCACCAACGACGTAACACGGCACCAGGCACCACACACCTGATTTTGCAACGTGAGGCTCCTCGCTCCTTCCGCCCTGCATCTCACACCCCAGGGCCAGATAGGCAGACATTCCGTGTATGTCTTAACCCAGTGGTCCGTGAGCCCAAGAGACGATGAGCCCAGGACTCGGAACATTCGCCATGATCCTACGCTATCAGGATGGTCCACAATGGTCGTCAAGGAAGAAGGTCAACATCAACAAGGAGGATCAGAAGAATTGAAAAAAAGGGCTTGGAAACGGTTCTCGGGCCCGACTCTCATCACTGCTCTTGTTAGCCCAAGCCTGTTCCGTCCTTGTCAGGACCCGTCATCGCCTCGTGGCCGATCTACCGCATATCATTGGCCCACCACATGGCATCCCGACCTCTTGGCCGATGCATCTTGTAAGAACGACGAGCTAAAAACGCACAACCCAGCACGACAGATATGGCATTTCGTCAACGACAACGCCCACTTGACTCGGCTGCTCCCTTCTCGCGTGGTTCTGGTACAGTTGCTCTGTGTCATGGCGTCTCGCCAGTCTCCCTCCCGGCTCAACTTCCCCTTCCCCCCCCCGTTCTGCTTCAACTCGAGACTAGGATCTAAGAGGTCCCACGTCCCTTCTGCCGTCGAATCAGAAACTCGCCACGGCGCACATTCCTGCCGTTCTGCTGCATCGTCCAGCCAGAAGAACCCGTTGCGGCTGGAAGCGACGGAGCCGTCAAGGGCCTTAACCGCTCCACTGGGTCTTTGTTGAAGCCAAGGCGAATAGTACCGTCTCTTACGACCCTGCTCGTCGCCCTAGTAGTTCTGCGCACGTCGCAGATGAGCTTAGGTCAGTGCATATCATAAGATCTCGCCCACTCCCACTTTGACAGCCTCATCCTGGTCCTCCATCATCGATCACAAGTCGACCACGCATTGAGCCTTTGATATGCGTCGTGGCCGCTTCACGACTCTCTGGGTCATACACCGAGAAATAATTTGACCACCCATCTACTCCTTTGCACCCTAGTTGCTGGCCGGTGAGGCCATCGTACAATGGCGGTGCTTCATCAATATGACTACATCTTTGTCCTCACAACCATCTTCGCTATCCTCGATGCTTGGAACATTGGTACGATATTCATATAACTATATTCGACTCACTACTGACTTGCGATAGGTGCCAACGATGTTGCCAACTCCTTCGCCACGTCGGTCTCGTCGAGATCGCTGACCATGAAGCAAGCCATGCTTGTGGCCGCCGTCTGCGAGTTCTCCGGCAGTATCACCGTCGGCGCCCGAGTGGCAGACACGATTCGGAACAAGATCGTCGAACCTCACCATTACAGCGACTCGCCGGCGGTTCTACTCCTCGCCATGATGTGCATCATCATCGGATCATCTCTGTTTCTGACATTCGCCACGAGAAACGGCATGCCGGTGTCGACTACCCACTCCATCATCGGCGGCATCGTCGGGACAGCCACGGCATCTATCGGCATCAAGAAGGTCAACTGGGGATGGGACGGCGTTTCCCAGGTCTTTGCCGCCTGGATCATTGCCCCGGGGATCGCAGGATGCATGGGCGCCTTTCTTTTCTTCATCACTAAGCGGTACGTCCTGACTCGGCAGACTGCTGTCAGGCGTGCCTTTTACTCCATCCCTTTTTACACGTTTCTCACGATTTCGGCCTTGACTAGTATGTCTCCCTTATCTATGTTGGCTGGCGAAGGTGTTGACAATACATAGTGCTCATTGCGTGGAAAGGAGTCCAAGCATCCGAACTATCCACACGGAACCTCCTCATCGCCGTCTTCGCGACCGCCTCTGGTGTCACACTCCTTCAGGCCTTCTTTCTACTTCCTTTTCTATGGGTTAGAATCATACATGAGGACTGGACCTTGAAATGGCATCACATCTTTCAAGGACCACTGCTGCTTTACCGTCAAGCTCCGCCCCCTACTCCGGCTGGTTTTGCAAAACATCGTATCAAGGACTACTACCGAGGGCACCTCACGCGCGAAGAGCTCGAGTATGTGCGGGCATCTGATACCCTTCTCCGGTCGGTGCAGACATCTCCTGGCGAGATCCTGGATCTTGACAAGGACGACGTATGGATCCTCCCCCCGCCGGCCCAAAGCCCTCCCGCGACACCTCGTCCCCGATCCGAGGCTCGATCTTCGGCAGAATTCATCCCTCCTCGCCCGCCAGGCCCGTGGAACAGCCTCCGGGTGCTGGGCTGGAAGGTCAACCGCATCATGCTCCGGGGTATCGAGAAGGATGTCATCACCATGCAGAAGCGCAACGCGGTGCTCAACTGGGATCTCGAGGATATGCATGCGCGAGCAGC
The DNA here is from genome assembly GCA_037954305.1 of Neonectria magnoliae. Taxonomy (NCBI): domain Eukaryota; kingdom Fungi; phylum Ascomycota; class Sordariomycetes; order Hypocreales; family Nectriaceae; genus Neonectria; species Neonectria magnoliae. The sequence goes on along the minus strand of JAZAVK010000008.1, from coordinate 151,158 downwards.
CCATTACGACAACCGCGCCGAGTATATGTACTCGTCGCTCCAGATCCTCACCGCTGCCACGGCGTCATTCACCCACGGCGCCAACGACGTGTCCAACGCCATCTCACCGTTCACCACCGCTTACGAGGTGTGGTCCTCGGGCGAGATTACCGAGAGTGTGGAGATCCCCATCTGGATCCTGTGCATGGGCGGCGCATCCATCGTGCTTGGCCTCCTCACATATGGCTACCACGTCATGCGCACGCTAGGTAATAGACTGACACTCATCTCGCCCAGCAGAGGATTCTGCATGGAACTTGCCAGTGCGCTCACCGTGGTCATGGCGACGAAGCTGCGGCTGCCCATCTCCACGACGCAGTGTATCACAGGTGCCACGGTGGGCGTGGGCCTTGCGAATGGCGACTGGAGGTGTATCAATCCCAGGCTGGTGGCGTGGATATACTTGGGGTGGATAATTACGGTGCCAGTGACGGCGCTGTTGTCGGGGTGTCTCATGGGGCTTATCCTGAATGCGCCAAGATGGAAGCCATGATGAGAATACCCACGTGGCGAGCGAGTTCAAGTCGTTTGAGGCCATCTACCGATGGGGTTTGATTTGTTTAAGATTTTGTTTTCAGTCTGGGTAGCCTGGCGTTGGGTGGTACACCCGGAGTAGATGGATCAACCGGCAGAGCGCCTTGGGTCTGATATCCGATACCTATTGCGGCGTTTCTGGGACGGAGCGATGCATCCGCAAAATATTTGAATGATACAAATACATGTCGATCTTATAATGTCCCGCACATAACTGCCTAGTATTACATGTTATTGACAGATCTTGCTAGGAACGAACGATGACGACTATTCCGACTTGTCGAAGAAAGCCTGGCCTCATTGCGCAATTTCCCTTGAGAGAGCAACTGGCGGCAGATACGGCCGCTCTGTTTCAACGCTGCAGACAACCCTCCAATTGAACAAGGATGCAAAGAAAGACAGGGTTCGAAGGCGGCAGGAGAAGATGTGAACTCGGAGTTCGGTCAGGATGGAGTGAGCGGTACGAAGTGCTCCGAACTAAGCTGGGTTGCAAACAGGTATTTATGAAACTACCGAAAGAACGCGGGCGTAGAAATGGAAATGATCTGACGTATATTCGATCAGCTCGATCTTACTGTTCGGCGTCTGCGGACCGTATCCAGCTGATAACAGATCTTAGTTTGGTGATCCGGATCACCCAAGACTTGGCAGCCAGGTCAGGGGTAAAGATCAACAAACCGGGGGTTCTCGTCTAGCGAACCAAGCATCGCAACTCTGAAGACTCTACTCGAAAAAGAAAGAAAAAACGCCAGACATCGTATGCTTCCGGTGACTCCTTTTCGGCCGCCCGTCAAAACGTCAGATCAGGTTTTCCGGGCCCGTCACCGTAAAAAGAGGTCGTCCCAACCCGCCCCCCCCCTGCTTGCGCTTGAACCTGAGACGAAGCGGCCCCCGAAATTCAAAGGACGGACTGGGGCGCTTGATCTGGATTGCGACTGACGGACGCTATTTCACCGGCCGGGGGAATCGAGTGGGGTTTCGTCCGGTCTTGACGGAGGTGGCTCCGCAAGTTCGTCGAGGGTGAGGATGGATGGATGGTATAATAACGACCGTCGGTTCCCTGGTGGGTGAGTTTCTCGATATGTTGGTCTTTTCGTGTGCCCCCTTCTTCTTTGCGTGTCTCTCTTTGACGCCCTTTTTGTTCTTTCTTGACGTTCATTCATTCATTCACTCACTCCTTCAATCCTTCACTCCTCCGAACATGTACAAATCCGCTCTTCTCGGCCTGCTGGCGTCGAGCTCCGTCTCGGCCCAGCTTCACAGCCTGGCGCTGGACGCCGGCCTGAAGTACTTCGGCACGACCGCCGACAACGGCTACACCGGCGACGAGCCGTACATGGCCATCGTCAACGACACCGCCGAGTTCGGCCAGCTGGTGCCGGAAAACGGCCAGAAGTGGGACGCCACGGAGCCCGCCCGGGACGCCTTCACTTACACCAAGGCCGACGTCATCCCCGCCATCGCAAAGGCCAACGGCCAGATCCTGCGCTGCCACGCCCTGACCTGGCACAGCCAGCTGCCCAGCTGGGTGTCCAGCGGCGGCTTCACGGCCGAGCAGCTCGCGAGCGTCATCGAGGCGCACATCGCCAACGTCGTCGGCCACTTCAAGGGCGACTGCTACGCCTGGGACGTGGTCAACGAGGCCGCCGCCGACGACGGCGCCTGGCGAAGCAGCGTCTTCTACAACACCATGGGCAGCGACTTCCTGGCCGTGTCCTTCAACGCCGCGCGCAAGGCGGACCCGGATGCCAAGCTGTACGATAGCGACTCTCTCTCTCTGCTATCCTCGGCGCTCTCACTAACACGCTGCCAGGTACTACAACGACTACAACCTCGAGTACAACGGCGCCAAGACCGACCGCGCCGTGGAGATCGTCCAGATCATCCAGGACGCCGGCGCGCCCATCGACGGCGTCGGCTTCCAGGGCCACCTGATCGTCGGCTCCACGCCCGCGCGCTCCTCGCTGGTCACGGCGCTGGAGCGCTTCACGGCCCTCGGCGTCGAGGTGGCCTACACGGAGCTGGACATCCGCCACGCTTCGGTGCCGGCGTCGTCGGCCGCGCGGACGACGCAGGCCAACGACTTCGCCAACGTCGTGGGCTCGTGCCTCGACGTCGAGGGCTGCGTCGGCGTCACTGTTTGGGGCTTCACTGACAAGTACAGCTGGGTGCCTGGTACCTTCTCCGGCGCCGGCGAGGCGTGCATCTACGACGAGGATCTGAACAAGAAGCCCGCGTGGACGAGCATCTCCAGTCTGCTGGCTGCGGCCGCGACTGGCAGTGCCAGCGCTGCTGATACGACCGTCTTGGCTACCACCGCCGAGGCTACCCCTGTCTCCAGCGCTGCTGTTTCCTCCGAGGCGGCCGTGTCGTCGTCAGCTGCCCCTGAGACCACGCCGGTATCTACCCCTGCCATCAGCGCCGTCGTCTCGTCCTCGACCTCGCTCAGGACTGCCTTTACCCCCATCTTCACGCCCAGCGTCAACGTCTCGGCGCCTCCGGTGACGTTCCAGACCCGGACCAGCGCCAGCCTGACCGGGGGCTTCAACTTCTCCAGCCCGCAGACGACCTTCCAGACGCGAACGACGGCCGTGGCTCCCGTCGTCGTCTCCTCGGAGCCGGCGGTGCAGTACCCGACGCTCAACCTGCCGACCAACCAGACCGTCGTCACCACCACACCCGTCGTCTCGGCCGCCGAGTCCACCCACGCCCCCGTGATCCGCCACTCCACCACGGCGTACTCGGCCCCGTGGAGCAACGGCACCTTCAGCACCGCCGCTCCCAACCTGCCCTCCGGTACCGGGTCGCTGCCCGTCCCCACGGAGACGGAGGACGACGAGGAGCTCGTCGCCCAGTACTACCAGTGCGGCGGCAAGAACTACGACGGCCCGACTCAGTGCGAGGAGCCCTACGTGTGCGAGGCCATGAACGAGTACTACTCGCAGTGCGTGGCTAGCCAATAACGAACTACGGTGGGAGGTTTTACGAGAAGGGAAATGGGTTAGGGGCGGTTGTTGTTATACTTGTACATATTCCAGACCACACATAGTTCCAGAGCTCTGTGCTTGATGCGAGAGCTCGCCAGTCAAGGGCAGGATCCTAATGTTGCCGTTCCAATCTTTAACATTCATTCACGAATCCAATCATCATCATTAACAACACGATAGCTCGCCTGGGGTGTCTCTCTGCAAACTGCATCCGCCGTGCTGGCTCTGACGACAACGGTCAGCCAGTGCTCTGCTGGTAAATTGAACCACTCGCCAACACGCCACCAACGCATCTAATATCCAACCGCGTCTCGGCCCGGAAACTCACTTTTCCTTGTGGCGATGCTGGTACATGACGTAGTCGAACGTCAGGTCCGGCAGCCGCTTGAGCAGCTTCTTCAGGGCCTCGTCGTCCAGGAAATGGGCCTTGCTGTAGAGGTTGTCCACCACCAGGTCCCTCAGCCCCCTGTCGGCGTCGATGGTCGTCGTGTAGACGATCTCGCTGGCCTCGGCGAAGTTGTGCGGCGAGATGGTCCGCGGGATGAGGAAGGAGAAGCTGCGGTGGGCCATCTCCTTGAGGCCCGAGATCTGGTACTTTTCCGCGAGGGCGTACACTTTGGCGTGGAGGCAGAGGTATTCGTCTTGCAGGGCGATCGTCTCTTCGCCTGTCAACCGGTCAGAAATTTTGCTATTCTCTCGGTTTGTAACGCTAGGCTTACCGTAGGTCTCGATATTCCACGCCTCGCCGAGTTTTGAAAGCTGCGGTCGCTCGGCGTCTGGTTCTACACGGGGATAACACCCCCTGTACAAGAAGCAAATCATACTCGCAACAGCCTCCGGGTCGTCATCGGGGAGGTCTATCTCGCCGCTCTCACCCTCCTAGTTCCGGTCAGTACGCGAGACAGTAAGCAGGCTGGGATAGTCGTGACCTTGAAGGGTCCGTCGCACGCTTTAGCGAAGAAGGGCGATCGCGTGCAGATGAGGATCTTGTGGACGGGGTATTCGTCGGTGCCGCACTTGATGATGAGGTCGGCATACACGCCGCTTTCGGCACTGGATGCTGTTAGATGTCGATTTGTGGCCCTTGGAAGAGGACTCACGAGATGAGGGCGCTCTGCAGCGCTTTGGAGGTCGTCTCGTCAAGCTTCATGGTGGAAAACTGGCGTTGGAGTTCCAATATCATGGGTGGCTACAAAGACAGAGAAGTGAATTTGCGAGAGTGAACTGCGGGAAGTGAATTGATTTGAAAATTACCGACTAAACTCTCTACTCTTTATACATCATGTCATTGACAGGAACCAACCGACATACGATAGATTACGGCGTGACGCCGTTTTGCGGAGCTGTCTGGCCGCGATAGCCCAAGACCCACCAGCACATCAACAACAGGCCAAACGACACCGATCGAGACGCTAATGCAGCGGTTGCAAACGTGGCTCGTGGCTTCAAGTGCCATGTTGCATGCGAACCGTCGTGTAGAGAGCCTGAACGGCGAAGCGAACCCGATGAGCGCCTAACATATCGGCAGTTTTGGCGGCGTAGGGTAGGTGGGTTTGTTGACGGACAGCACGGGAGACAACACGTAGTTGTACCGGCAGGTTTTGGGCATCATTCCTACAGCTGGTGAGATCGAGTTGGGTTTATGGCGATATCATGTCAAGATGTCTGGTTGACAGTCTGAGAAATGGAAAGGCGGTGGTCGTGAGTCAGCATGGTGACTGAGGATGAGGTGAGATAGGCTGGCGAACGAATGGAATGTGCCCGTAATTAGTATCTTATAGCTTCTTAGGATTCAGCCATCTTTTCCTATATACTATATTCATTCTGATATTAAAATACACGGTACGGAGTATGACATCAACGGTTTTATTGATGAGCGAGTGCCTGTTATACTGGATGCTGCCGGCAGCTCAGGTGTATAGCCTAAAATATCAACCCTTCCCTGCACAGTACATGCCTCAAAGCATCGTCAACTGGCAGAGTGCCTGAGTGGTTAAAGGGATGCACTCGAAACGTTGTGATGCATTGGCTTCGGCCGCGCAAGTTCGAATCTTGTCTCTGTCGCGGATTATCTTTTTTGCCTTTCGAATGACTTCGTTTTTGGATTTTTGTGGATCACATAAGGGAAAGACGATCCGTCTTTCGTCTACTTTCTAGTAGAGTGAATGAAGCTTGACCCACCTGATTGATTCTGTTGATTGATATCCGATCACAAAATGCTTGGCGGTTCCCATGATGCATGGTGTATTAGCCGCAATTGCCAGAGTCGGCGACCGACGCTGACTCGTTTGCAATCTTTCAATCCCAAGATCACTGTCGAGATTCAAGACCTTCCCCATTGCGACTATTCTTGCAGTTGAAGTAATCCCCCACGTGCCCTCTTCCCTGAGCGACGGCCAGGAACGGCGTGCAATGGGATCGCCGTCCTCCACGCACGTGCCGGCGCCCAAGTCTCCAGTTGGCGATGACAGCCAAGAGTTTCCCAGGACCGGGATTATTACAGTCCCCCATTTCCGTCACCGAGCACCGTGGATCCAGGGCCCCGTTTGGCAAGGCCAGGGCGTCTTGGCAGCGCTATCTGCGAGCGATGATGGTGGAGGATCGTCGTGGTGGGTGCTTTCTTCCGCAGGAACACAAACAAGCATAACTCGGTAGCATGGAGTTTAAAAGCGGTTCCCCGTCCGACTCGCGCTCTCTTGTTGGAGGTGCCACAGCGGGATTTGCATCTGTTTCACAGTCACGATGCTCGTCGGATCTACTCTCCTCCAGTTGGCTCTTCTGCCCGCCTTGGCCCTCGGTTCCTCCGTGACGGCCAGAGCGAAGAAGAGTGGCTTTGACTACGACTCGCTCACCCTGCGGGAAGTTGGAGCTCGCAACACCTTGGTCAGTAGTCATCAAGACACCATTCAAGTGTCTCTGCAACTCACCAGCTGCAGGATTGGCGCGTGTGGCTGGAGCAGGACGGCAAGCCCATCTCCTTCTGGCACGACGTCCCTCTGTATCCCAGCGCGAAGAACAAGCGCGTCGTCAACTTCGTCGTCGAGATCCCCCGCTGGACCGACGGGAAGATTGAGACCAAGCGCGACGAGCCTCTCAGTACGCCAGACGCAGCCTCCATCACCGGTCCGGCAATACTGACGCAGCGGCGCAGACCCCATCTTCCACGACGACAAGAAGGACAAGCCTCGCTTCGTGGAGAGCGTCTGGCCTCACAGGTCGTACCCGTTCCACTACGGCTCCATCCCGCAGACGTGGGAGAGCCCCAACTTCGACCACGACTTTACCGGCTACCCTGGCGACAACGATCCCATTGATCTCTTCGACATTAGCGAGAGGTAAGCCACCTAAAATTAAGGAAGTGGCTTTGCTGACTTTTTAGCTCTGCATACACTGGCGAAATCAAGCAGGTCAAGATCCTGGGTGGTCTTGCTCTCAACGATGTGAGATCTTCCGGTGGTACCTTGCAAAAAGATGCCTTGCTAAAAGTGTTTAAAGGGCGGCGAAACTGACTGGAAGGTCATCGGCATCGACGTGACCGACCCTTTGGCTGAGTTTGTTGACGGTAATTACGTCTTATTCATTTCCAATCTTGCACCGCTAACGATCCAGACGTCGAGGACCTGCAGCAGTATCGACCCGAGCTGGCCGCGACTTTCTACAACTGGTTCACCGTACGCCAACCCATCCTACGTATTCCTCGACCTTGCTGACCAGCCACCAGTACTACAAAGTCGCCCGAGGCGACGACGTCCTCGAGATCGTGGGCGGCGAGTACCAGAGCGCCAAGTTCATTGCCAAGACCATCAAGGAGAGCCACGGGTTCTGGGAGGATCTGGTCCGCGACAGGGTCGACTCGAACGAGATCAACTTCAACCAGACCAGCAACAAGAGCTGGAAGAAGAGCTACGTCAAGAGCAAGGACGCGACCAAGCGGTTTGGCATCCCTGCCCAGTCCAACATTCTTCCCGCCGCCGAGCGACCGGAGAAGTACGACAACTGGTATTACCTGGACGAGGACTACAAGTTGGTGGTGCTTCCTAGCAACTAGTGGGATTCTTCATCGCTGGTGCTGGACGTATTGATAGCCAGGTTCAATTTCATGAGGAGAAACAATGGCAGTCTAGTATCGAAGACTGTCAAATTACTACAGCCACAGGAAATTAATTGATGCACATATGACGACGAGAAAGACTGCAAAAAACAAATAACTTCTTATTGGTAGGATAATCTGTTTTCACCAGCTCCAACCCTAATTATTTGCACCTCTATGAATGCGCCCATTCTATAAGTAGTGTGTTCCTGTTTATATATATACCCGAGAGGCCCATCTGCGCCGCTTATGCATGTCCCATCTATTCAGCCCCAAACCAACAATCTAGGTGAATTTGACAGTCTCGTACTGACTCCTGGCTCTGACCTTGGCGCCGTACTTGAACAGCACCCAGGGAACAGGTAACAGAGACAGGGCGATGAACCCGAGCAAGCTGCTTGCCCAATGGATACCCAGTTTCTCGTACACTGCATCAAGTCAGCAACTCCGCTCTCAAGTTGACATTATCCAAAGAGAAGTACATACTCTGAAGCGTGAACAGGGGAAACACGCCCGCAAAGACGTAGCGCGCGAGGCTGTTCGCACTCGACGCGCTCGCCACCACGCTTCCGTGGTACGTGTCGCCGGTGTACTGGATGGCGCTCACAAAGATGCAGAGGTTGCCCCATGCGAACGGGATGATGGCCGCCGCCGGGCTGGCCCACGAGATACCCGCCCGCGCCGTCCATCCAAACCAGAACAGCCCGACGGGCGGGCCGACGCTCCCGATCATGGCGGGATACAGACGGTGCTCCGGCGGGATCTGGTGCGGCGGGTACCGGGCGGCCTGCCGCCGGTACAGCAGCACGTCGCAGAGGATGATGGTGACGAGGCCGAGCAGGCAGCCGATGACGATGGACAGGAACACCAGGCCCGACTCCTCGATGGAGAACCGGTACACGGAGCCGAACGTGTACGGCACCGCGGCGAAGAAGCTGAAGAGCGTGCCGAACTCGGCCGACACGTACAGGCAGAAGAAGCCGACGATGGGCTCCAGGAAGGCCATGCGGAGGGGCCGCGCGACGGCGACCACGGCGAACTCGCGCAGCCGGGAGGGCCACGGCGGCGACGGCTCGACCTTGTCGCCCCGCCTCTTGGCCAGCCGGCGTTTGATGACGGGGTGGAACGTCTCCTGGGTGAAAGCCGCGGTGACGATGGCGAAGACGGCGAAGAAGACGAGCGTCCACTGCGTCCAGCGCCAGCCCTTCCGGTGCACGACGAACGATCCTATCACGGGGCTGAAAAGCGCATCAGCAACCGCACAAGCACACCCACAACGGGGAGTAGACCACGCACCCAAGTCCAGGCCCCAGGAACGGCATCAAGATGAACACGGCCGAGACGGGCCCCCTGCTCCTCGGTCTGAAGGTCTCGACCAGCGACCCGGACGCAACCGCCAGGACGGGCCCCCAGCAGAGCCCGCTCATGAAGCGCAGGAAGCACAGCGCGCCGATGTCGTGCGAGAAGCCGGCGCCGACGGCGAAGACGGCGCCGAGCGGCACGCTGCCGGCGTAGACGGGGTACCGGCCGATGGTCTCGGACAGCGGGCCGCCGATGACGGGGCCGAAGCCGAGGGCCAGGACGTACATGGTCAGCAGGAGCAGGGCGACGGTGCTGCCGACGTCGAACTCGTCCATGATCTGGGTGCGGGCGGAGCTCATGATGGATGTGCCGATGGATCTGACGGGATCAGTCTTGGACTCGCTCTCAAGAACGGGGACTGGTGTGAACGTACGCGAGCAACGCCGCGGAAGAGAGCATTATCACTTGCAGCAGCTTCTTCCACGCCGGCCAGTTGTGGGGGTTCTCCGGAGCATTCTCCCAGTCCAGCTCCGCCGCGACCTCAACGCGCTCGGAATCCTCCTCCCGCTGCTGTCCCAGCTCCATGTCCTTCTCCGTCGCCGAGTCGCCGCGGAACGAGGCTTCGCGGACCTGGTCCTGCATCGTTTCAGTTGAGTCGTCGCTTCGAACAGCCGTCATCGTCCTGGTATCTGTAGCGGCTTGGTATCTGCAGCCCGACTCTTCAACTCATCCGCGGTCATGAATCATTTTATTCTTTCCATCCGCATCAGTCAAAAGCCCGTCGGGGTTCGACAACTGAAAACATAAGCAGCGTTGCGGCAGTGAAACGCCGAGACGCGACGGTGTTCGGGACGAGTATATAATCTCCCCGCGAGGTGCTCCCCAGATGATTACTGATCAGCCAACCAACATATACCAGCTGGGGAAGCAAAGGGACGGCAGCAACGACTCGAGTGAAATGCACGGTAGGGACTAGCAGAGCTGCAGGGCGATTGAGTCATGTCGCCAATCCCGACAGACGATTTGAGCCACTCACGTAGAGAATTCTCAGTGTTACAGCATCACCCCGGATGCCGAGGTTCGACCTGGCTGCAACGCGTCGTGATTTCCAATCACTCACCCGTAACATTTCTATCCAGGAAAGATCGTCACCTACTCTCTCTGGCAGTAGAGATGTCTCTTGATGGCATGGTAGTCCGTGTGACATAATCCGAATGAGCGCGTCTTTGACCACATACTAGCCTCATACTAGGGCTCCCTCGAATTCTCACTGACATAACATGGCCGACTGTTATCTCCAGACACACAATTACCGACAAGAAAGTCCCAATCCTCGGGATTTTATCAGCCGAAGGTACCACATCTTTGAGATCCCAATTGCACCATCGCGCCCTTCATGCTCTGCTTACCTAGTCTTGGCCCAGCACCGTAGTCTGCGGTCTGCCATCCTAGTGATGATCATGTCGGGACTGAGAATAATGCCTGTCCAGGGCTGACGTGGATGCTGCAATCAAATATTTCGTCAATTTAATAATCCGTCTACTCTTGACAGAGGAAGGGCATGGAAGCTATCAACATGCCGCCGACATTACTAACATAAAGTACCACCAAAGGACATCAAATAACGGTTCTTCTTTCCCGGTAGACCTAGCTCGTGGAGACCAATTACTTGCTCTCAGGTTGGCGAGGAATAATGTTGTGTTATTATCAATCTCGGAGTCTTTCTTGGGATACTGGATTCACTCGCCACTCCCGGGCATCCCAGCAACGCCTCTCGCTGAATCGAAGGCTCCGCCCTTCTTATCAAGCATACAGTGTAAATAAGGTCGCTGTTCTTATACGATGCCGTTAATATTACCGACGTTAATCGTGACGTTTCGGTGCCTGGGACAGTACTCATTCCCTCACGAGTTCAGCGTAGTCGAGAAATCCAAGTCGAGAAAGCGATCTGCTGGTTGTACAGTCCGTCGCTCGTGAAGCCATCAACATCCCCAACAGCAGTAAGCTCCACCACCACGAGATCACCAACAGAGGCTTTTCCGACGCCACCTGCGAAAGCGCAGCATTGCTGGCCGTCAGCACAGTCTGTGTTCTAGTCAGCGAAAATGGTGAAGGCATCTTCGTTCTGGATCTCATGTCTTGCGTTGGAGCAGCTAGAGCTATGGCAGAGGGAAGAAAACTAAAAGGACTGAAGACCTTCACGGCGCCGGATATCAGCAACAGAATAACATTTGCATTGCCCTGTGTCGATTACCTTGAAGAGCTCTGAAAAGATTGTCGCGGGAACCGAAGGAGTTGAACTCCTTTCTACACATCTCTTCAAATGCATTTGTTCCGCAGTCGGCAACGGCGCTTACTTCAAACCGATCATTTCCATCTCGTCCGGCAGAATCTTCTCCAGATACGGAGTAGAGAAAGACCACTTCTGCCTACTACTTTGTTTCTCCCACATCAAGTTGACCTGCTTAGTACCTACTCCGGCCGAAGCCCATCGTGACACGGCGCATCACAGGGTAGGACCGACCACTGTGCGGGGCAGAGCACCTCTGGAGCCGGTTCTTTCCAGAGCCGACCTGGACGACGCGATTGAGACGGGTGACAAGCATCACGCGGTGAATCCTTCCGTGGTCTCGGTGCTAGAGGGCGTCGTTCGAGAACACGACGGCGGACAAATATAGCAACCCATATCAACGATCCAGTTCCAACTAGGCGAAGATCCCTCTTCTCCGCTAATGTGAGACGGAGATCGTAGCTCCTAGCGCAGACACGTATGCGTATTTTTTAGGTTATCTTCGCGTTGGAGATCTTTAGATACTAAAAGGAGCCGTGTAGCACAGCTCCACATGTTGCTGAAGGTGACGTCTTCACCTGTGGTGTCGAGTCGACAGCTTCTGTGTAGTATTACAACCGTTCAACGCAACCTATTTATTACACATGGGCCCCTTCCATTACTGTAGCAGTCACAGGGTCCTTTTTGCGACATACAATGTTTGTGTGAACGGAGGGAGCCAGGGCGTACTCGGAAAACCATGTACAACGAACAGCACATAAGGCTCAATGTAACCATATCAGTTGATTGATGACAACACATCAAGCCGAGGCATGAAGATACCACGGGGCAATTGCGTGCTTGGCCCTTCGTGTTGGTTATACCTCGCACTGCTGAAACACAATCAACGCATGTCAGCATCAAGGGGCGGGATGTGGACGAATGTATGATTATTTGGGTTTGGTATTGATGTCAAGTGCACAGTTCTATCCACTCCCATGATTCTCCGTTTGCTTCGTGTCAGATACCGAGTCATTGCATAGATTTCATCTCGCCCTGTTCAAACGCGCAAGTGGCGGGCACATTGCTGGAAATCCAAGTTTCCTGCTCTTATGTGAAGCCCTAAGCAGCCGTAACACTCCCTGAAACACCTCGGAAACCGGAGAACGAGGACGAAACACTCCTCGTCCTGATGGTATTATACAGTATTAAGTTCAAAGCCGTCTCCCAATATCCGTCTTCTTCTTTGTATCAGTCTTTCGTAAAAACGTCTACCTGGACATGAGGTCTTTCTCAGTGATGTAGAAGTCCTTCTTAGCCGCGAGGAACTGCTTATGGTAGGCAGCAAGAAGGTCCCCAGGGAGCTGACCACCCACAGCGACCTTGATGTGGTCGTGCTTGCCGGTCCAAAGATGCTTGATGAACTTGCCGTCGCAGCCAGACCTGCTCTCGGGGAAACCGTTGGCCTCGGTACACTGGAGCTCCTTGATGTCCTTTGGGTAGTCGTAGCGGATGTAGGTACCGAAGCCACCCTGATCGGTGGGCTTACCAGGGCGGTTCAGGCGGAACTCGGAGCATTCGGGGTGCTTGCCGCCATCGTCGGGGCACTTCTCCCACTCGTCGAAGATCTCGAAAGTCTTGTCGTTGTTCTGGGCGACAATGAAACCGGTGTTGAGGTAGACCTTGCCAAACTTGTCCTGGTTGTTCTTGGCGTTGGGGTCGGCAGCAAGGGCCAGCGAGTTGGTCTCAGGGTTAACGTTCCAGTAGTTCATGAGCCATTCGAATGGGAGGTCGAGGTGGTTGAAGATGGCATCGGAGTCTAAGTAGATGCAGGCCTCGTGATCCTTGAGAATCTTGGCCATGATGCCGGGCTTCTTCCAGGAATCACGGCGGTCCTCGTAGGAGTCAATGTCGACGTAGTAGTACTTGTAGCCGTGAATCTGAGCTGCGGAAGGGTAAGCAACAGGATTGACAGGAAGATCAGGATTGAAGCGACTCACCATAAACCCAGTGGTTGAGGACACCAGTGGAAAGACCGTGGATTTCACCAGCGCGGTCCCAGCTCATGCCGTCTTTGGAGAAAATCTGACCAGGCTCGTCGAAGGGACGGCTGTCCAAATCGATGATGCACAGGTTCTTGCCGAGAGGCTTCTTGAAATGGGCGGGACCAGGGAGATCGAAGGGGAAAGCGCCGAAGGGCATGTACTTCTGCGAATCAGGCTTGACCGATGACTTCATCATGTTCTTCGCAAATAGAGTGGTCAAATCAGGAGCGCCGACGCTGCTGTGAGGCTCGGGAATCGACGGGTTGTCCGTATCGGTGCTGGCGATAGCTAGTTAGCTCATGATGAAACAACAAATATCGATCATTTCCGACGGCTCAGCCTGGTGGGGGCGATCAAGACGGAAGTGTCGGTTGCGGCGCGGGGGTGCTCACGTATCGGCGGGTCGCTGCCACGGCTCGAGATGGTTGTAGGCCAGGCCAACGAAGGCGGCGAGGAAGATGACGACGCCGACGACGAGCGCCGTGGCTTTGTTGGATCGCATTTGGCCGAACATTATCGCATGCTCCGCTGGGGGACGAAACGAGGGGAACTCGAAGGAGGGACGAGAATACGAGGTTTCGGGCAGTGCGCGGTTGAGCGAGTGGAAGTGCGACGAAGACGCGAATCAAGACCGGAAGCGCACAATGTCGCCTGACGGGAGAAGAAGAGGAAAAAGAAGGCGAGATGCGGACGGAGTGAAGAAGGGATGGAAAAGGAAAAGGGACGAGGTTTGGAGGAGATGATGGGAAAAGATGGAATGGCAGGGGGGTAGGGGGAGGCGACGGGGGGTCGGAGGTCGGGAGGACCGTGGGACCGTGGCGCTGTGGAAAAGGGTGGAGGGTGGAGGGTGGAGGGTGGAGGGTGGACCGTGGGAAGGTGGATTCCTGAACTGTGGAGGAAGGAGCAACTAGTGATTGAAGGCAATCTGGAGGAGACGATGATGCAGCAAGCAGGAAGCTAGGAGGGAGGGAGAAAGGAAGGAGCGCTCGGGACAGACGAGAACCGAGGCAAGGCAGGCAGGCATGCGGGCAGGAACCAGAGAAGCAAGAGGAGCCAATACAGTGGCCCATCCTCTAGCCACTGTGCTGTCCTGTGCTGTCCGCCTTGCAACGCCCAGCCGCGTCTTCGAAAGGCATGGCGTTGCTGTTGCTGCGGGCGGGCCTGGAATGGATGGCAGATAGATAGCCAGCCAGTGGCGATCGGATTGAAACCTGGGCTAGGGGGGTAACGTCCATGGAGAGGCGAGAATCATACGGGGGGGGGAAAAGGGGACAAATGGGAGACGAGAGATGGACGCTCCAAGGCGTTCAGGCTCAGGGGGCATAAGCCAAGCGGGTGGCCAAACGGCGGGTATTAGACGGAGGACCCGCTGCGCCAGGCCTCGTCCTCTGCACTACTTGTGTCTCTCTACCATCATCCAAGACAGAATCTCTCTCACCAGCACTTGATTCGAGATCCATCCATCCTGTGTCCGCGGATAATCGCAACAGGGGCGCCAAGGCTGGCCCGAGTCTGCCCTAGCAGCAGAGCTGAAGTCCCCTAGACTGTAGCGGGCTGACGGCGGCTCGGAGGAGCACTTCCAGCCCTGGGCACATTGCGAATGAACCCATGGCGTGTGTGAGCAATTAAAGGTGTAACAGGGGGGCGTCCATCGCTAGGAACAAGGGAAATCTGGGCATTTTCCTTCTTTCCATCTCACTCCGGACAGGACGGAGATGAACTTCATCTGGGGAGGCGAAGGGGTTTTTTTTTTTTGGCTCTTTGGCGGGGAAGCAAAACCCAACACGACGCTGTCTGTCTCGCAGATCAGGGATCCCAGCCCTGGGGATGGGACGGTCAGAACCGCCCAAGGGAATTTACGAGACATGATTGACGCGTCCCCAGTTTTGCAACGTCAAGATAGAGATCATCGGGAGTGGGAAATTTAAAAAGAAATTTAAAATTTAATCTAAGGTATGCAACTCAACTCCTTAGTGGATCGAGAGCGCGACGAGGTCACGAGGGCGAGACAGGACACGCTCTAGATTCGCGACGCAGACCGCCTTAAAACCCGCCCCCTGTCCTGTCCTGTCCGGGTCCTCTGCCTTGCGTGGCCGACATGGAATCGATGCTACCAATCGCAATGAGAGAAAAAAAAAAAAAAAAGGTTGGGCGAAGGCTGTTAGACGAATACATTGATTGCCACAGGCAGGGATGCGACTTGATCCATCCGTCTTACTCGTCTCCACCCAGAACCGGCCAAAATCCCAGCCGATAATGCCTTCTTCGGCGGGCTTCAGACTTCGGGCTTCCTGTCTCGGCCAGGCGATAATTTCAGTCCAGGCCTCGGTCCGGGTTTGGTTTTGATCCCTTGCTGCGAGACGCCATGATGATGGCAAATTGGACAACAGAGAGAAGCAAATCCCGATGCTAACTCGAACCAATATCCCTCCGACAGTTTCTTTGTTCCGTCTAGAGTATGGAACTAGCAATGATTGTTCCGTCTCTACCCTTTTCTTACTATCTGTCTCATCAGAACCTCCTCGCATGACACTGCATCATCGAGCCGGTCAGCAATGAGATGGCCAGGACGGAGGAAACCCAACCGGGGCTCCACCGTCTCTCCTCCATCCCGCACACAGTGCCCAGGCATCTCGTCCTTCTCGTGTTGCTTTCCAGCTTCCATGGGCAAAACCGAGGTGTTCCTCGTATTGCAGCCCCAAGGTGGCCTGTGGCGGCTGACGATCTCACCAGGACGAACCGGCACTTGTTGTTTTCGTTTCATTCGCTGCCAACAGAGAGCTCAGCCCGTCTCCTGCCACACGCTCTCCCCAGCACCGCCACCCTCAGCGCGCAGCCTCAAGGGGGCTGGAATAGAGTATGCCACCTGTCAAGCGCCTGCAGTGCCGTGAGGCTGTGCTAAAAGATGGAGCTTATCGTACATACTATGCAGGACATGTCGTGATGCTACAAACCTGAATGACTGAGAACTCGCCAGCAATCTTCCTTGGAGTCTTTGGTCCATATGAAGCCGGAAGCTGCGTGTATCGCCCCATATCCGCTCCGCATGGCGTACCACAGAGTAAGCGAGCATCCGCTGGACATTCCCCATCGTTCTCTCCGAGGGAACTTTGGCTTTGACCCTAGGCCTGGCTTTGACTGCAGATAGGCGACGGCCTTTGCTGAGGTTCTTTCGGCACTAGCGCCTGTTGGGATGGCCAGGTAAGATTACGTACCACTTCGCTTCGTTGCTGACAGGACTGGATCCGAGCCAGCTTGATCCCTGGCCAGTGCTGGGTTTTTAGGCTCCCTGCCTGTCTGAGACTCCAAGATTTGACTGGTGTCAGTTTATTACTATGTGCTGCGTCCAACACTCTACACAGTGTCTAAGTACTAAGCAGATATGAACAAAGCATAACGCCTAATCTAGGTCTCAACAACTCCTCCTAGCCTCTAAACCATACCAGCCAGACCCCCAGATTCAACTCAGCTCTTCATAACCAAGTGCAAGAGAAACCAAAGTGAAAACTCCCATAAACACCCCTCCGTGACCAATCCACGCCTCACCCGCGCTGTGCATTAATCTGCCGACACCAGTCCCGCCCATGCGCCACCTGGTAGTCGCAGAGCCGCGTCTCCATCACGATGCCAACGAAGCCCGCAATACAAATACCTCCGCTGTCGCTCACGCTCGTTGCCCCGAGGCTGAACTCCCGCTCCTCTACTGGCACGTTCTCCATGATCTCCGCGAAGCAGTTGACGTACACTGCTCCGCCCAGCAGGCCCTCCCAGAAGATGATGACGAAGACGATGTAGACTGATGGGATGAAGAAGAGGACTGCGTGCAGAGTGAGGAGCATGAGGTTGCTCACTTGCAGCACCGACGGCAGGTACAGGTGGTGAATTCGGAACCACGGCGTCGAAGATCGGGATATGAAGACGCCCAGCTGGTATAGGAATCCATAGAACGGATAGAACCCGCGGAACTCCGAAAACGGAGACTCCTCCAGCGGGAAAAGTAGCGTTGGGGCAACGCCCTGATTGATAGTATACTCGGCAACGTACACCAAGAGGAGCGGGAGCATGTATGGGAAGAAGAGTCCCCTGGCTTTTCGCAAGTTATCCCGAAAGGACGAACTCGCAGCTGGGGCATGGGCCGAATACGCCGTGGACGCAACCGATGGCCCTGGAGCAAGCAGAGCCGTCGAAGCCGTTCCCTGCGGCATCTCCTCCACATCGTCCTCGTCGAGATCTTGCTCCGGCACAGCATCGTACTCCTTGCGCCTGGGTCCGTCTTTCAGCGGCCCCCGTGGCAGGACCACAAAGAAGCTGATGACCATGATGACGGGCAGGCACGCGGAGAACAGCAGGCTGTCTCGGACGCTGAACCCCCACCAGTCCGTCAACATGACATACAGCCCCGCGCCGACCAAGCCCGCAGCCCCCGTCCCCGATCCCCAGCCCGCGAGGCTCACGTGTCCGTAGTAGTGCGTCAGGCCGAGGAAGCTCAGCTCACCGCCGCCGCTGCTGAGGCTGGCGAGGACGACGCCCAGGAGCTTGACGGCCACGGACTGGGTGGCGGGCGTCAGGGCGACCATGAGCATGCCGGTCGAGGACAGGGTGATGAATATGAGGATTCGGACGCCGTAGGGGATGCGGTGGATGAAGTACGGGGCGACGAGCTTCGTGAGGAAAGAGGGCATGACGTCGGCGAGGAGGACCACGCCCTTGGGGAGCGAGCCGACGAGGTCCTGGGCGGCCGAGAGGATGATGACGTAGAGAACATTGTTGATAAGGCCTGCGATCCCGTTAGAAACGTCGCGCTTCCCGCGAAGACACTCGGGTCGACTGCGACTGACCAAAGAGCCAAAAGGCAGCAATCACCCTCATCTCCGGGTGACCAAAGATAGACGCCAACTTCGCGCGATAGACGGCCCACGACGACGAGGGCGAGCCGGGCAACGGCAGGAGGCCGGACGAGGCGGGCGAACGACCAGACATGGCAGCACTATCGAGAAGAAATATCAGGGCAAATCCAACATCGCGTATCGCCTCTGGTGCGTCGCCGGTTGAGAGGAGATTCGCGCGAGACTGACTGCTTCAGATCGTGTGACGGCTACCGAGATAAGAGTTCCCGACCGCTGGGTTAGCGGTAGCGGCCCCATGACGTTGATCATGCTGCACGCAGCGCTGCGTCACAGTGGTGGTTGCAGTGGAGATGGCGCCCCAACTTTCCGTCCTCTCTGCAAGGGTTCAATCAAAGGTGCAACTGGGAGTCCTAAACCTCCATATTATCTTGGCTAAATGCATTCTTGCATCTCTGCACTAAACTCGTAACTCACAGTATTTTTTTTTAGCACAGTTTGGTCTTGTTGGACATATATTACACAGGTTCCATGCAAGGTTTTGTCAAACGACCACCTGTCTCATCAAACGCCTTCATCAATCGACTTTCACTGCAATTTTAGCCTCTCCAGAGCAGGCACTTTGGCCCCCACCCAAAGTCCCAGATTTTCACTGCAAATCTAGCCCTCCCAGAGCAGACAAACTAACCTAGCCTGCAAGAGGTAAAAAAGACTCGACCAAGGCAATTTGCTTCTATTTTTGCTTGCGGTTATTCCTGACCTTCCCTCATTCAAGATGCTGTTAACACGGCCCGACCTCGTTGGTTAACATCCACCATACTGTGAGGATGGTCTATCCACTCTAATTGACAGAGCTATTCTTGACAACAATTTTCTCAGGTTTCTACAATCTTCAAGCACCTCAGCTCAATGCCTTGCTTGAGGGGTGATCTAAAACACTTTTCTATCTAGTCTATTTAGTCCGGTGTTCACGGACATGGAAGTGTGCACCAGAAAGAAATAATGACAAAACCCGGTTGGATTTCACGACAACTGATGTCGATCGAAGACAGAGAATGTTACTGCAAACAGCAAACCCAAAGTCTGATGAACGTCAAAGCTTGCATAAATTCCCATTCAAAACATGTAATACCCACAGTTCACCAGGCTTTGGCCGCACTTCCACTACCGATATCCAGGTCGCATCTAAACGAACACCGAATTCCCGGGCGACGACGGGTCCCGCCGGTCGGTCCCCCCGGCAAAATCCCGGCCCAAACATTTTTCTTTCTGATCGCAACCCGCCAATCCTCCCGATCGCATTACAGCGCCGAACGCCGTGGGATTACGCCATTGCCCGAATTCAACGCACCATGTACCTATAGCTCTCGAGTTTTCCTCCCGACTTTCACACGACAGCCCTCTTTCACCATGGCCGACCAGTGCCCCGTCGACCACAAGACCCGCGACGCCTGGATCTCGCAGGCTCGCGAGGCAGAAGCCCAGAAGGCGCAGGCCCCGATCCAGACACAGCTCAGGAAGCCCTCCGTCTGTCCTGTCGACCACGCCGCGCGCCCCGAGCCCAAGTCCTGGACGCAGACCGTCTCATCCTACCTCCCGTGGGGCTCCTCCTCCCCCGCCGCCGCCGCCACGCCCGCCGAGCGTCACCGGGGCGGACTGGACACCGACCGGGCCGTGTCAACCATTCCTCGAACCTCCGGACCCCCCGCCGTGTGCCCCGTCGACGAAGCGCCCTCGAAGCCGGCGAATCACGAGATGGAGACTGGCATGGACCCCTCCGGCAACTGGGTGTACCCCTCCGAGAAGATGTTCTTCGAGGCCATGAAGCGCAAGGGCTACGATGCCCGAGTCGCCGATATGAAGACGGTGGTGCCGATTCATAACGCCGTCAATGAGCGAGCGTGGAAGGAGATCAAGGAGTGGGAGGCTCCGTACCTCGCCGGCACGACGTAAGTCCTCATGCAGCGCGATTATCTCGACGGGAGACCCAATGGAAGACCAGCGGGATGCTAACAACCTCCAGTTGCGGCGGCCCCAAGCTCGAATCCTTCGCCAACAAGAACCACAACATGACTCCGACCGCACGCATCAACACCATCCTCGGCTTCACCGCGCCCTTCGACCGCCACGACTGGGTCATCGATCGCTGCGGCACCCGCGTCGAATACGTGATTGACTTCTACGCAGGACGACCGGACGGCAAGGGCGGGCCAAGCTTCTATCTGGACGTGCGGCCGAAGCTGAACACTTGGGAGGGTGTCAAGATGCGGGCGAAGAGGTGGGCGTGGCTGGCATAGACATGGTCCCAGTAGCTCAAGTCGTCAAGAATGGTGTACAAAATTAGATGATATATGATGCATTTGGTCAGGCGTTCGGAATAATGTATAACACAGGGTGCTGGTCATGGAGGGCCTGGAGGAACCAGTCAAGGAAAATCTCCCATGTACTATATATTACAGGACTGCTACAGTGCTTGTTCGATCTTGTTCATCTTTGAGGGATCTGAATCCCAACCAACCGAGCGAGTCTAGGTTACTTGCCACCTTTAGCTCGGGGCTGTCCCGTTGTTCATGAAACATGATAATCGGGTCTCGTTCGTTCTGCCAGCGTTCATGCTATCTTCACTGGTCCTTCTTGGTGCGAGAATGGGCGGTGAATCGCACAGGTGCTGTTGTCTCGAACGCCTGCGACTCCAGGTTCCACCCCTTGGCAGCCATCCCATCCCACAACTCCCGCTCAGTGAAGCGTTTCTTGTACTTGCTCAAATCCTCTCCCTCATCCTTTCCATCATCGGTAGAGCCTATTTTCCAGAGACTGCACGGAGATTCCTTCCCACAGAAGATCTGGTCCAGCTTTGCCGTGTAGCCCATGTCTCTCTCCATGAGCCAAGCCATCTCCAAGGCCATGAACCAAGAGCCGATTGCGTGAACCGACTCAGCGCCCTCCCAGAGTAGGATCTTGATGGGGACTCGACGGCTTTTGTGAGACCAGATGAATAGGGTATGCATAGGACCATCGACCATTGCAATGTTAATGCGAGGATGACATCCTCCCATAGCATGCCAATAACTTTCCGCCATCTCGATTCGAGCGACCGACTGGCCGTGGCGGTTGCGGATAACAGGACTCCAGAGGATAATGTGTTCCCGGCGGGCAACTTCAGCCGGAGTCAAGACCACCCCAGTCTTGAGATATTCATGGAAAAGAATTGTGGCTCGCTGGCGGTTGAGACTGGTCATGCACACACTCCGGACCCCAAGGTAGTTCATCCAGAGATGAGCAAAGACAAGACCAATCATCAAATAAACAACGCTGTCGTGGTTTTCAACCGACCTGACGAGAAGTGTTCCGACCAGGAGGCCTACCAGACCCACTGCGGTTTCCTGGCTTGCTTCTTTCGCGTTGAGTTCAGCGAGGTTGTCATGTTTCGCAAAGTGAACGCTCAAGGCTGCTTTGCTTGCACCAGCTGAGACGCCACAGAGTGCGCGGAGAGCTTCACCTATGGTGAGGGCCACAATCTTGCCATATGGGCCAAAGTAAGGACTGTACAGCTCAAGGAAGAAGGCGGTGTCGTTGAACATATCAGCGAGAAACCTATACTTCTTCGCATCCGGCTCGATGCGTAGGCCAAACTGCTGGGCGAAGACAATCGTAGCAACGCGAGACATTGCATCCTTGAGGATAGTCAGGAGCAAGGCGAACGTCGCAGAAGAGTTGGCATCACCGACTCCGAGGCCCTGGAGGAGAGCACGGTTGGCAAGAAGAGCGGTAATGGTAGAAAAGAAGGCTTGAAGAGAGTCGAAGGTCTGGTAGGCGAAGTAGTCATCCGAGACGGAGTGTGGGAATCCGACCGGGAGGAAGGCGTCATAAACACCCTTGCGCCACTCGCGCAGGGAGCGAAATAGGAAGCTGTTCGACTTGTCCTTGGCCAAGATCTGTCGAGAAGTTAGTGAGCGTCGTTGCAACGCGGGAGATGCACGTACTGGGATGATCTGGTTGTCGGGAGTGTGCACCCAGCGCTGGGTGATGTTGCCCGACTTGTCCAGCTCGCGGATTTCGATTTCATGGCCGCGGCCAAGAAGAGTAGTGATGCCATTGCGTCTGGTTGTCAGAGAAATAGCATCGAGAGGATCGGAATCTGCTTGAGCACGAGGCTCCAATCCTGCATCAGAGGCCATCGCGGTGGGCAGGTCGTTGCCACCTAAGGACTCGTGGATGGCAACGGATCTGGGAACGAATTGAGATCAGGCTAGTAGGTGCATGGAGGATCAAGGTTGAAGTTGCGCATGTGTAGGCGGGAGACGGAAACCCAGAGTGGGTGGTTGTTTGTTGTAGGTTCCAGGTTTGTAGGAGCACGAGTGCGAGAAGGCGTGAAGGTGAGCTTGCGGTTCACCACCAGGTTTCACAGCTGGCGGCCAGCTGGCCGACTGTTTGTCAGATTGTCACAAGCAATCGCCAACCAACTATTTCGCAATTGAAAACGCTAGGGCGCCTGTCAATTGAAGTTTAAGTGCCATTTCGTATTATTCTGTTGTCATAGGCATTAATTATCATGATCGGCTATTGTAGCTCGGAGTGGTCATAGTAGACGAGGTCCCAGAGCCACGAGTGGTGTGCTCTGGTAACAGTCAGTTTATCGTATAAGTAGGGCAAGGTATGCGCGGTGTAATTCTGGAAGCATTCGATCCTGAAAATTTGGAAAGAGAAAGACATTGGATGGATAAGTAAGTACTCTAATAATCATCTACATCGCACGGTCTTCTGGGCTATCGCTTGACAGCCTGCCCGTTCTCGTTGATTAAATACTCCTCCGTCTTGATGGGACCCTCCCCAACACCTGTCATGATAACTCTGCTAATGCCCTCCTTAAGCGTCGACACAAGGCTGCCGTCGAGCTCCACGGCCGACTTGATGCTGGCGGTGCCCTCCTTCCAGCCCGTCACCTCTGCCAGGACAGGGTAGAAGGTCCCCAGGATAGCGCTGGCGTTCTCCTCCAGGTAGTAGACGACGCAGTTGGGGCCGGCATCAAAGGTGTAGGCGGCAATCGTCTTGCCGGCCTTGGCGTTGATGGCCTCGACGGCGCGAATGGCAGCCTTGGAAATGTCGTTCATGTAGAAGATGGGAGGGTAGGTGTCGGCGCAGGTGGCGTGGAACGAGTTGGACTCGCGCATCGTGACTTCGGCGAATTTCGCAAAATCTCGGCCCTTTACGGCCTCCTCCATGGCGGCCATGTTGGCGGGGACGACCTTGGATATCCTCTGCTGGAAAAGCCCCGAGGTGGCCACGGTCTGCTGCATGCCCGAGGTCGACGACACGCCCTTCTTGGCGGCGCTGGCAACCAGGATCAGCGCTCGCATCTCGGGCCAGTGCTCGGCGGGGGCAATGAGCTCAGCTTTGGAGTCGCTTCCATCGTCCTTGTCTCCCATCCTCCACGCCACATAACCGCCGAACAAACTGCGGCAGGCAGACCCAGAGCCCTGACGGGCAACGAGCGACAGCTCCGAGGGCGAGTCGGGGAGCTCGTAGAGGAGCGCGATGGCCTTGACGAGGGCAGCGAAGCCAGCGGCAGAAGACGCAAGGCCCGCGGCGGTGGGGAAGTTGTTCTCGGAAACGAGCTTCACGGGCATGGCCGACAGCTTGGGCAGAGAAGCGTCGGCGGCCTCGAGAGCCGCACGGCGAGAGCGCAGCTCGCGGAAGCAAGCCTGGGTGCGCGCACCAGAGACATCAGAGGCCTCACCATTGAGCGTCAGGCTGTCGCCATCGGCGTAGGAGCTGGAGCAGGACGCGGTCGTCAGGGTTCGCAGGTCGGCCTGGGAGAGGGTGACGGAGAGGGAGCTGTTGGTGGGGAGGTTGAGCTTGGGATCACGCTTGCCCCAGTACCTGTCGTCGAGCAATTAGATATTGAATAGGGCCGTTGGAGACATCGGAGACGCGTACTTGACCACGGCGATGTTGACGGGAGCGGTGGTGCTGGCCCGGTAGACCTTGGTGTCCGCCATTGTGAGGAAGCGGAGTTGTGGATGAAGAGTTGGAGGAGAGCAAGATCAATACAAGAGACAGAGGTTCAGGAACGAGTCGGGTATTTGTTAGCGACAAGCTCTGCGACCACACCGACTTGTCGGGAAGAGTTGGAGATTCCATCCCGATAGCTTGAAGGACCAGCGCTGATGAGGAGGCCCGATCAGGTTTAGTGCGGGGTCCAGCCCCTCAGTTGAACCCCTGAAGCCCCTCAACACCAACAAAAACATCCCGACTCAGGGCTGGTATGGTGCGTGGAACTTATCAGCGACAGGTCACGGGGAGAAATCTACGAATGATGAAAATCACAGTTTGCATCGGGTTTGTTTGTTGAATTTTTTTCATTATTCGCTCTAGTCTACGCTGGTATCAAAATCACCGAAAGCACCTGTCCTTCTTGTTTTTCTTTCCCCTGCTTCTGCCTGGCCGGCTTGGTTTTTGTATGCCTGTGAGATACGATGATGTGCAGAGCATCCTCGTCCTGCCGGTCGAAGCTACTGCTTGTACCGAGCAGGTTTGATCTTTCTATCTGGAGTGGTGGCAGACTGTTTAATACGCCGCGCGGCTCTGTTTCTTGCCATTTGGCTGCAGGACGCAGCGGATTACTGTGGCCTGCATAATGTTGTGCCTTATTATGTTGTTGTGTGTTGAGAAGGATGGGAAGTGGACTGTGTGTATTTTGTGGGATGAGATGAAGCTGCTTTTGTCGAGGAGCAACAAGCAGCTATGTATAAGTAGGGTGTGCGGCTGGACTTGAAGCTTTTCGAGGCAAAAATTCCACTCGACTGGATTTTTTTCGTGTACTGAGCAGGCTTGATCTCTGTATTCGGAGTGGCGGTAGTAACTGTACATGCCTCGCGGCGCTGTGTGTTTCCATCTGGCTGCAAGGCGCAGCGGATAGTTGAGAATATAGAAGAGACATGACTGAACTTGAAGTCCCCGAGGCGATAAAGCTCGACATGTTGGATTTGTTGCTTGTACTGCGCAGCTTTGATCTTTCTTTCTAGAGAGTGACAGTGGCTTGTTTGGTGTGCTTCTCGGCTTTGCTTCTGCCATTTGCCTGCAAGGCGCAGCGAATAGTTGGGCTGTAGAGGGAGATGGGTTGGAAATGGGTTGGAAATGGGTTGGAAATGAAGAGGAAGCATCATGCGCCATCCTCAATAGTAGGTATGGCGTTGCATCGCAATCCTCGCTGCGGCAGTAGCAGTAGAATGAGGTCTTTGCTGAGCCCGAGCACGAGGCGACTTCTTGGGTCCCATGATTTGCTCTGGGGTCTGGTCCTCCACCCAGGCACCTGGCGCGAACTCGTCTGACTTGAGGTCACGGCGCTGGTGAGGACCCCTGAAGCCCATGGACTGCTCGTAGGTCTGATCTTGGACCCAAGCCCCGGGAATGAAGTCGTCGCTGGTCTGATGGACTCGGGGGAATCTCCTCACGACGGTGTCGGGAGACTTCCGGATGGCGTGGTCACCGGCCAAAGGCCTAGATGCGAATGGAACATTTGTCTGGCGAGTTGGTAGGGGCTTGCGCTTGATGGGGGAGGGGGTCATGTGGACTGGCTCGTCCTCCACCCAGGCGCCAGGCATGGGCGGACCCATTTCCGACTTGTCGTCGTAGCATGGAGTAGAGGCATAAGATGGTGGTCGGGGGTAATCGTCTTCCCGGATCGGAGAGCTGGGGACGTAAGAGTCTTCACGCTCAGTTTGTTGCTTGAGGTTGTGTTGCTGTCTCTCGACCTTGATCCGGTCGTCAGACAGGGCGAAGAACTGGAAGGTGCGTGGCCCGTGAGGTAGGACCCTGACATTGAAGATCTTCATTTGTGCAAGAGCCAGGTTGAAGGTATTGTTGATTCGCCCAGTGTACTGGACGCTCTGCTTCCTCATTGTCTTGAGCATCTTCTTGAAGCTGCGCTCCTGCTTCCAGCACCAGTACTGATTGTACTTGAGCCCCTTGACCCAGTCAAAGACTGAGCTTCGCTTGGAGTCGTCAAACGCCCAGATGAAGGAGTCGACGACAAGGTAGTGTTCCTCGTCGTAGGACAGCGTCTGGTTTGGTTGGTGAGGTGCCTGGCTGTCGAGCAGTGCCACGGGCAATCGGTGCACCGACGTGGTTGCCATGATGAGGGGAGCCGCGACTGATGGCTGAGAATGGCCCATCATAGGACCAGTGGGGGTGTACATGGCAGTCCCGTTCGTTTGGGGCTGGTAGTTGTTCTGCGTGAAGGAGTCCATCTTTGGCAAGGGGGTTTGTGTTTGTGGTTGATGTGTGTTTGAAGAGAGTCAAAGAGAGTGGCTTGCTTGTATGTATGTATGTATGTATGTATGTGTGTATGTGTGTGTAGAGAGAAGCAGCGAGTGGTTTGGTTGTGTATGTATGAGATGAAGCGAAGAAAGCTCTCGAGAAAAGACAGAAAGGGTAGTAGGACAGCAAGACAGTACTGGTGTGTTTGGAAGAAGTTGGAAACACATATCAAAAGAAAATCACATCAAAGGGAAATGGCTGTGGCTTTGTACCCATCCAGGACGCCGGGCTGCCCAGAGAGGTCTCCTTGTAATCGGAGAATGCAATATTTCTGGCACAACAAGCTTTGCGGGATGGACCGGCAGGGTATATCGTAATTGAGTGGAACCTGACAGCAACATCATTGAGATTAGGCGATACCTTGGGAGTAGAGAAGGCGTTAAAAATAATATCTTAGAATATCTTGATGGTTACTCGAAGGGTAGGAACTTCAAGGACCCAGATGGCCCTACGGTACCGTGTCTTTGGGGCTATCTCTATATCTACAGCGGTGGTCGTCATGGCGGTCTTCTGGTAATGCCGTCGTTCTCCGTTGATTGATCTGCGGTTGAGAACTATGATCGTTTTGCATCTTTTTCCTTCTGCAACTCATGTCGGCCTGAAGGACCGCGCAGCGCGGTCCGAGAGTGGTCACAGAAGGCACCCTCCTGGTATGTAGAAGGGACATCTGAAGAGGTATTCGCCTCGTCCCTTTGGATGCCAAAGGTGTAAAAACATTATAGAACCTTGATGAACTGTGAATTGCGACCCCTTATGCGAAGTAGGCCTATGTATAAACTATGCAGGGCTGCTAGGAGGACATAGCCCTCATTGTGGCAAGTGTTCACGCCATCAGGAAGTTTGCCCCAGGGCTGCCCTAGGTCCTAGTAACTGTGGATAATTATAAGAAAAGCTAGATGATGCTAACAAGCGATATCTGTGCTGGAAGAAGAATCCTGACCGGCTGCCCTAGGCTTAGAGCGCTCGCCGCTTGATGAATCTAACGGCTTCTCCAATGGCGGATATCCGCGTTCGGAGTTTACGACCTTGATCGGAGACTGGGCCATGCCTAAGCTGAGCGGGTCGAACAGTGTCTCGGGCGAGGACCATCATGGTAAACCTGTTGACCTTGGCCAGACAGCCAGATGTGTCCAAGGCACCGTTTAGAGCTGACCTAATTGAAAGTTTATGGTCCATTTGCGATTTGGATTTGCGAAGATATTAAGACCTGGATGGCTTGACACAACCTTCGGCAAGGATGTTAAGCGACATCGGCCGGAACTGGGACCTTGCGGACAACCAAGGGCCTCTGTCTCCCCAGGTGTCACAAAAAGCATGAGATTGGTTGAAACAGACAAGAATGAACTGACGGGAAGCTCAGGAACATGGTTAACCTGGATTAATCCGTGGAAGCTAGTAGTATCTAGCCAATAAACACACGGCTGCATGAAGCCTTCTGGGGCAAGCTGAGATACGTGACGTCATGGACCCTTTTTACCAGTTCTGCCAAGGCCCAGAACAGCTCTAAGCCTTCAACGCTCCTGTATAGAGCACGTGTGCGCGCGTTTGGGACTCCGCGTCCTCTTTACCTACAATATTATTATTTTCTCTCATTGTGCTGTGGTATTTCAGCTTTGTGTTTTCGATATCTACCATCAACCAAGATGAGCCATGTATTATGTCGTGCGACGTTCCGCTTGTCTTCCGCAGCGCGTCCCAGACCATGCTCAACTTTGGGCACCCACCAACGTTCGCTGTTGAGGCGCGTGTCAGTGACTTCGGTTTTTGGACGCTCATTTTCGAGATCGCATGCCCTGAACGACGGGGACACAGACCGAAAGGATGAAGAGCTTACCGAGAAGGCACGTCAAAGAATGCGGCGCCAAGTCACGTCTGGGAAGAGTGCGCAGTCCTTGGAGAACGATCGACCATGGCACAGAGAGGGAAGCCATGCGCAGCCAAAGTCAACTTCGCCTGACCCGACAGGAGGGGACATGACGAAAGGTAAATACCCAAACGCCAGTGTGCGATTGATCCATGGCTAACGCTGTCACCGTTTCAGGCAGGCTCTTGACGACCCCGACTCGATTGCTCAAACTTATCCTGCCGATACCCTTCCACCCGAAACAAGAACACATAAATGAGCCGATCGAAGGAGAGGAGAAGGGCCAAGACGAGACGGTTCAGCCATTGGCAATTCTCGTCCATCCTCAGCAACCTTTGTCGTACCTGGAGAGGTTAATACAAGCGGAGATTCCGCCATTGCGATACAATGGCCGCGAAAAGCTCCCAGATATTGTGTTCCGCGCAGAAGCTGACCAGGAGGAATCCCACCAGAAGAAGGATCGGACTGACAGCAATGTTGCCTCGTACTCGGGCCTTGGCCACGAGGGCCCGGACAGGAAGGAGGCCCCGTGGGTGCGCTGGAGTGGAAGCACCGAGGTCGGCGATTTTATTCGGGACGCGGCTCGTGGGAGGGAGTTCGCCATCGACATCGAGGGTCATGGGAAAGAGTTGCGAGTAGCGGTACCAAGCTTCAAGGACCGTACCTACTACATGCGGATGCAGTTGAGGCGTATGTCACGCGAGATTGATGGAATGGTCAAGATCAAAAGCGAATGCGACAAGATTGCGAACAAGGGAGCCCATCGCCTTGCTCAAGGCGGATTCGGAGCTCTCGCTGGATGGTGGGGAATTGTGTACTACATCACTTTCCACACGGAAATGGGATGGGACTTGGTTGAGCCAGTCACCTACCTCGCAGGATTGACCACCATCATGGGCGGCTATCTGTGGTTCCTCTTCATCAGCCGAGACCTCAGCTACAAGGCGGCTTTGAAGATAACGGTGTCGAAGCGCCAGCAAGCGCTGTACCAGGAACGCAGCTTCGACCCGGCCAAGTGGGAGCACCGGGTTCACGAGGCAAATGCTCTGCGAAGGGAGATCAGGATGGTGGCAACAGAGTACGATGCGGACTGGGATGAGATGAAGGACCTGGGAGAAGAGGTGAAGCAGGTCCTAGAAGACGAGAAGAGGAAGAATGGTGGCGGCAAAAGCGACAAGCTAAAGGACGATGATGACGATGGCGATGGCGAGGACCGAGAGAGATCATCATCACGAGACGAGAAGTGAGTGATGGGGCGGAAGCGCCGTCTGTATGTTGTTGGTGTTTAGACCGTTCGGGACATCGGCGTGTCCGCCGTGGGGTGACCAGACGGAGAGGAGTCGTGTGATTGCGACGCCTCGGCGCTGCACTGTACAATTTTGCAAAGCAGATTTCCATATACGGCGCACAGCCCCGATAGAAGCTGAAAAGAAACGCAGCTAAACTCGAGCTAAGTCGGCATCATCTTTGACTCAACATCTCCTGCTTGCTGGCGGGATAAGCAACCTGAGGCATGGGGTGATGTCTTGGATGACGTATAAGTCAGCGAAGCGGGCGGTATTCACACGGCCCATCGCTGCAGTCTACGGTGCATATTCACAGTCTGGACAGTGCGGCGCTGCCCCTCCTCGGCGACAGCCTATCCGCACTACACACTTTCATCCCACCTCACCCCACCCGCCTCAACCAACAACCACCACGACAACAGACGCCGTCGCTCACTCCACCACCAGCCTGACATCCAACCATGGCACAGACGTTTGTCACGATCGCCTCCCACGCGGTCAGCACATGTCCGGAAGCGGCAGTCTTCTAAAACAGTTCTGGGCGCGGTCCAGACGCCGGTTCCCCTCGCCGTCCTCATATCATCCCGGACTAGCTGCTTAAAAGCTGGAGGTCAATCCCTCCCCCACCCCCTCACCGGCCGACACCGCAAGGCGCGAGCGAACCACTGTCCCCGTACTCCGTACCATGGCGCCCCAAGTCATACACCTGCCCGACGGCCAGACCTTTACCGTCACGCCCGTCTTTGCTGGCCTCGGCTTCAAGAGCCACGAGCTCAACACCCACCACAACGCCTTCCCCATCGGCTGGACCGTCGTCCTCAACACCGAGGCCGACTCGCCCGTCGCCGACTCCGACGACGATGACGACGACAAGGATACCGACACGGAGCGCCACGGCACCGAGAACGGCCACGGCGTCGCTCTCGACGGCGACGCTGCCGCCGTCCGCGTGAAGCGCCATTTCCACTCGTTCGCGAAGCCCACGCTGCAGGGCGACAATCTCTTCATCTCGTCGATTGCGAACCCGTCGAACACCGAGTTCAAGCCGGCCGCCAGCCCCACCCGGCAGATCGCCATGATGCTGTGGATCACCCTCTACTGGTACTTCCACCAGCCCGAGCCCGATCCGCAGGTCCCCGCCGCCGCCGCGAGGACCACGCCGCTCGGGGCCAAGCCGCGCGGCGAGTGGAAGATCAACATCAAGCGCGACGGCGTCTTGCGGGGCCGTAACTTGATCCCCAAGCTGGAGCGCATGGGGCTCATCGCCTCGGCCGACACTGCTGTCGGCACCAGCGTCGACGACAACGGCGAGGGCTGGACGCAGATGTTTGTGTCTCGCCGCATGTTCTGGCAGCTTCCGGGACGTCTGTTCCTCTTCTCGCTGCAGCCCAACAGGGCCATGGCCTCGTTCCCCGGATCCCCCACTAGCAGCCGCCCCGGATCTCCCATTTTCGGCGAGGCTCCCCAGAGTCCGTTCCGGCAGTCGTACAACCACTCCCCACACTCCTCGTTTGGACGCCTGGACAGTGACCTCCCTGGCGGGCCAACACCGACCAGCATGGGGACTGTCCCCAGCTTCCCAGTCGGTCCCTTCTTCTCCAGCTCCCATCTTCCGACCTACTATCCGCCTGCACCGCTTCAGTACATCTTCACCAACAACATCCGCCATCCACTTCGCCCCAAGCCCCCGAGGATGGGTGAAGTGTTCTATACTCGTTTCGTTCCTAGCGTTGGCCAATACCTGTCATTCCGAGTCGCATCAGCTTCCCCAAAGCCAGTGCCATACTATGGCCCCGTTGGACTCCAGCCCCCAGACCATGCTCACCTGACTACGCTCAGCGATACGTCTCTCTTGGAAATGTGGATGGCGAAGCCGCGTGTGAATGCTTTCTGGAACGACTACAACCCGGACTTCCTGACTAACTCCCTGAACCTGCCACATTCATTCCCAGTCATCGGACAATGGGATGGTGTGCCGTTCGGGTATTTTGAAATCTACTGGGTGAAGGAGGATATCCTGGGCTTCCACCTTGGTAGCGAAGCCGGGGAATGGGACAGGGGACTGCATGTGCTCATTGGCGAGGAATGGGCGAGAGGCAGGGTCCCTATCTGGCTGTCAGGCCTGGTCCACTGGTGCTTGACATCCGATTACCGGACCATGAACGTTTGTCTAGAGCCAAGGGTGGACAATGCAAGGTGAGACAGTCGCTATCTACATCTACGAAGCACATGCTAACAGTTATAGGTTCTTGCAACGTCTTGAATTTAGCGGATTCTGTCGGGAGAAGCAGATATCATTCCCTCACAAGCAGTCTTGGTATGTGCGCATGCGTCGGGAGCAGTGGGAAGGGCCTGCACTCTGAGAAACCTGTTTATTGGATGGTCGAATGACGGCGTGGATGATTCGTGTGCGTTCAACTTGATGGATTCTCGTTTGTTGAGCAGACGGCGATACGAAAATGAGAGCGAGCGATAGAATGATGAATGAGCTGCAAGGACAGTACTGGATATTTGACTTGGGGCGTAATGAGACCTGGTCTATTCTTTTCAGGGGCTTTATCTTACTACAGTCTCTGAATACAGTACTTTTCTTGCTTTTCGGGGGGTATCGGCCTAGGTGAGATGTGGGTTAAGGATGGGATTCTGCCCTACCAAATTTGAAACCAACTTGAAGACCAATTCCTACACTAGAAGTTATCCTCGCTCAGTTAAGTTGGACGAATGCCTAAAGATGATAATCTAGCTATACTAACTCAAACTGCGACTCGTTCGGAGCAGGGTTAGGATGCGACAGACCCCGATACCATGTGTGACAGTGAACAGCAACCGAGTTCTCGAGTTAATCAGTAAATTCTCCAAGTTTATATTCAGTGGGTGATGTTTCTTATCTAATAATGCTATATTGAAATGGTGTGCGAGTAGTTGTGGAGGATCAGGGACAAAGAATGAACGGCATTGTTCGTGAACGAACACCTGCTATCGTACGAATTTCCCACCCGCACACTGGGGTTTCTTTGTACTCTACGTAGAAGAATGCCTCGTGGCGACTTGTTCTAGGATCTCCTCTCTAGAACAAGAAGGTGAATGATTCAAGAGGCCATGACGGGGCTAGGATTCTACATGCCCACTATTCACTATATTATATATAATATCTTCCATGACGCATGATACCAGCCATACCTACTCATTTTAACCACACCTTTTTCAACCACCCATGCTTTGACTGCCGGTATAAGCTGACAGTAATCAAATTCAACTTCATGTCCTCCCACCAGGACGAGCCCAACGAAGAATACATCCGCCAGTGCTTCCAGCGAGGCCACATCCCGGCCACCTCCGACCCGCTACCCGCCAAGACGTGCACCAGCTGCAAGGCACTATTCCGAGGAGTCAGAGACATGTGCATCCCATGCTACAAAGAATCTTACACCAGAGAAAAAGGCGAGCCTCCGAGCCTTCCTGACACGTTCCTGGCGAACTGTGAGAGATGCAAGACCCGCACGCTGCATCTCGGAGTGTCGTGGTGCGTTGACTGCTCGGCTGTCGAAGCATGCGCGACGTTTCCTTTGATTTGCGAAGAGTGCGAGAGTATTGTTGATGTTCCGGCGTTTGTGAAGGATGGCTATGGCGGGGTGGTGGAGATGCTCGATGTTGAGAGCCTTTGGTGTGTGAAGTGTGGAGGTATTGCGGAGTCCTCGGCGAGAGCTTAGGACTTCTCGAACCTGACGAAACTTCGCAAGACTGCTGAGAGAGAGGGTTTATATTAAAAAACAACGAGATTTTAAACGGATTTCTCTTTCCGAACGACACGAGCTTGATCCTTTGAGAATGGGGTTACTAAATGCTTTAGTGAGGGGAGATGCAACTTAATCGCAATTTGCGGATCTGGAAAAGGATGCATAATGATCCTAGGATGGATAGACTAAATAAGATTATAAAGAGTCTAAGAGCTTAAATATTCTGACCAACGGCGCAAGCCTGCAATCTAATATAGGATGCCTCCTTTCGTTGCCACTTCATCCAGAGATGCCACCTGCTTCAAAGGTTCATCCACTAACGATGTCTGACCAAGACCCCCCAAGAGCGTCGCAAGTGGACAATATACGAGCGTGACAAGGCTTCAGCAGCGCGGTAAGCGCTCAGTGTAGCCCCGAGGGTCCGACATGGCGCCCCTAATTAAGCAGCGGGCGGTTAGAGACTTCGAAGGAGTGGATCTGAACAGGATCAGAATTATCGCCGCAGTCGAATCCTTCAGGTTACAGGAATCCTAAGAGTCCCGCTCCGGATGTCACTTACTCGGGCGAGCGCTAATTCCTAATAGACCGCGCTTCAAATCGACACAACGCTAGGGACTAGTCGAATCCTGAACTCGTGAGTAGCTTCCTTTTCGGGAGTCGTTCTGCGTAGGTTATCGAGTTAAGCATTTCTCGCCTCGCCTCCGCTGACAGGCTCCCCCGTATTGACCAGAGGTAATCCCTGATCCAAACCGGGATAGGTGTCCCATACGAACGCAGGGGGGCGGTGATCGTGGCCCCCAACGCGCAGCGGATGTGGCGCAGGCAACGACCTGCATCATATGTTGCCGTAGGCTTGTCAATACTTAATCTGGGTAGTCTATAGAGCATATACTAGTACGGCGGCGTTTCATGTGTCTCCACATCTAGTCTGCTAACCCTGGTTCCGTACATATGCAGTCGGACTCAGAAGGCTTATCGGGCGCTTAATCGTCTCGAATTAGATGTCCCTAATTAGGCTTCATTAGACTGCTGTTCCTTCGTTGTTCGTTTCTGCAAGGGCTCAAATCCTTATGGCCTCACAGCGACCTATCTAAAGGAAAGGACGAACAAGTATATAAAGGTGGAATAGGTAGTCTTAGAATCCATCTTCATCTTCTATCGCATTGCATCAACTCGTCTTCACTACATCCTTGCCCTACTTCGCCCAAGTTACTATCAAGTTTATTGCCTTTCTGCACATCAACTTCGTCATCAGCACGATGCGGTATACCGTCACCTTCGGACTTGCTCTTGCCTCTCTAGCGGCTGCTGCTCCAGCTCCAGCTCCTCAGGACCCTGGGGCTTCTGACCCAAACGATCCGTGGAAGGGCGTCATCGATCCCTGGGGCATATACGGCCAAAAGCCTGAGATGACGAAGCGGGCCAACATTGAAGTTGTCCGAGACGAAAGTACCCAATCCGGGGGCTTTCGCATCGGAGAGCTGGATATTGCCGGCCATGAGCTCCTGGAGCATGCGAAACGCGCCACTGGCCCTACCATCGACGACTACGTGGGCTTGATCCCGGGCTGCGACAGAGACCCCAGCGATAGCAGCGTGCCAAAGCCAGGCTGGGCGGTAAATCAAGGCGTCAAAATCCCCAAAGAGGGCGACAATGATCAGTGCACCACCGGCCATAATGCCGACCATTGCTGGACCGAGTACCGTCTTGTCGAGGCGGCCATCGAGTACTTTGCCTGGAGGAAGAGCGGCTCCGCCCTGAACTGTCCCGCAGATGCCGGCAGCTCATGCAGCATCGCCATTCAGACCTTGCAGCAGAGCTGCTCCGTCACCGGAACCACGCGCACGGATGGTTACGACTACAAGATCTTTGAAGCTTCCATCGGGGTAGGCCTCGATCCGCAAGGCAAAGCAATCAAGGGCGATCTTGGCCTCAGCACGAGCCTCACCCACAGCTGGGCCGACACCACGCACAATCTGCGAAACAACTGCGCCGGTGATACCTCAACCGTGACGTGCACATGGACCAATCCGAATGGCGTCAAAGAGAACCTATGCCACCAGATCTGGTACGCCGACCGGGTCGCGCACATCTGGGGCCAGGCCCAGCGCGTCTGCAACAAGTGCTCCTCGGGCAACGTCCAGCAGAACACGGGCGACGGCAACGTCTGCGTCCGCGGCCAGATGGAGTTTGACTTCCGCCTCCCCCTCAACAAGCTGGTCCACTGTGACGGGAAGTGCGACTCGGAGGACCCCGGCCTGAACGTGCCGCCCAACGGGGAGCGGAAAGCGTACCAAGAGGTCAAGGACTGGAACCTCGTCCCGATTCGGCCCAAGAAGCCCGAGGAGCTTTGAGTATTCGACTCTTCCAGCACGGCTATCGCAAGTATGACGGACGGCAAACCCTGCAGAGTGAGCGATGGGCTCTGCGGGACAATGGGTATTGCATTGCTTGTATAGCATAGCTTTAGCCTTTTCTCTCATATAAGTAAGGTTATTTAAGGTTTATTCTAGATTACAATCCTATATTAATATAGAGTAAGGTATAATAATAAGTCCTCAATCTCTCTGGACTTTTGCAATGTTTGTAGGTGTATGCTTCAAGCTCTATGTCCAGCCAAATTTGCTTTATGAGTCCCCTGTGTCGAATGGTGACTATCTTGTTGAAATCTTCAAGGGACTACACTCGTAGCTCAGGGTGTCGTCTCGCCTCGGGTTTTATCGATCGGTGTCGGGTTTTTGGAATCTTTGCCCATTTTCCCGCGATACAGATAGTCCGGTTCTTGTTAGTGATAGAAATGAAAGGATTTGGGTTAGTTTGGGCGAGGTCTGGGATGTTGGGTCTGAGGATCGAAATGATTGATGCCCTTGATTTGCGGCTAGGTGAAGGGACTAAGCAAAGTGTTAAGTACATGAATTGATTGATGAAATTAACCATGTGCGAAGTTTCTGCTATCTATGGCAGCTGGGGTTTAAACCCATCGTGGTTGACTTTCTCGAAGATTAGATGGTCTTCGCAATCCCTTGGATTGACAGAACCTTGAGACAAACCTCGATGCAAAACTGGAATGAGTACCGTGCTGAGTCTGACGGGACAAATCGTTGTCTTGTAATTTAGGATCCCATTTAAACAAGTATCCAATGGGCCTTTGCAGACACGCCTTATCATTATTCGGTGCTCACGAGGACTGACTCTGCCTTTCGTATGGGTATTGAATTTAAATGAACACCGTTTAATTCGTATGTCTGAGAGATTCTACTCGATTATTCTCCCAGCTCGACTAGGAGCTTGCCTCCACTGATCTCGCCTTTTCGCATCCTGTCTAGGCCCTTGTTTACATTGTGTAGTCCGTCCTCCACGTCAATAATTCTCGGCGGCACGAGGGCGCGAGTAGCCAGCAGCCGCTCTAGCCAGCTGGACAAGGCCTCGCCAACTTCGGGGACCTCGTGGTAAAGCTTAACGGGGATCGTGTGGAAGATGACGCCGGCGGGTTGGTCCTGCTTGGGCAGCCCGCTGAGGCCTACTAAATGGGCGGGAACGGTCGGCTCGGTGGGGGGCGTGCTGGGAGGCGAGTTGACTTGGACGGCTCGCTTGCTGGCTTCCTCGGGGCCGAGGGCGCGCAGTAGAAGCTCGGCTGTGTCGTGGCCTCGCGTGTCGATGCCGAAGCGGAGCTTGCCCTTGGTGTTGGCGCGGAGGATGGCGACTGCTCGCTCGGCATCGTGGCTATCGACGAGCAGATCGGGTCGGAGGACGGGGTTTTCCGAGATTCTCAGCCCGTGCTTGGCGTTGTCAACCACGAGAGCAACCTTGAGTCCGACTAGACGAGCTAGCTGAACCGCGATACTTGCTGATGTGGACGATCCGCCCCAGATCGCGATCCAGTCTCCCGCCTTGGCTCCCTCGCTGGGCAGGATGCCCGACAAGCACTCCCCCCTGATATCTTCGGGTAGCGACTCTTCCGCGATGTTTCGAACAATGTCGAGGATGTTCGGGCCGTCGTGGGCCTGGGTGAAGTCGACGCCGAGG
Organism: Neonectria magnoliae; assembly: GCA_037954305.1. Classification (NCBI taxonomy): domain Eukaryota; kingdom Fungi; phylum Ascomycota; class Sordariomycetes; order Hypocreales; family Nectriaceae; genus Neonectria; species Neonectria magnoliae. The sequence goes on along the minus strand of JAZAVK010000008.1, from coordinate 113,816 downwards.
CAGATCCCCAGCGCCAAGGACGCCGCGACGAAGGCGACGCCGAGGGTGGCGCCCTCGCTGACGGTGATCTCCTTGGGGATTCTCACGACGTTGAAGTCGGAGGCTACTACGTACTGTTGGTATGTGGCTTTTCGGAGGTCTCGGTAGTCGGTGGAAATGACGATAACCTATGGATATTAGCATGAGCAACACTCGTTTTATCATTTCAGGCGACTAACCTTGTCGTTAATCTTGATTCTTGAAGGTCCCTCGGCTGCCCGCACAACCGTTCCAGCGGCCTCACGCCCTGAGATGTAAGGAAGCTCTGGAATTCCAAAACCATAATCACTAAACTGTTAGAACTAGTAGGTGTATCCAGCCAATACTCAACTCACGGGGATTTCCAGTCAATGGGGTTCAGCCCAATGGTACTACTCCGAACCAGCAACTCATGGCTGTGTATCGTAGCAGGAAGCGCATAACCACTCGTCAACTCGTACTGCTGTCTTATTCCGTGCAAGAGCAGAACGGTCTGTGTATCGGGTAGTTGGACAGCAGGGCTGGATTGTGCGGGTTGAGTGAAAGCGCCCAGTCGAGACTCGAGCGATTCGATTGAGGGCACCGGAGCGGAACGAGGCACATCGTCGGATTGAGTTACTGCTGGTTGGAACCCTTGAATATGCTCGGCGTCTGGTAGCTGTACATCGTTGGTCGGCTCGGCCGTGAGCGCCACGAAAGATTCGCTGTGGCTCATTATGGCAATATGTGCTTATCGACGCAAGTTGGTCCGTCTATGCCCTGAGCAGTCGATTGGCGTTTGTTGTTCTGATCGACTTCGTCCGGATACCGTGTGAACGTGCTGAGCTTCTAATGATGTACAAGACAGCGTAACGACGAAAAACTGCGACCGTGAGTCTATAATTAATCGAGATCGGTTACAACGGGACAGGGCTCGTTTTGTTCGGTCCCAAGTTTGGCCACCAGAGGAGTTAGCGGGCACATAGCGGATGGCGTCATGAGGACCACTGCCGAATCACACCTCAGTTCGATATCCCACGCCCGCATTTAGAATGACGTGACTAGAGGAATTGTCGCAACCTGGTGGTGTTGAGTCCCGGTGTCGGGGTGAGATGCAGGGCCCCACATGGACGATGGTGTTATTTGGCCTATCGATCACTCAACTTGGCGTTTACCGGATACGCTTCAGGCTACTGAGGCGTTTTTCTGTCTGTTAGCCAATGAACTGGAGTTGGTGATTTCCTCATTGGGTGTGGTTTCGTGCTTCCAATAGACCCCATGTGTCTCGGCTGGCTTCCGACGAGCTGTTGGCCGATGTTCGCCTACGTGGGATCTTGACGATTGGCTCTGAAACGAGAATCTAGCATATATAACGCACGAGAAATAGACTTGAAAGACTTTACCTCGAAAAGGATCTAGGATCTCCCATCTCCATGTATCTTACGGATGCACACAGACTGCACAGCCCGGTGAACTGCCGTGAAGGATCAAGCACGCGTGCCTCGACGATAACATATTGATAACTCCGCAGGAGTTTGTGGGGTTTCTGCAATCAATTGACCCATTTGAGGCTCGCTGTGTGCTGCCTCGGATGCATATGGATCCATCTGTCGGGGTACGTCGATGGCGCAAAGCCCCTATACGGATGACGCCATCACAGGATTGGGCGGATTGCTCCCAGTTTCTCTTACAGCGCATAACATGATAACTGATAAATGTCTACAAACGTAGTCTGTAGTAGTCTAACCTCCTATCGGGTAGCTTAATGGTCGACACGACTTTCCTCCCCGGGCTGAAACATCTGCATCGGAGAGGGTACAGTTGCTATGGGTGGACCTAGAGATCGTGACTGTTTCTTCACTGAGAAGAGCGATATGATGCATAGCGCCGATTTGACGCCCTCTTACCCCAGTAATTACATCTTAAAGCTCGGAAGCATGCTGTGATTTTACTACCAGACGTGGGACACAGTCCATCCCACTTGAGTCCGATGCTTCGCCTAAAGCTATTCATGATAGGCTACTCTTATCAGATCGATCAAACGCTGTCCTTAAATCTATGCATCGTAATTTAGAATTTTGGGTTAATTTGCTTTCTTTCTTCAGTGAGAAGCTAAATCACATGTGAATTGTGGTTCTATTCTGGCACATGCGCCGTCACTAAGATCGACATGCCTATCCAGGAATGTGAATAGCTCTTTAATGAGAACTCAACACATCTTCTTAATAACACAACACCAAAAGGAAATATTCATGGTGAAAGCAGAGGAAGCCTTGGAATACGTCACAGAATCTTATGTCACAGAATCTTAAAGTCAGTATATGGACCCTTTTTCTACTTACTGTAAGTTGAGAACTGCGACTCAGGAACAAACTATCCTTTTAACTTCATTCACATAAGCTCCAAGTACGTTGCTCAATGTCAGCATATCTTATTTCCGCCCCGTTACAGCCTCAATTTCCTAGAAGATGGTTAAAAGCAGCTCATGTGTTAATGAAAGTAGTAAGCATGCGTCAAAATATCCTTTTAGTAGGAAAATCCAATTTCGACCTATGACTATTCGCCGTCTTGTTTCTAGGGTCACGAGGCAAGCTCTTCACTTCATTTGTACAGTCATTATCAGATAATTTGTTTCGGAGTTTTATTATTTTATATTATAGGGTTAAACTTGAGCCTACTTAAAGCGCCTACTGTCTAATTAAGATAGAGGCAGTACCCATTCCAACCCATTACTTCAACAGAGGCTTCAGGAGCTCAACGATATCATCCTCCGTCTTGCCCTTGAGACCAAGAAGCTCGTTGTCCGTCTTTTCGAACTTTCCGCCGTTCTTGGGATCGAAGATAGCGCGGAAGAGGTAAGGAGCAAAAGTCTCCATGTCATAAAGTCCCTTGGCGAGTCTCTCATCAGCCTTGGCAGTGAGGTCATCCAGGGCGACAGGAATAGGGGCCCACGGCCGCTCGGGAGCAACCTTCTTGGCAAGGGCGAGAAGCTTGTTCTGGGTGGTAATCAGGTCGTGGATGTAGACGACGCGGTTCTTGGTCTCTTCGGGGTGGCTAACCACTCCGACTAGGGCATCGGCCACAGTGGATAGGGTGGTTGTGCTAAACTCGATATCGCCGCCATCGATGATGATGGGCTTCGACTGCGAGAGGTCGAGGATAAAGTTGTTCTGCAGTCCCCAGTCGAGGAAGGCGGCGTTGTAGATGAAGGAGTATGACAGAGAAGTCGACTTGGACTTCTCAATGAGAACATCCTGGATCTTGACCTTCTGAGTGAAGACAGGGAGCGAACGAACGGAGGGGACATCCAGGTTGGATCCGAACTCAGAGGGGATGAAGCGTTGAACACCGGCGGCGATAGCAGCGTCAATGAAGGTCAACTGGGAGTCGATGGCAAGGGTTGTGAGGGTGGAGATGACGGCGTCTTGACCCTTGAGGGCGGACTTGAGAGACTCGACCGAAGAGTAGTCGACCTCGACAACATCGGTGCCCTCGGGGAAGGACGAGCCAGAGCCGGCGCGCTTGAGGACGCGGATGTTGAACTTTCCGGACTCGACGAACTTCTTGAAGACAACGGAGCCAAGGGCGCCAGATGCACCAGCGATGACGACGTTCTTGATGGCAGACATTATGGATTTGGTAGTTTCTTTGTGTTGACGAGTGTTTACTGTTGAGTGTTGATTGTGAGTTGATTGATGAATCTAAACACTGAAGAGCACAGGTACTACGAACTATATACGCACTCGTTGTTCCATATCCCGTCACGATCATTCCACCGTTGGTGGCGCTACCGCCACTTACTCATGGATTTTGTCGAATTGCTCGCCTAAGGTATGTCGTGGTGACAAATGAATTAGCCCATGTTTGTTCCCTGGCAACCTGGAAAGTCTCGCGCCGTGGGATATGCCGAGTGGGATGCCGGGCGGGATGGCGTGCGGGATGTTCGGGGGACGGACTAACCCCATCAGGCTATTAGTCACTCGAGACGCTTGTTGAAGCTTGTGAACCCTGTCTCGAGATCTCTGGACATGGATCGCGGTGGATCTGGGCCATCCCGCTCGGCTCATCCCACCGGATCCGGCACATCCCATTTATCCCACACGCCCGCCGGTCTGGGACCAACAACAACGGATTACGAACCTCTGGACACTGACACTGCTCGGCCTGTGCTGTGTACCGGCGCCGGCCTTGTTCATCGATCGCATTTCCAGTTGTGATCCCACCTGGGCTGTTGTTTTACCATCTGGTGCTCCCGCTGCTTACCTCACTGAGAGACCGCCGCAACAACACGGGGACTCTATCATCTTTATCCCATCCCGACCCTGAGCTTCCAGTAATCGCGATGCCCTCCGGTACCGATCTATCCCACGATCTATCCCGCGATCTATCCCACCCGGCTGTCGGCGTGGAAGGGGATCCATTTGCCCGCTGGTTGGTCTACCTCCCACGTTCCCCGGAATCCACTGCTTTTCTTCTGTCAGAGTTGAAAGTGGGATTCCCGACGCAGAAATTCAGAACCTTTCTAATCAGTGTCTCAGTGCGGCGCCGGGAGATCAGGCCGTCAGTCGACATGTGTGTCATTGTGGGAAGGCCTTCATTAGAAAGGAGCATCTCCGGCGGCATCAAGCGACCCACGGCGAACGGAATTTCATATGCACAATATGCCAACGGTCGTTTACTCGCAAGTCGGTTTCCATTGCCTCTGTCATATGAACGACCTCTTGCTGACTGCTGACTTTATAGTGACCTATTGCGACGCCACCTGACCCGTCACGATCTCACCTCAGCGCCAGATTCCCGACGAGGCAGAGCCTGCGACGCTTGCCATGCGAACAAGACAAAATGTGACGGAGGCACCCAGTGCTCTCTCTGCTCGAAGCGAGGCATTAGCTGCACCTTCAAGCTCGCTTCTTCCAACGGTCGAGCAAGCGGAAGCCCAACCGGTGCGAAGAATGATGATCAGCCCACCACAGATCCCGCGCTGCTCTCCGGCCCCTCGACGACCGACGAAGAAATGAGGCAGGACTCTCCAGCAGCAGTGCCTGTTGGCGGACTGGGCTTCGAGTCGCGGCACCCGAGCGACAATCCTGCGGTAGTGGGATTAGCCCGGTTGGCTCGCATTCTTGCATCACGCACCACGACTTTGAAGGCAGACTTTCAGATTACCGATAAAGATAAAGGATGGTTTGAGGCGAGCAGTGATGAATACTTGGGGCGTTTCCACGAGGGCTGGCCTGTCATTCATGCTCCTACTTTCTACACCGAGTCACTTCCTATTGGGTTGACTACGACCGTGGTCATGATAGGCGCGTGGTTGAAGGACCCGGACGAAACGAAGGACATTGTTCTTGAAACCCACCGAATTCTGATGGATAGGTTCTTTGAAGAGCTGGTGAGTATTTCCTCATACTTGGTCAACCGTGGCACCCACTTACCACTTGCAGTCAAAACCTACACCACGCGACCTAGCTGAGCAGCCTTGGCAGACGGAGCTGTATCAAGCAATAGTGTTAAATATCATCTTTGCATTTTATTACGGGGTATGTAATATACCGCCATGCACAATTCAATTATCTAACAAATTTGTTTAGGACGAGAAGGTCATCGCCAGATCCGTCCTGCTCAAGGGAATGCTGGTTGCAGTTCTAAGAGAGATTGAATTTTTCGTCTGCTCAAGCTCTGGACACCAGCAGCGGATTCACTTTCCTGGTACCTTCTTGCCTTGGGTACAATCGATTCGGGAACGCTGGAAGAGGTACTGTCTCTAGTATGATTGATTTCAATTCTCAAGCTAACGACTCAGAACAATCGCATCTTTGTACAAGATCGACGCATATTTGTCAATTGCCCGATGGCAACCACCAACCATCCACCGAGAAGAGCTGGATGTAGCCCTTCCGTCAACATTTGCCCTCTGGAACGCCCACGGCCTAGATGTCTTCTTCAAGAGACTGCCCCAGGAGCCAGCCGATCGCACAAGCTACAAGCTCTCGGAAATCACGAACAGCCCAAACTCGCGGGCGAGATCATTACTGCTCCTCGAAGACGTGCACCTCGCTCTGTGCGGCTTGCATCCAGGAATATGGAACCACTTACAAATAACTCGCCGAACGGGCGCTGTCGGACTAGATTCCCTGAGATCCCTGGCATGGCACCTCGAATCGTGGAAAGCAGAGTTGGAGAGGATATCTCAACAATGCAGCCAAAGCTTCCTCACTGAGAAAACAGCAGGCCTTCCGTTTGTAGCCTACCTGGGCAGATTCGACGAGGACCCGGCTCGCGAGAGACACGCTGCAACGGTCCACATCAAGTGTCTCCTGTCCGATGCTCTGATGCTATACCACATCCAAGGAATGCAGCTATATGCCGATGTGCGAACGATTAGCGCTGTTGCGACGTACATGGACACGCCAATGCAGAAGGAACCGTCAACACCACCTAGGATTCAAAATTACGAAGCCCAGCTTCATGAATGGGCTGCCACGGCGGAGAGTAGGAGGGCACTGCTTCATGCGGTGGGAGCCCTCAGGATGCGCGAAGCCGTCGTGGACGCCAACGAGCCCCAGACAAGATACATCGATCCAATTTCTTACCTCGCAACCTCCATGAGCGCTCTGGTGGTATGGGCGTGGATCATGTTCGCCGAGGCAACATGCAGCTGTATTCCGACTCTGGACCACATCAACATCGGGGTTGATCCCCCAGACTTGCAGAGCACCGCGCGGCTGGAGAACTGGATTCATTCGGGTGGCACGGCAGGATTGCATGGAATTCCTTTCTGTAGATGTGTTGCAGATGGGTGGATGGCTCAGTTCTCGGCCACTCTGCCGCAGGGAAGTCGTAGATGGGCGCTCGGCGATGATATTGCGCCCATGCTTCGAGCTCCGCGGAAGTTGTAATTTTAAGTTGTTAGTTAGGATTATACCATTGGACGGCGTTGCCTGATTAAATCACGACATTGAGAATAAGACAGGTGTTCATATTTCAGGTGATACGAACCCGGGACTGGGGGAATCCAGCCGCGCTTTGAAATCATGTCGGATCCCGAGGTCCTTCGACATCTGTAACTCATAGACCAAAGGGATTTTTAACTCTGACAATAAGCTAGGTGTGATCTGAACCTAGTGCATGAGAATTTGTCAGCGCTATTTCTCGACGTAGGCCAAGAGAACTTGGAGAAGAGATGTGTTACGTACTACAAGAGTGCGTCAACGAAGACCACGTCACAAGTGCTAAAAGTAATTCGGTTGCCGGTTTTACAAGTATATAATTACCAAGCTCTAATCCAGTTGAAGCATTTTTGCAACCTGTTTCTTATCTACAATCAACAATGCCACATCTGACCCTCTACCTGGCCAACGGGTCCTGTGCCCTCGTTTCCCACGCCGTCCTCCTGCACTTTGAAATCCCGGTCACTATTGTGGAGATGAAATTCGGCCCCGAAGGAGTTGAATCTGCAGACGGAACCATCTCTCACACAGATTATCTCAAGATCCATCCTCAGGGCTACGTCCCGGCCTTAGACGTCGATGGAGAGATCATTACGGAGCTATCAGCCATCCTCAACTACATCTCCTCTCTTGTGCCCGAAGCAGAACTGTTCACAGATAATGGACTTGGTCGTGCGAGGGTATCCGAATGGCTGAACTGGCTTTCTGGCACAATGCACGCTGTTGGGTTCGGCATGATGTTTCGACCTGGCCGTTTCACCGACGACCCGGCCACTTTCGATCTAGTCAGAGCGAAAGGCAAGGATGTCATCCACAAGTGCTTTTCTAGAGTCGACACACGGATCAAGGACAAGGAATTTGCTGTCGGGTCTGCCTTGACAGCCGCGGATTTCAACATTTACATCTTCTCGCGGTGGGGCAAAGAGATCGGGATCGATATGGAGGCAGAATACCCGAATTATAACAAATTTGCTCGTCGTCTGGAGTCCGTGGAAGGTATTAGGAAAGCACTCGAGGAGGAGAAGCTCAAGTTCATGTACTTGTAGCATACCATGAGCCAAACTATTTTTAAGATACTAAGCGATATTAGAAGCCGCGAAGTTGATGGACAAAGTGATCGAGTAGTTGCAGAACAGCGGAGTGACGAGAGACAAGAAAGTAAGGAAAGAAACCAATTTTCCGAATTTCATTGCATTCATTAACTACTAACTCCTTAATCCATGACCTGCTATCTAAATGCCTCTATGTTGCTGTCGACGTTGAAGATCCTGTCGTTGACGTCCCTTTCGTTGATGTCCCTGTTGTTGTTTCTGACGTTTTTGTGGTCGTCGTCAAAGTCCACGTCGAGGTCGCAGTTGTCGACATTGTAGTCGACGACCACGTGATATTGTTGATGTACAAGTTCAACCTGTTGCCCGCACCACAAAACACAAGCGTATCGCCCGGGCACCTGAAGTTACAGTCGGAATTGCTGACGTTCTTCCCCGGCGTGGCTCCCGTGCTTCCGTTTAGGTTCAAGGTGTTGCCACACCAGCATTCCACGCCGTACTCGACGCCAGCGTACTTGTAGTCGTAGCAACTCTCGAGACACATCTTGATCGTCATCTTGTTGTCGTTCACGACCTGCTTGCCAAGGAGGCGGCCATTGGAAGGTTCCAAAATGCATGAGTAGTTGGTGAAGTTCTTGTTGCCTTCGAAAATGGAGGGCGTGGCTGACTTGGTGGCGCTGGTTGTCGTTGATGTAGTCGTGGTGCTGTCGGTTGTCTTTGTTGATGTTGTAGTGGTGTCCTGGGAAGATGAGGTACTGGTATCCTTGGAAGTAGTGCTACTGCTGGTAGAGGAATCAGAGCTTAACGTGGTTGAAGTTTTGATCGTAGTTGTGCTTAGCGCTGTGGAGGAGGAAGACGTTGAAGACGAAGACGTGGAAGAAGTCGTCATCACGGCCCCTTTGGTATACAGCTGAAGTCTGTTGCCAGCACCACAGTACTGCGTCTTGTCGCCGGGACAAGTGAAGGAGCAATCCTTCTGGTTATCAGCCTTGACACTGCCAGTGTTCAGCTTGTTGCCACAGTAGCACTCGCGGCCGTATTCAGTTCCGAAGTAGTCGTAGCCGTCACAGAAGGTTGCGCAGCTCTCGAGCGTCATGTCATCCTTGGCATAGGTCTTGGAGTTCAGAGCTCGCCCGTTAGTTGCTTCAGTCCAGCAGCCTTGGAAGTCCCAGCTTCCGATCTTGTTGTTGATTTGAGGGCCGGTTGCAGTGGCCTTAGCACTTGTCGTCGTTGTGGTGGAAGTTGTAGTTGTAGAAGTGGAAGTGGTCGAGGGAGCGCTTGAGGTAGTGGAAGACGTAGCCGTGGATGACGAACTGGAGGTAGCCACGGAAGTTGTAGTAACGGTGGTCGAAGTGGAAGAGCTGACGTCGTCCCGTTGATACACGTTGAGTCTGTTTCCATCGCCACAGTACTCCGTAGTGTTGCCTATTATATGTTAGCCTCCACATTTTAAACCAAGAACAGACAGAAACAAACCGTTGCAAGTCATCTTGCACTCTGAAAGACTCGTGAGGACAGAACCATCAGTAAAGGTACTACCACACCAACACTATCTAAGGTCAGTAAAATGATCGTTAATAGGAGCAATGAGATCCTCACCTCTCCACCATACTCCAAACCAGCATACAAGAAGCCTCCTGTTTTGCATGCTAGTATACACTTGGCAACAGTTGGGTTGTCGTTTGCCCGGCCGTTCGGCAGAGCTCTCTCTTTTTTGGCCTCGGTATAGCAACCGATGTGGTGATATCCGTTGGCACCCGGATTCACAAACGGTCCCTTTGGAGCCTCAACTGCGCTGTTAGTTGAAGTGCTATCGCTGGTAGTTCCACTAGCAGTGTTGCTATTCGTTATCGCCGTAGTCGACGTTGTGGTCGTACTTGTTGAAGAACTGGAGGTATTCTTATACTGAAGGGTATCGGCGAAGAGACTGATATACGCCCCGCCAGATCCGCTACCAACTCCGTTACCACCACATATACCATTGAGATCTGCAGCGCAGTCGAAATTGCAGTTCAGGTCGTCAACTTTTAGAATCGGGATCTTGTCTCCAGCCCAGCATTCGCGGCGGTACTGGGTTCCGCAGAAGATGTTGCCCTTGTCACCACAAGCCTTGATGCAAATCGCGGTGGTCAACGTGTCAGTGGCCAGGATTTGGTTAGATAGCTGGCGACCAGGGTTGTTCTCCTTGTAGCACCCGATGTAGCGGTATCGTCCCTGGCCGTTGGGGAGCAGCGGAGGCGCCTGCTCGGTAAGAGCGTTGCAGAAGAACTGGATGAACTGCTTGTCCATGTTGGGGTCGTTTGTGTTCATAGTCCACTGCGCGGTGCCGTTGTACGGATTCAGGTTCCATTGGCTCTTGGGAACGGTGCAAGTCAGTACGGCTGTGGCGCTCTGGCCAGCAGCGAGCGAGGTTCCTTCAGCGAGATCAACTTGGTTCACAGCCCTGATGATGCCGCTGACACCGAACGGGGGCTTGGACACGGTAAGGGACAGTTTGACACCGTTCTGGGGGGCATTGTTGGTGACGCGGAACTTGAGCGACCTGGACGTGTTCTCCGTAACGTTGCCGAAAGTAAAGTTGGCGTTCTCGTCATATGCCACCCAGCCCGAGCCATCTGGCTTTTGGAATTCCAGAAGGGCAACGGGCGCCGAACCGACTGATCCCGTGATGGCGACGGTGCCGTTTCCGCCAGTCGAGACAAACTTCACCCAGCCCTGGTAGGTCCCAACGCTGGAAGCATCGAGCTGGATGGTGACAGCAGTAGCCTTGTTGCCACTGATCTTGCTTGGAATACTTTGCAAAGTAAACTTGCCAAACTTGAGGTCTCCAGAGCCACTCCAGGTCGTGAACCCAGTAGTGGCGCTCTCAGTTGAGTATATGACACTGATGATGTCGAGGCTGGAGCTTCCGTCGTTGTTCAACAGCACAGTCTCGCCGTCGGGGTCCTGTCCGACGACAACCCCAGAGAACGACACGGACTTGGGGTTGACTGTTAGCAGAGCACCAGAACTCTGTCCCATGCCCGTGAGTCTGGCATTGGTTGATTTGCTGTAGCTGTCGTCGCCCGCGACAGTGGCGTTCACAATAATGTTTCCAGCTTGTCGACCAACGCTCTTGGGCGCGAATTTGGCCTTCATGGTGAAAGTGCTGCCCTTGGCCACAGCGAGCGGCACAGAGGGTACTCCTGAGATTGCGTAGTTGGTATCGTCTTCAAGCCCAATGCCGGTGACAGAGACATCAAGTAGGGCCTTACAAGTGATGGTCTGTTCACTGCTCGTAGAGGAGACATCCACGCTTCCGAAGTCGATAGGAGAAGTGCAGTTCAGAGGCGACTTGTTCAAGGAGCCGTAGCCGTAGACTGCACCCTGTGTAGTGCCGATATAAGCGATGCCATCGCCGAAGACGGGGCGCGTGAACTTGGTAATGCCGGGGATTATGAAAGATCTGAGCAAGACCATGCTGCCATCCTTGGGAATGGCCTTGTAGATCTTGAAGTTGGTGCCTTGGACATCTGTCGTCCAGACGAGACCCGTGCCTTCCTGGCCGTTCAACGAGGTGACAGTGCCATGGCCGACTCCGAGAATGTAGGCATTGTTAGTTGGGCTGTCGGCGACCTTTGTGAACGACGGCACACCGTTAGTGCAAGAGAACTTGAAGACGTGAGTTGGATATTGGATGACTGTCATGTTGTTAATATTGGTTCTTGTTTGCTCGGGGCACTTTTACGTACCGTTGATGTAGATGTATCCACCCTCCAGAGGATACACGCCTGCACCCGCGTAGACCGAGTTTTCGTTCTGGAACACCTGGATCACCTTGTCCTTGTTGTTGACTCCATTACGATAACCGCCGAGGTTGTCTAGGTTAAGCCAGTAGGTTTTTCCACTCTTGCCGGTAACGACTCCAATGCGTTTCACATCTCCGCAGGAGAACTGACTTGGTAGCATCTCTAGTGGACTGGTTCCCAGATCTTTGTCGCCTCCATCAAGTTCTTGTTTCTCATAGGGCATAAAGAAATCAACGATTTTTAGACTTCCATCCGAGTTGATGTTCATGTGAACGGCCGCTTCCTCCATTGAAGTCGGGGGGTCGAAGCCGTTGACAGGAATGGTAGCCAACTGGGACGCATATCCGTTTCCGGTGGCAAAGAACATGGAGTCGGCATCATCGGAGGACAGTCCTCCCCCGGACATCCAGATTCCTCCTCCCTTGACATCGGCCGGGACACCCTTTCCTTGCGTTGCCCACCGCTCAACAATGTTGCCAGAGGTCTTGTCGAAGCCAATGATCCAGCCGGTGAAGTTGTACTGGACACAGTGAGAGGCGAATCTGCGTAAATGAACTGGCCGGTGTGGAGCAATCCAGGGCGCTGGTGGTGGATGCCACCGGTGAACATGCGTTCAGGATTGTTGGTCGCAATGAGACCCTCCAAGTTGACAGGGAAGTTGGGCCTCTCGGAGAGATCGTTGACATCCAAGGCGTGGACATAGTACCGACCAGCTGGCCTTCCCTGGGCTACGGGGCCGGCATCTTGCTTAAGATAGGTCTTCGCCGTCAAGTAAAGAGTGTCTGTGGCGGGATCGATGACACCAGTTGCAGTAACGCCGATGCACGGGTTGATGTCAACACATCCGTCTAGGTCGGCCGTCAGGAAAGGGATGTGGAGGTTCCTAGATGCTACGATTTCTCCAGTCTTGGCGTTCATCTTGTAGACGTTGTTCTGGCTCGTCGCCCAGTAGACATATTGTGTTGTTCCTTTCGAAGGGGTGTAGACTAGGGGCTGTGAGAACACCTGCTCGGCATAGCCAACGTAGGTCCCCGGAAGAGGTGTCTTGAATAGCATATCGAACTGGGAACTGCCGACAATCGCAGGATCCATATTGTGGTTTCTAAACAAGATTGATCAACTTCAGTGATTTTCTATAGGAAGCATTCATTCACTCACATTTGGTATCCGGCTCGCGTGTTGTCGCCTCCCCAGGTGATAGTGTCTGTAGAACCAAGGCCATCAGCCAGGCCAGCAATGGCCGAGGCCAACAGCGCGGTGAACAGCTTCATGGCTACAATCAACAAAGTTCGTCGAGCCTCAGGGCGCTGAGTGGCTATAGAATCCAGAAACTCTCCGTGGGTCCTCGAGCATCTTATGGTTTGGTCTACGCAAGTGGAGTCGACTCACGCCAAGCCAAGGATAAGAGCCCAGAACTCCAGCTTTGCCATTGTCGCCCTCGCGGGCGTGATTGGCGGTCGTTCAGGGCATCGAAACAGGGACAGTGGCCCGATGCCTTTCTCCGGAAACTTGTGGCTATCCTATCGCTGGATTCAAACGACATCTCCGCTTTCTTTGAACTGAGTCGCGAACAAGCCATGAGACCATGGCGTTCCCGATCCTTCGCAGACCCCGGTGATGCTTACCGGTTCCGATCTAGGTTGCTGAAAAACCGATCAATACACACGCCGTGGCGCCAAAACAACGAGGCTTCAAAATCTTCGAGGCCACATACGGGCTAGGCGTGGCGACTGACCACGAGGGTTATGATCCAGCGGAAGCACCACAGGCTTGGCATTTCTGCAATTGGCAAGGTGCTCGCCCAAATCCGTTAATTATAAGTTAGATTTCGATGCAGCCAGCCCCTTCCGAAACTACAGAGTCGGGTAGCCGCATTCCAGTGGAATGTGGCATGAGGAATGTGGGGGCTGAATGGCTTCGATTGTCTCACATCCGCATCGTCCAGCTCAGAAACAGCCATCTCTCATCATTTCAGCCTCTACTCTCGAACGAAGCGCCCTTGACTTCGGCCTTATTCTTTCCATGGCCTCGGCTGCGGGCCTAGTGTGTGCCATCTGTAGAGATCCGCAAGAGCATCCAATGAAGCCAAAGTTAGATATTTGGCGATAGAGTCATTCCGGGTCACCGTAGATCGGCTTCAGAAGATTTTCATAAATCCCAAATGATAAATAAGAAGGCATCGTGCCTCAAAAAGATGATTCAGAGGAGGACTTGGGGGCTAGGGGCCTCTGGGTAGGGCGACAAGACGAGCGGCCAATCTGGCAGCAAATAACAAGGTTTGGCTTGGGGGAGAATGAAATCAGTCTGGGGGAGAAACACGGACTCGAAGGTCACGATTTCGACGGACCCTTCAACCGCCCGACAAGACGCATCGGTCGCTACCGCGCTAAACAATCCGAGACACAGAATAACGGCGGTTTCAGATAAAGCCCGGTGAGTTGCCGAGTACCGACAGCGTTTTCATGTGTGAGGATTTCTTTGGACCGCTCATGTATTCTACCACGAATGATCCGAAAGGGATGGCTTCACACAGGTTGCACTCAATGAGCCACCGATATTAGAGACTTTACCGGGAATTCGGGATGACCGGGGTTGCCGAGATGGTTCAACGGAAAGCCACCACGGCTAAATGCCGTTCGCGGTCTAAGGTTCTCGGGTCGCGTCAAGAAGATACGCGGAAGCTTACGAAGGATGGAAGATCGCAATGACATGTGCGAAGAGCGGAAGGGTACGAGAATTCTGTAGGCTTCATTAGATTGAGTATTGTCCCTGATTGTATGACCAGGGTCGCTAAGTTCAAATAGAAGTAAGATGATTGTTGTTTTAACAGAGTCGAATTTATTCCGTGCATGAGATAAACTTATTTCACAAAGGTAATCAATGTCAATTATAAATGCCTATCCCATGTATGTTCACGCGTGTCAAATGGCCAACATTTTACTTCCCCTCCGTTCGTTCTTCGTCTAAGGTAGTCGAAGCAGCTCATCCACGGTCCGGCTGTGATCAAACAAAGATGGAATCCAGGAACCAAGTACAGCTTGGGAATGGCGTTCTCGTTAGTCAACGCTCTGGCTGACCCCAAACATTCGGTCGATATTCTCCACTATCTTATTTGGAGTCGTTCAAGGTGTGATAAGAGGGCGTGGAGACTTCGTCCCAAGCCAATCCAGTCGATGTGGAGATGATTGCTCTCATTCTACATTCCGCTTCGGGCATGGCCTTTCGCCAAGCTCATCGTAGCTCGTATCCTGGATCGCTTTTCTGTGGAACTCGACATTGAGTCAGTCAGATAAAGCTACGAATGGTTCAGAAGACCCCACTTGAACTGGCCGTGTGACGCTCAAATCGTATTTCAAATTCTTGTCGAGGTGAGACTCCGATAACCTGCAACGCATGACCGGAGAATCGCTTTCGGGTTGGCAAGGTCGGAACGACCTCGTTTATGAATCGGTGCAGCTCCCCAAAGATTGCTCAAAATATAGTCGAGAAGGGACTGGCGTAGGTCATGCCGCCCAAGAGACGCCCCTATGTTCCGAAGACGAAAGGTTCATCCCGCGTTCCTGAGTTCGATAAAGCAGAAATTCTGACCAGTTAGGTTGTCATGAATGCTCACAACGACGGATACACTGTGACTGTGGAGAGCCTCATTGCAAGAAATGCACCCAGAAAGGGTTGAAATGCAGTGGCTTAGGGATTAGACATCGCTTCAACGATGGCGTTGCTGCACGAGGAAAGTGGGTAGGGAAGACTATGGACCTGGTTTACAAGGAGTGAGTATAGATTCGCCATCCTTCAGGTTGAAGAACATACGCTCATATTTTTACAGGAAAGAGGAGAAGCTTAATAAAACTGCTGCAGCAGGACGCACTGACGGTGCCTTAATGACAGAGTCAACACAAAGCAGCCTTGATACCCAAATGGATATGGAACGGCCAAGGTGGGAATTGGTCGAGCCCAGCGCATCGGGATTTCTGGCCGGAGCTTTTCATGCTCGAGCCTCAACCTTCAGAAATGATGAAGAATTACTATCATTCACCAGGACCATTCTCTTTCAACCAGTCCCGGATGATATTTCCAGGGAGGACCGAAATCTGCTTCTACACTGTAAGAGCCCCGAATACTGATGATTCCACAAACTCTCACAATTGAACCCAGTTTCCGAACACATTGCCAACGAAATGATACCTTTTGACGGTTTCCATAATGGCTGGCGCCACTTGGTGCTTCCGTTGGCCTTGGCCGATGACCTCGTCATGAATGCCGTTCTAGCGGCAGCTGCTGCCCACCAACGATTGAATCAGTTGTCAAACAACAAGTTGCAGACCAACATGTACACCCTTTGGCATCCCAAATCTAGCCAGCTATATGCTCGGGCCATCAGAGGTCTCCAACAAAGGCAGGAACTGGCTCACGGCAACCAGTCGAGCAAGTACTCCATCCTAGTGACGATTCTGGTACTCTTGACGGCTGTGATGGTGACTGGGTGCTCTGACTTTCCGGTCTTGTTTCGGATGCTCGAGTCAGCCGTTGCCGCAATGGGTGGAACGCAAGGGATTGGCGATGGAGAGTTGCCGGATTTCATCATGAGACAGGTTCACAAGTGAGTTCCGATCGCAAAGCGTTAGATCTTACGCGGTTCCTGACTTTTGATTCGCAGAATGCGAGTTTATGCGGCGCCGCTGCTTTGTGAGCAAACTGGCGTGGAAATCATCTCATCCCAAAGACAAACTGCCCAGCTCTTCGACTGCTTGAACTACTCGATCCGGGAGTACCCAGACCAGGCATGGGTATTATCAAATGTGTCGGAAGTCGTGGATCAAGCCCGTGACATATATCTACACCAGGTCTTCCTCGATCCAGAAAACTCTTCTTCTTTGGACACAGCAGCAGGCATCAGCTCCATCAGACGGGTGCAGCGATTCAAGGAGTCCCTCGAGGCGTTCCCCCTTGACTCACCCGGCCAGAAAGTGCTGGTCTGGGCCACGTTTGTGGCGGCTTCTGATTGCAAGTTGGAGGAGCACAAAGTGTTTTTCGAGGGCGTCTTGATGCGGCACTTTGCGCGCAGTGGGTTTGGGAATGTGCTGAAAGGGGTGGAATCACTGAGACAGATTTGGAAAAGGAGGCCCGGGGAGAGATGGACATCATTACTGCCTGAGGTTAAGGTGCTGGTTATGTAGTTTGATAGCTATTGGTATTTTATACACGAGACCAAACCTAGTTCATCCTTTGTCAGCATAGAAGGCTTTAACATTGATAATTGTGATCCGGGATATCAGAGAGACGAATCCCTTCACTCTTGCCTGGTTTCAGCGCAGATTGGTCAATACTCTCAGTTGCTGATATAATCAAGACCACGGCACAACGGCACAACGGCAATGAACTTGGTGTGACGAAAGGCCCCGTCATAATAACAAGAGTCAGATGAGGCAGCTCTGCTCCTACTTATTGGCTATTCACTGCATAATGCAAACCAGGATTCCTCCCGAAACCAGCTCATGCAACCCGGGACGATATGCTCCGTACCTCCTATCAAAAAAAGCAACTTCTTACACGCTGGCGTTCCGAAAAGTCCCTATTCAGCCGCGCGGTCCAACCAACCTGCGAATTGGCCACTGTGGACCAGGCTCGAGAAGCCGGCCCGGCCCGGGACGCGGAACCCCGCGGGGGCACATCGAAGCATTTCCAAGACGGCCCAACGTTGTCAGATCTGCGAATTCTGTTCGTCGAGACTGGTGCGGCAGCGGAATATGATTCAGGGAATCGAATCTCGGGAATAGGAAATACGTCATTGCACGTTGGGATCTGCGTGCTGAAACGATCATCTCGCACGATTCTCATCTCAATGCGCTTACACAGATCGGCCACTGCCGACGCCTCGGTAATGCATTGCGGCTTTTGGGAAGCATTTGCCATTTTGAATGAGGGGAATGGCAGGAAACGATTGAGTGCATTGATAAGCCGGATTGAGCAGCAGTTGTGGTCCCGTGGATCGCTGGTAATGGTAAAAGTCTGGTTCAATTTGCCTGGTGGGCGTATTTGCATAGCATGATATTGAAGGATGGTTGTGCGAACTCATCACCAAGAGTGCGGTCACTGGTATGTAAAATCAGATTGTTTGATTGTACCCTATGTATGTACTATGCTTGGGTATTCATGTTTGGGTATTGGACATAGAT
The DNA here is from genome assembly GCA_037954305.1 of Neonectria magnoliae. Taxonomy (NCBI): domain Eukaryota; kingdom Fungi; phylum Ascomycota; class Sordariomycetes; order Hypocreales; family Nectriaceae; genus Neonectria; species Neonectria magnoliae. Next base: position 95,856 of record JAZAVK010000008.1, on the reverse strand, counting down.
GAGGATGAGGGTTATGTACGAATTCCCTCTAAAAATGAACCGTCCAAAAAGCATCCAAATGAAATCATCCCGCCCAAAACTCCAAGATTGGCCCTGTGTCGCAGGAAATGCCCACTGCCGAGAATGTATTTTTAAACCTGTTCAATCAACCCCGTCTTCACATCGTAGATGTACCCCGAGATGGGCACGTTCAGAACGAGCGGGCTCTTCTTCAGCAGCTGGACGTCGTCGAGCACGCTCTGTCTCAGGTCGTTGAAGGGCAGGAAGGACATGTGGTCGACGTCTTCGTTGAGTTCCTTGCGGACCTTGGTTCGGAATTCCGAGTCGGAGAACTTCTGCATTCCGCACCCGGTCTGTGATTGTCAGGGTAGCTGAAACTGGCGAGTGAGGAGGTTTGGGTCTCGGCTTACATGGTGCAGGACGATGATCTCGCGGGTTCCGAGGAGCTGCTGCGAAATCAAGATGGATCTCATGGCCTCGACAGCACGACCTCCGGCCTAAACCCGATGTTAGCAACCGAGGTAATCAACATCTCCCATTGCAATCCCAAGGTTGCATCAAACAGCGGTAATACTTACATTCCTGATCACGTGTGCATCGCCCAGCTCGAGCCCCAGAGCCTTAGCGGGATCTAATCTGGCGTCCATGCAGGTGACGACTAGCACCTTGCTGGGTCCCAAAACTACTCAGCCCTTGATCCCAGAACGACGGGGACAGACTCCGAGAAGACGGGCAATATTTACCGACTGGGCGGAGAGGGCAGCAGCGCCCCGGTGAAGCTCTCCGCATATCTCTGGTTTGCGGCTTCGAGTTCGGGGGCGACGGAGACGAAGGCGGAGGGCATGGCAAGACCTGGGCTTTGTGCGAGGCAGGATGTGATGTATCAAACTGAGCTGAAGGCCTGGTTCCTGGGATGAGTTGGGCTCATCATAAACTCCCCGCGTCCCGCCTGGGGTTCTTATCCTTCGTCCAGCCCTTGCCCGCCCAAGCCCTCAAACTACATACAAAACTACCCGACTTCCCCAGAGGCGCCGTTCCGCTGACCCGGCGAGTGTGTGTGACGCCGCCAAATGAGCACACGGCGACATCCGATGACAGCTAGAAATGAGCATAACCCCTCACTACATCGGGATGCCTTCAGATGACGATTGGCCGGCCGTGGCGCCAGATCATGCCATGGAGATGCCTGCCACCTGCATCTGCGGGTCTAGACCATCTGCCTGCGACAACCACCAGGACGCGTATATCTAGACACCCGCATCGCATCGCGCCATGGACTTCGGCGACAGCCCTCGCGCCCGACCAAAGAGGGAGGTGCAAGTGTTGAGATGGCCTGCGCGACGACGCCCGCGCAAGGACGGCCCGGCCTGCCAGCCGCCGCCTCCGAGTCCGAACCGGCTAGGACCCGGGAATGGCATCAGCGCGACGCGGAGAAGCCCACCAAGGCGCCAGGGATTCGTGCATGCCTCGGCGTCTGGGGAAGCGCGACGCCATTAGTGCGCAAACCGAAAGTCCAGCCGCTTGTTCCCCTCGTCACTCGTGGTGTCGAGGTAAACCCGCCGCTGCTCGTCCGACATGGCACCCCATCTGCGCTCCCTAACCGCGTTGCGCCACATGTAGTACGCCTTCGCCAGCAGGTACAGAGCGATATTCATGCACGCGATGCTGATGAGGTTCCGGTTGCCTCGCCGGTAGCGGGGCTTGTCGTCGGCCCGGTAGATGTTGGACGCCATGATGCCGGCGGTCTGCACGGACATGTTGTACAATGCCGCCGACACGGTACGCAGTCGGACGGCGTTGGAGTTGCGGGAGTTCCAGCTCACCTGGATGGCGTGGGCTAGCATCGCGTATTAGCAGCGAGATCGAGAGATCAGAGTGGACATGTCTGGGCCGAGGCTTACGGGACGGGTATGCGAGCAGGAGCGTTAATATCCCCCACGCCGCCCACCGGTTGATCTGGCTCAGATCCACGAGATACAGAAACACCAGGAACGGAAGGGCCCAGATCTGAGAAATCATGGCAACCAGAGATCTCTCGTCTAAGAGTTCGGACAGGTACGTGATACCCATAATTGTGCACATGGTCAAGAACATGGTCGGCACCGTCAATATGTTTGTGACGACGGTGCTGAATCCAAGGTCACGGAGAGTCAGAGTGAGATATTGCTTTGGAGGCACGACTGGCTGCTCCCAGAACAGACCGATGATGTAGAGTGGCCACAGGTCATAGTCAAGCAGGCTCTGCATCAGTAGCTTTGGAGTGATGGGCTGTCGGTTGTGCATGTCTCCTTTGCTCGGGTCGTCTCGGATCACTCGGTTGACCATGATGACCTCTTCTCTGTTCGAAATCAGCAGACATCCAGAACGACGACATGGCGGTTTGAAAATACCTCTCACTGAACCATCCCTTCTCTCCACGGAACCAGTTTGCCGTCTGAGTCGGGGACGGCGGCATGAGCCCGAAAGCAAGCAATCCCACCGTCAAGGTCAATCCCCCCTATATCCAGTCTCAGTTATGGATTCCATCGAACCACCTTCGGATGATACTCGCCTCGATCAGGAAAAGCCATCGCCATCCTTCCAATCCGCACAGCCCGCGGAGCTGCAACAGACCCGCGGCGAGGAACCCGGCGATGATGTCAGAGAGGGACATGGCCGCCCAGAAGAGGGCAAGGCGCAGGGACAATTCGTGGGATTTGTAGAAATAGCTGAGATACAGGATTATCTATCCCTGGTAAGCCTTTTCCCTTATCGCGGGCTGGTGGACTCACGTCGGGGATGAAGCCACCCTCGCAGATGGCCAATAACACCCGCGTCAGTAAGAAGGTGGCTTTATCTTTTAGCCAGAATTGGCTGATTGATACCACGCTCCAGAGACACATTTGCATGGGAATCCATCGATCTGGACCGATCCATTTACTCAGTATTTGGGACGGGAGCTCCGCACAGAGGAAAGCCAGCTTGAAAAGCGTGTTTCCGAGATTATAGTCTGGAGCATGATTAGTGAGCCCTCGCACACTTAGATCTCATGCTACTACCATTGGTGTCGAGGCCCAGATCTGACAAGAAGTTGTCGGAGAGCGCCTGGTTAAGGTTGGCTCGGTCAAGTTGTAGAGCCATGAACGTGACGCAAGCAAAGATCATGATTCGCATATCAATCTTCCTGACCAGTTCGTGTTCTTCATTCCAAGTCCATCGAGCGGAGGGATCAAACCGATGGATGTTCTCCCAGTCATGGCGGGGTTCATATCTCTTTGCAAGGGCAGGATCATCGTAGACAGACTCCTGCGTTGCAATGGCGTCACCATCGAACCCTTGAGACCGTTGCCACCAGAATCGCTTCTCGTCCAGTGGTTCACCTAGAGGAGATACTCCTGGGATACTCGTGCTTGAAGCGGAGGCTGACTTCTGGTCGCTGCCAAGGAGCGGGATCTCATCCTCGTTGGACTGTGCCCAGGATGCGCTGCTTGACGGGTCCGTGCCTTCGTCGCCGGTTCCATCTGGTGGGACAGGTTGGCTTCTTTGCCAGGATGAGAATAAAAATGCCATGGTCACATAAGATACCGAGAATGGCTTGAGTTAATACTGCTTTAGTCGTCTATAAAGTATTGGATGAGGAGACGCAGAAGAGGAACTGGACACGGTGATGGCCAAGTGACTTGGTACCCGCCCGAGCACGACATTGCATTCCACACACTCGCAACACCTTCTCCGCGCGTGCAATATGAAACCAGCAGCAAGTTATCATTGGGCGGCTGACATGCATGACAAACACTTGGCCGCAACGGACGGGCCTAATCATTTCCAGATCCAGTGTCTCAATCGCGCCAAGATCAGTGTTATCCCAGACGTTTGAGAAATGTGATTGGCGGGGGCGTGCGATGTTTTGGCGGGTGAGCGTTGCGATGTTTTCGTGATTGAAGGCGTCGATGACGTTTTGGGGTTCAAGTGACCTCTGTCAGCCGTCTTATCACCAGAGCACGCAATCGCGAGCTGGTCACAGGATGGAGAACGGTATCTGACTGCTGAGTCTAGTTTGTAGGAGGGTGTATAAATAGTGTGGGGGTATTTAGCTAGATTTCTATTCTTGGATGGCGCGTTAATCGCAGGCAGCATTTGTAGTGCTTTCGAGACGTTCATACAAATAGGCCAGCTCTAGATACAGGCCCAGCTCTTCCATTAAAGAAGCAAATCACAAATTACAATGTTTATTCGAACTGACAAAGTTTTATTAACCCGGGAAGCAAGAGAGGCCACCTTCTAACTATATGTACACAATAATAGTAACAGATCACTGCGTCTCGCAGCATCGTCCTTAATCCAACTTCTGGCCCGCATCCATACACGGAACAGGGATCGTCCCCAGCCCCTCACAGTCAAAGTCCTCGCCGTCGCCATAGATCCAAAAATCGATACAGCCGTTGGGGCTGTTCCACACATAAGGCCGCTGGCCGTACTTGTCGTCGGTGGAATCTGTGTTGCAGTTGTTCACCGCGCCCGTGAAGCGCGCCTCGCAGTCCGACTGCGACATCTCCGGGTGGTATCCCCCGTCGGGGCTCTCGTTGCAGCCCTTCTGTCCCGTGGTCGACCACTGCGTGATGAGCTGCAGCGTCACGCCGTCCATCTTGTAGGTCTTGAAGACGGGCTGCGCGGCTTTGGGGAGCACGATCTCGTGGCTGCAGAAGTCGCTGATGGCGTCCTCCGCTTGGCTGAGGCTGAACTTGGTGTAGACGGTTGAGTCGGCGCAGTTGTTGACTTCGGCGGGGGCCGTGGGTTCTGGTTCGGGCTCCTCTTCTTCCTCGATCTTGATGGTGTCCATGGTGTACTTGCCGCATCCGAGGTCGAACTCACTCTTGCCGGTGTACAAGTGGCTGTTGTACTGACCTACATATAGTTAGCAACGGATACAAGTATCAAGCAGTGCAGCAGTTCTTACAGGTCGAGACCATCTTCTCATAAATCTCAGTGCAAGTCATGGAGCATTCGCCATCCTTCTTCTCAAAGCTGAACTTGATGTCAGCAGCGAGCTCCTGGGTAGGATCCAAGTCGCCGCCACCAAGCTGCAGCTCTGCATCCTCATCGAAGTTGACGTTGCTGTCCTCGCAGAACTTCTTCGCCAGGGCATTGGCGGTGCTAGGGTCCATACCAGCAGCCTCGTCCTCGTGCCTCGCGCACGTAGGAGAAGCTTCTTCCGCGGAGGTCATCATGCGCTCGTAGTAGCTACGCTCCTGCCAGACACGCCACATGCTGGTCCCTTCGTCGTACTCGCCCGTCGCCCAGTTCTGTTGGAAGTCGTCATACTCAATAAACATGATGCCGCGGGCTGTCTTGAGTCGGGCGTCGATCTCGTCGTCGGTCTCCTCGGCAGGCGGCTTCACGTACGTCTTGGTGATGACCTCGACGCCCGGGAACGGTCCGTTCTCGTTGGTCAAGATGTCGATGAGCTCGGCGACGCGGTCGGGATAGCGGAGGGTAGGTTCCTCGAAGGTGGTGTCGGGTATACGGGGCGCGGAGACGAAGATCTGGACGTTTGTGTCTGAGGCAAGGATGCCGCCAGCACCGGCCAGCGTTGCAGGAGGCTTGAATCGGTCTGAAATGGTGGTGCCCTCGGCGCCCCTGAGCTGGTTCATCATGCCGTCCCAGAGTTGCTTTCGGCCGTTGTTCGCCGCGTCATCCTCGGGGAGATTCTGATCGTAGAAGAATCCTGGTTCCATCTTGATGGAATGTCAGTCGACATACTCTTTTCAAGGCCTTGCATCAAATCCACACTGGACGCAGGATTTCAACTTACAAAGTGAGCCAGCCAGCCACCCTTATCTGAGGCAATAGTAACTCCAGTACATCTAGAAGAAAGTCAGCCATAGTCTCATTCACGTAAAAATACCCACAACATACCCAACCAGGCCCTCGACCGAAAGTCCGATCGGAAAGTCTTCCCAGGCAGCATCGATGGACACGACGTTAGTAGTGATGGTGTTCCAGTTCAGGTTCTTCGAAATTTCGCCAATCTGTCGACGGATGTATACGTCCTTCTTCTCGTCGGTGTCATACTTCGCCTGGTTCATGTCATCCAAACGCTTGACAATGTCCCGGCGCGCACGGCGCTCCTCGGGCGTGAACGTAGGCTGTGCCCATCGCCTTTCGGGGTTGCACTTTGTGCAGTCTACATCGCAAATGACCTCGTAGCTGGCGGAGGACGTCACGGTAGTGACAGTCGTGACCTCGGTCGTGGCCTCGGCATCGCACTGGGTGACTGTCACGCAGTCCTCAGTAGTGACGGTCTTGACGGTTGAGGTGTCAGTGTCTCCGTCCTTGTAGAAAGACGTCGACAGATGGACTGTCTGAGTGCAGCTTTCGACGCCGGTCTCGGCACAGCTGGTCGTAGTGGTGGTTGGCTCCTCTGTGGTCGAAATTTCATCCGTCGTTGTGGGCTTATCGGTCTCCTGTTCCTTCTCCTCTTCCTCAAGCTTCTCTGAAATATCCTTCAGAGTGTCTGTGAGGGTTACGATGATGTCAATCGGGGGCTCCGGCAGCTTCACATTATCGACCAGGTTAGTGATAACCTCAGTAGCGCAGCCGATAAGCTTGGCAGCGTCATCGAGGACATCGAGAACACCTGAGATGAGACTCCGCTTCTTCAAGGACAGCTGGCCACAGGGCGTGGGAATCTCGGGCTTGATGTCGAAATTGTTCCACAGGACCAGGATATCGTCACGGGTCTCCTCGGTCTTCTTGATGTACTCCTCCTTCTTCTCTTCGTCTTGAAGGTTGTCACGGTTGAACCAAAGAGCGAAGAGAATAGGGCCAGCATCAATGGCGTCGTCAGTGGCCTCGGGACCGCTAACAGTCGTTGTGGGCGGGTCAAACTCTGGGAAGCTGGTGGTTCCATCTGGCTGTTCGGCGGTTGTGGTGTCGTCAGCAGCAGTGGTGGTATCCTCGGCAGTGGTAGTTGTGTCAGCTGTGGTTTCTGCGGTAGTAGTCTCTGCCGTGGTCTCGGTCGTGGAAGTTTCATCACTACTTGTCTCCGAGGTCGTGGTCCCAGGAGCAGTAGTAGGGGTAGTTGGAGTTGCTGGGTCGGAGGTGATGTCTGTGAACGTTGTGGATACCACGGGAGGAACCGCCGTGGTTGTGTCTTCAGCGGTTGTAAGCGTGGTAGGAGTTGTTGGGTCTTCGACGACGTCTGTAAATGTGGTGGATATCACAGGAGGAACTGTGGTAGTTGTCTCCAGCGTCGTAGGGGTGACTGGTGTGCTAGGTTGCTCGATCGGATCTGTGAAGGTAGTGGAGATGACGGGAGGAACCGTAGTACTAGTCTCCTCTCGAGCAACGCTCGTCGACGTGGGTGTGCTCAAATTCTCGACAATGTCCGTCGTGGTAGGGACCGAAGTGTTGGCGGGGATTTGCGCATTGCACAGCGTCGCGGACGCACCCTCGGGCAACGGATAAGGAACGTCAGCGGTAGGAAGAGCAGGGACTTCCAGCGTCACCGGCTCAGACGGGACCCAGACATATCCAAACGGATAGACGGTCTCGGTCTCGGAGAGAGTCGTCGGCGTTGGCAGCGTCCAGAGCGCCGTGTCGGCGACCTGCGACGGCGTGAAGGTCACGTCTCCCTGTGCACCAGGCACCACCAGACTGGCCGCCGTAGCCACGTCTGGGTTCCCGCAGAGGGCTTCTTGACGCCGGAGCAGACCCCATAGAGGGGTTGCTTGGGCCGAAGAGGCAAGGGCCAAAAGAACGAAAGGAATGAGGGCCATGTTGTGTTCCAACACTTCTAAACTGTCAAGACGGTACGAACCAACAAACAGAAGCCCTCTAGGACGTGGGACCCGTTCAACTTAAAGCAAGACACAATCGGGAACACCGCATCGGGAAATCTGTATACTAGCTGCATAGCCCCAAGCTCAGCGTCTCCATATCCTTGATCAAATCCTTTGAGGCTTTGCCCTGTTTCTTCGTTATTACAGGACGGAAGTTCCGTACACAGCTCGCCAAATAGAGCCACATCGGGGATGCACTGCAGGGTTGCTAGCTCGAGAAAGCTTGACCATTATTGTCCAGGGCTTGGCAGGACGATCTCGAGCGTTGCAGAGGATTCGAGGCTGTGAAAACACTAAGCGAGCACAAAGTGAATAAAGCGGAAGAGGGTGGACGCGTAGGGCTTCTGATTGATCATGTCGTCCCTTGCGGCTGAGAGAGCTGCATCCAAGCCTCCTTTTCATTTCCCTCTTCCGACGATCCGACTGGGGTTAGATATCCAGCCGCGGCGGCATCACCCCAGACGCGGCTTTCTTGTATCCCAATGTGGTACGTGTGGGTACAGCGCTCCGTGGCGACAGGCTGGATGACGGGCGCTTAATTGCATGCCTACTTCGTGTTCCTGGCGCATCGCAGATAGGGCTGAAGCGAGCGTCTAAATGTGCTACACGGGCGGTTTCATCCATACATTTCGTCCTGCAATCTTAGCCCCGGTCAGCCCTAGCCCGGTAGCGGTTTCTTGTTGAGTCTTGCCGCCGCCATCATCATGCGAGCGGTGACGCATGATTCTCGTTCCTTGTTTGGCCTTCGTTCGTCTGCGAAATGTCTCCGGGAGTGGAGCTCTGGGCAAGGTTCAATTCATCCTCAAACCGTCCATCAGCTCCCGCCTTGTTACATTCTTCTCTGAGTAGGATTTAAATCCTCTTCGTATTGTTACTCCAAGACAAGGCAACGTATTGCAAAGATCCATCCGACTTCCCCTACTTTTTCCTGGTCGCACATCAACATGGCGACTCACCAGCCAGCAGCACGCCCTCGGCGCCCGCGCGACGTTCTTGACGAAGCCATTGAGAATGATTCCCTCCCACAGCTGGCTGAAGCACTGGAGCTGGCCAAGACAAACCCCGTTCGGAATTATCCTTATGAGAAGTTTCTGGCATCCGCTTTATCCTCTTGCGTGCAGGAGGCGAAGCTCGATCTCGTGAGATACCTTCTCGAGCAGGATTCCACGCCCACGACGTTTATCACGCCCGTCGTTGTCTGGGATAAGTTTTCAATTCCCCTTCTAGAACTGCTCATAGCTCATGGCTGGGATATCAACCGGCCCGGAGAGCCCGGCCCCAGAACCCGCGGCCAACGCCTAATTGACCTGGCTTGCGGCGACGAAGACCTCGTCCGATGGCTCGTCGACCACGGCGCGCGGGTTGACGGCGGCGAGAACGAATATGAGCTCTATCCCGAACCGCCTCCGCTGCTGGAAACCTGCGCCGTCCGCGGGTCCGTCTCTACTTTCCGATTCCTCCAAGCCAGGGGAGCAAAGCTGAGCCGGAGGACTCTGCACCGCGCCGCCGAAGATGCCGCGGCTGCCAGGGTCGACCCCGGAGCCGACGACGGCGGTGATGCCACCGCACGCCAGCGGGAGAGAGCGGGGATGCTACGTTTTCTAGTCGACGAGCTCAAGCTGGATGTCAATGCCATGGATAGCGACATTCCGCGGCACTTCCATTGGGGCACTCCGCTGTGCTATGCGGCGACGAAGCCGAACAGCGAGGCGCTGGTCAAGTGGCTGCTGGCGAAAGGAGCTGATCCCAGTATCAAGAACACGGAGGGCATTGATGCCGAACGCGTCGCCAAGGAACGCAATTGCGATAAGATTGTGGCATTGCTACAGGATTGGAAGTCGAAGCATGGGTCGTCTAATTGATATCCCACATGATCCTAGACTCATGTTTTCAATGAGAACTGCTCATTCTACGGATTGAATGTTGAATCCTTGCGCCAAAGCCACTTCTTCCCTGTCGTGCTCGCATCGTGACCCCAGTTCGTTCCCGGCGAAATGCCCCGTCTTTACCTGAACAGCCAGGAACGCGATCCATCAGAGAAGCAATAAACTCAGAGCTAAACTGGGTTTTTAGAGATTCTGAAGCAAGTTCCTCCGGGATCAGTCTCACGCGATACATTGCCATTCGCAGAATTGCTTTACATGAATTTCAGGACTGGCTCCGAAGGACAGTGCCGGAGGGCATATGGAGTTCGGACGAAATGCATTCATCAGTTACAATAAAGTATCGTCAGCTCTGTTTTTATTGAATTAGAATCAGGTACAACAAGGAGAAGTATTAAATCTTTTGAACTAAGGTGTACTATCAAGGCCCTTGTCTTGGGTATGACGTATATTGTCTTTGCGGTGGTTGATACATCGGCGGTTGCGAGTACTGGTTGTGTTCTCGGGCATAATTGTCGACTATCGCTGCTGGATTGGAATTGTTGTCTTTCGGAATGTGTGCAACACGGGGTTCGGAAAGGTTTGCCTCTCGCCAAGCACTATAATCGATCTTCGGCTCACGTTGTCCCTGTGACTTTGGAAGTTTCTTTGATTTCTTCCGCCTTATGCAAAAGACTACACCGACGATGATGATGGTCAAACCAACTAATCCGAATTAGCATTGCACGGGAGGGAGCGGCGAGAAGTCTTACCGAATATACCAAAGGCGATGGCGATATCAGTGAACCTGCTGAAGCGTTGACTCGGGGATGGAACATTATCTTCCGCGGCGGTAACGGTAGCTTCAGAAACTTCGGTTGTCGATGAGGCGGCTTGGATCGTCGCTTGAGGAGTGATGGCGGTGAATAGCGTTGTTGTGTGGGAGGCTGAGATGATGCGCGAGACCTCTGCGTTCAGGAGAAGCTTTTGCAGGAGTTCTGAAGATGACAGAGGGTTTGAAGGTCCTGTCGTGATCGGCGAGTCGCCGAAGGTACTCGAGGCTATCGTGGGCAAGACGTCCTGTATGTCTGGCCGGACCACGGTCTCGAAACGTGCGAAAAGATCCATCGGAACGAAATCGGCTCCAGGCCGGATTTGAATGAAGTCGAAAAGAAGCTGAAGTTGAACGAACGAAAGGTGGAAAGTCGTGATCCGTGACGAGGTAGTCGGTTTATTAGTCGTTTGTCGTCGTAACTGGCTAGTCTTGAATGCCGCACAGCGTCGGATATCGAATCCGCAAGAAAAGAAAGTAACGTGAAGACCAGCCCACGAAGAGACAATTGGAAGAGCCGAACGGACAGAAATGTAGTTTTTAGACTCCCTCAGCCCTCTCTCCAGAGACCAACTCTTGGGTCGTCTCGACGCCGCGAAACCGGATGCCGTCGGATGCCGGCCATGTGAGACGTCCTGGGGGCGCCGAACCCATGCTCCACGACACGAGCTGGGGCAGTTTCAGTTTCACGCGGCACCAGCGACGACGCCTATTTTTTTTTTTTTCTGGACACAAAATTGCGAAACTGCAGCTGGCGTCGCGCTGGGCAATTTTTAGACGGCCTGACACGCTGTCGGAGCTCGGATGTGCCCCCAGGGCGCCGTCGCGTTGATGCAACGGTCGGCATCGGATGGGACCGAGGCAGATCTGGAGGTCCCTGAGGGCGGTCTGTTTTGATGGACAGGGGATTGTGTAACTGGACCGAAAATGCCGGTCAATGGGAAGTGGCTGAGTGCATGCAAGAGGGTTTTGGCTCTTTTGACTGGCTGGCGATTCAAGACTCAAGGCTGTGCTGCTGTACCTGATGTTGTTGTGCTCTATGCCTTTATTCCTGAGAGAAGGCTGAGACGAGATGCCAAGCGACCCCTCGAGCGAACTCCTGCTCCCGTTTCATGAGACGAAGGCGAAACCCGATTACTCCTAATATCGTCCAGACTGAGCCCGGTAACAGAAGTCGAGATGAACATGTCCACTTGAATTATCCAGATGCATCTCCTCAACTCTTGCAAAATACCCAACCCAGATCCCTCAATTCATTCCGTCCCATAATGCACTGCCGATTTCAAATCCCGAGCCTCTCCCCCCACATTCCTCCGCATGCAAAGTCCGGGGGGAGTTCAGCCGCCGAACCCGATTCGTCGATTGATGCTCCCCAGGATCTGCCTACTGGCGAACGACCTCAATAATCATGTCCTCTTTCAGCCGGTGGTTTGTCCAAGTATCAACTACGGATGACGGTTTCCCCACTTCACAAGTAAAGTCTCGACTCCCGACAGGCCGCGTGGATTGCCCCACGTAGACTACTTGGCTCGCGCAGGTTTGGTTTTGAAGCCACCTCCGCATTTCACTCATCAGCCATCGCCATTCCAGCGGTTGATTTCTTCGACGAGACGACTGCTCGAGACGCCAAACCCCTAGAGCCTGGCTTGTTTCACCATGGCATTGGTCGATCTCTTGCTGTCGTGGTGGTCTGTCCCGCTGGGCCTCGCAATCCTCGTCGTCTCCTACCTGTACTCGTACTTCGTCACCTTCGGTCACTTGAGAGGTCTGCCATCGCCCTTCCCGGCGCAGTTCTCAAACCTATGGCTTCTGTACGTCTGCAGGCGTGGTGTGCGCTACAGTGTCATGCACAAGTTGCACCAGCAGCTCGGCCCCGTGATCCGCATCGCGCCGAATCACGTTAGCATCGCGGACGACGAAGCAATTCCCGTCATCTACGGCCATGGTAACGGATTCTTGAAGTCGTACGTCTAAGCATCTATCCAGTGAGTTCAAATCTAACGATCAGAAGCGAGTTCTATGATGCCTTTGTCTCGATCCGGCGTGGGCTCTTCAACACCCGGGATCGTGTTGAGCACTCACGGAAACGCAAAATGATCTCGCACACCTTCTCCACCAAGTCCATCAACCAGTTCGAGCCTTACGTGCACGGAAATCTGGAGCTCTTCGTCAAGCAGATCGACAACCTCATCGCGAATGGTCAACCTAAAGGCGATCGGAAAGAGGCACATCTCGACTGCCTCCCCTGGTTCAACTACTTGGCCTTCGACATCATCGGCGACTTGGCATTCGGCGCCCCCTTCGATATGCTCCGCACCGGCGTTGACATGACAGAAGTCAGAGCCACGCCGGATAGCCCGCCTATTTACGCCTCCGCCATCGAGATCCTCAACCGGCGAGGCGAAGTGAGCGCCACTCTGGGCTGCTTTCCGCAGTTGAAGCCTTATGCCAAGTGGCTGCCGGATCCGTTCTTCAGCAACGGCCTCAATGCCGTTCAGAACCTCGCGGGTATAGCCATTGCCCGAGTCAAGGCCAGGCTGGATAACCCTCCGCCAAAGGAGCGAATGGATCTTCTCGCGCGTCTCATGGAAGGCAGGGATGAAAACGGGCAACCCCTGGGGCGAGAGGAGCTGACCGCCGAGGCACTCACGCAGCTCATTGCCGGCAGCGATACAACCTCAAACTCGTCGTGCGCCCTTCTGTATCACACAGTTCGGACTCCCGGCGTTCTTAAAAAGCTGCAAGCTGAGCTGGATGCCGAGATTCCCGAGGATGTGGCCGTCCCTAACTTCGACATGGTTCGGGATTTACCATACCTGAACTGCGTTCTTAACGAGACACTACGGTTCCACTCAACCTCGGGCATTGGCCTCCCTCGACAGATTCCCGAAAACTCACCTGGAGTAACCATCCACGACCATTTCTATCCCCCAGGCAGCGTTCTCAGCGTTCCTACGTACTCGATGCACCACTCGAAGGAAATCTGGGGCGAGGACGCCGACGAATTCAAGCCCGAGCGGTGGGAGAGCGTGACGTCGCGGCAGAAGAATGCCTTCATCCCGTTCAGTCACGGGCCCAGAGCATGCGTGGGCAGAAACGTGGCGGAGATGGAGATGAAGCTCATCGTCGCGACGTGGGCACGACGATATTCGGTCGAGTTGCGGCAGGGGGCGATGGAGACGAGAGAGGGGTTTCTGAGGAAGCCGCTGGGTTTGGATATAGCGATTTGGAAGAGATGATGCGGACGATGAGTTGGATTGGAAGTACAGGGGAAATATTCTGTAGGAAGTGTACGATGCAGTTGACAGGACAGGCAATCGGATTTGTTTGTGGCGACTTGCTTGCTCTTTGAAGTGGTGACTTTACCTCGTCAAATCAAGAGCTCTCAGAACCGACCTCGGCGACCACCAATCAATGGCCAATCGCATCGAATCCACCAAACAGCTCTCTTCTTTCATTGAATTTCAGACCGAGACTACCAAAGCACTCGGGGCCTGTACCTACTGAAGCAAACTTCTGCCTGGTGCCTAGTTGCCAGTTGCCAGCCAAGTGTTGACACCCGTCAACCTCACGATTGCCTGAGGCCCTGCACCCCAAGGTCTTAGGCTTCTTGCTTGAGCTCCTCTGATCCCTTCACACGGAACCGCAAGTCAACTCCTTCTTTGCACTAACAGCCCATCTCACCCTCCATCTCCGTCCCTTTCTTACCACGACCACGATTACTATCCTCAACCCACTCTCGCCAGACATGTGCCGCGAAGCAATCGCCCTCGCCATCTGCGCGCCGCAGAACCCACCTCTGCTTTCTTTCACGTGTGGAAAACTGCATCTCGTCGCAGGCCACCGAGACGTCTGCGTCGATGCCCGCGGCGCATGCATCTGCTTCTTCGGCACTTGCGGCGTCGTTGAACGAGATTTCAGCACCGTCGCCGTCGACTTCACCACCATGACGAAGCTCCGGTGCGCCCACTGCACCACCCGCGAGGACGCAGTCGGCGAAAGGCGCAGTGCTCAAGAGATCTTGGAGTCGCCCTTGCTGCAGAGACACGCGCTGCCCGTCGGCGACAGCGGGTCCTTCCGCAAGCACCGGGATATCCTCAAGGGACTCTGGGGCGGCGAGCCGTCTTGCCCTTTTCACGCTGTGCCCGACCTTGAAGTTGAAGAAACCACCGAGACTGGCGTCGACGAAGAAGCTGATGAGACGACCCCGACGCCAACCATGGAAGTCGCCAGCCCCGAGAACACGACCGAGTCTCCTGCGAAACCAACCGATAGCGTTGTCTCCCAGTCCCCCATCGAGGCCACTGCCCCAGAGATGACCACATCGTCCTCGCCCCGACTTGAAATGGTCAACGGCCTCGAAAACGGACTCGAGTCGGGCCTGGGTCTCAAGTCCAGTCGCTGGGCTAACGCCAGCTCTCCCGAAAAGACCACTCCTCCGAAACCTCGTTCTGACAGACCGTCTCGGCTCCCCGAGCCATCGCGCCGCGACAGTACCGTCGCCAAGGACAGTTCCAAGCTCCGCGATGCGGCCCGACACATCGCCACTGCCAAGTCGTTCTTGGCCAAGAAGGTTACACGTTAGTTTCTAGTATGAAAAGTTGTGGCCAGTTTGGTGTGGAAAGTGTAGATGGGCAAGGAAAGATTTAATAGGAGAAAAGGACAGACTACGGGCTAGGAGAACATTCCGACCCCGAAAAAAGTACCGAGAAGCTGGGCGGGATGGATTGTAGAGACCTAGACACCATACTCCAGTTATGGCAACCATCTAGAATGGAGGACTGCACCACAAGCACCAAGAATTGAACACACTCTCCGACCTCACTTGCTCTTTCATGAGCGCTCTCTTTACTCTGATTTTAACTTTTTGACGGCACTTGGAGATGTCTGCCATGCGCTTTGCAACTCTAGCATGATTACTTAGTGCCTAATTTCCTCGCCCTGGTGTGAGTGAGTTGTTCACCATGATAGCCCGCGGGGCTAGAAGGCCACATTAACAACACGAATATCGAGCCACGCATATTAAGCACTTCTCAATTTACAGTAATCTTCAATCAGACCTTTATCCTCCAGTTTATCAATGCGTTGCTGTGTTTGTGGCATTCTATAAAAATAAGTAGTCTACCCTGTAGTAATATAAGTTATAGCAATTATTGCTATCAATCTATCGACCACCTGCTAACTATAGTAAGTCAATATCTAAAGTGAGGTTTTGTCGCTTTCGAAAGGAAGTCATTGCCTGGTTGTTCGGGAACAGAGACAAGCCAAACTCTGTAACCTTATGAACATATCCTTCTGCAAGCTTCCATTCGTACTTGTACAACAGGTGATAGAGAAGAAGCTTGACCTAGTTGGCGGCGAAAAGCTGTCCCGGACAAGCATGCTTGCCGTGACCAAATCCCAGATGTGCTGAAGACGTGCTCACAAGACTAGCCTTGCTATCGGTCTTGGGATCCCCGCGCATGCGGAAGAATCGATACCCGTCTGGGTTTGGATAGATGCTGGGATCTATCATGGAGCCGAGGTCTGACATGCAGCGATCTCCCTTTTCCAGGACCAACCCCCCCCGGCAACGTGACACGCTTGACAGCCTTCCGATTCATGGTGGCTAATCAGAGTCAGCTATCGCAGCTTGTACACGCGAAAGAGAGGAGCTCTTACCGATGTCAACGGCTTCAGCCTCTGCGCCTCTTTGATGATGCTGTCCGGCAGCTTCATGTTACATATGTGAGGGCCTGTAAAAAGAAGATAATTTTAGATACAAATCGACCACTGCCTTATTCCTTGTGATAATTATCTGTATAGTACTGGACCATGTCGTGTACCAACTCTAATGCCCCCTGCGAATTATTGCGAATTATTCATTAGACAATGTTTGAGTGAGTTATCCAATTGGGAGTAACTTACGAGCTGGAATGCTTTGGAAGCTTCGACAAACTTTTTAGCTTCACGTATTATAACAAGTCCAGGACCATTGGCCTCCATGTCGTCCGCGTCCGAGCTCATTCTTTTGAGGGAAGATTCAGATATCGGGTTGAAATGTGTTGTATTTCTCTCTGCGGAACTGATCATGTTTTTTGAGAATGTCTGATTGCTCGGTTGTCGTGAATGCCTCAAGACAATCGAAGAGATCGCCTACATCAACTAAGCCACTGGTAAGGCTCATGCCGCCACTTTCAGTGAGAACAAGCTGTCAGATGACGAGACCATTGTAAAACGCTGCCAAGACACTTGCAATGGATTGCATAGATGTGCTGAGTCGCCAGCCAACAAGAACCTCCCTACTCTCATCTTCGGTGCGAGCCTTTGGTGTACTTTGTAGGGACTGAAGTTGACGATTTTGTAGTGGTCGGGCTTGGGGTTTCCAGGAAGCATCGCCTCATACTTGGCAGGCTGTCGCTTTTTGTACTCTTCGAGGCTCAAGTCAGGAACTTCGCCATAACTGCCACGGCACAAGCCATCCTTTTGGATTTGCGCGGTCATGAAGTAGTTCTCAGGATGGATGAGAAAGTTTGAGTCCGTTAATAGATTAGTTCGGCACAGCTACAAGCCGCCCTCAGTCAACAGTGGTCATAACCTGGCGAGATTTGAAGTCATAGGCATTTATCCTGCTACTTTCCGGCAAGAAATGACTACTAGTAGCCAAGTCGGAGCTAGATGTACATGTTAAAGCCACATTGATCTAGATGCTTCATTCAAGTCCAAGGATGAGGGGACAAATAATTCCGATGCTAATGCAGCATACTTAATCCCATGCCCCTCAGGGCTCCGATACAAGGTAACTGGGTCGCGTCGATGGATCAGTTGTCTGGAGCGCGATCAGGCAATGAAACTTCGGATATCGTTGCAACGACTTTGCGGTCGCTTATCGTTCCGAAACCTTTTCTGCCGCCAACACGACTTAAGCAACTTGCACCGAAGCTTGCGATCTTGCAGCCACTGTCTGGGAGGGGATATGGGCCCGGGCTTGTAGTTCTCGTGTCCAAAAGTAGTGTTGCCGACGCCTCGACACTAGCAATGGAGAACAACGTTCCATCGCCCTTGATAAAGTTGGGCGAGGAGGGCTACACGGGTGTCGATATTATCGAGGCAGGCTTGGATTAGAGATGTCTATTTTGAATTCAAGAACCTGATTATTAAGGGCTAACTAGCCTATACTACAACGAATGATGCAATGTACGAACTTCTACACCAGTCTGTAGACAAATCGGGACATGTGTCTATATGTATATAGACCGCCCAGTCTATCTCCTAGGAGTCAGCGACACTGCTCTAATATGAAAGGTTTTGAAAATCTCGAGTGAAGCAACGTGGTCATGCTAATGGAGGGCGTCTCATTTTCGGGTTATTAGAAGTCAAACTGGCTAGGATCTTTGCTCAGATTAAACGGGGCATTCTTATTTTAGCCTTTTACAACCACAACCTTAACGATCATTTTCTTTTGTCCTGGCAGCTAATGAATCGCGAGGCTCTGGTCCAACTTTGCTGGCCGAACTTAGCCGTCCATAACTATCCCACGATTCACTCTGTGGAGACTTTGCGGAAGCTCAGCAAAGTCCAGCGGAGTGTTTGACCCTGGCTCATCCTTGAGCTCACCGTCCTTCTGTAACCCCAGGCAAATGATCAACCCGAACTGTGTCAGTGATGGATGGTGTTTAGCGGACCGATACTTGACCAGGGTTTTATAGCGGCACGCGTCAGGGACACAGACTGGTTAGCTGGCTGCTCAATGGTGCTTGGGTTATCTCTATCCCATACTAAAATAGCTTAGCCCTAGAGGCCTAAGACTCAACGTTCCCCTGAGCCCTAACCTCAGCTGAAGCCTGACACATGCTAACTTGCAAGAGACTATTGCAGGCTAGCTGGACCCCGAACGTAGCGTCAATAGTTGAATCGTTAGTCTCGGAGGGTGCGAAATTTGCCTAGCACGTTGCGTAATCAACCCATTATTTGAAATTGAACTTCTGGTTACTTAAAGGACGCAGGAGACTCAGTGCTGCTACCGAAAATTTCCTCCCAAACCCCCAGGCATCTTCACAATGGGCCCTCTCAAGTTTGTCGCCCTCCTCGTGGGCCTCCATTTCAGTGCAACAAACGCCGGCCCATGCAAACCAAGCACTACGTTGAGCGACACATCCATCACCACGACCACCGAGTCAAGCGCCGCCACCTCCACGGCCGTCTGCTCATCATACGGATACGCGCCCTCCCCTCCATCTACCTCGGTGTGCGGGACATTCCAAGGCTCCGTCAACGATGGAGTCACCAATCTCATCCTATACACCGGCATCCCTTTTACTACGTACTGTGCTGCAGCGTGTGGTCGGTATGAGGGTTGCGTGGCATTCTCCTACGTGAACGGCGCCAACTTGTGCAACCTCTACTCGCTGTCCGCTAGTACCATTACCAGCGAGTCGAACTTTGGTAGTGCGCGCTTCTACGATCAGGATTGCTTTGTGTGCAATTATTGAGTATGGGTGCCCCTGATTGCTTGGGTCTCTGTTCTATTGGCCCTTGTTCGCAACAATACAAGGGTTGAGAAGGTGTTGGCGGTTTGGTGTTTCGGGCACTTTCCAGTCTTGGATGATGGGGAATGGGACAGGGCGAGTGTTACGTACTCATATGCTTTTGACCGGCTGTAAGCGTAAATCTCTTGTGTCATATCTTAATTACACTGAAAAGAAGTCCTTATTACTATACCCAGAGGACTTAAACGCACTTCGCCTCTTGTAAGTATCAGAATAAGAATTCCGTGTCACCACTTTGGCCAGGGATTACCAGGATTGAGGGGAGACTTGGCCGTATTTGCGGTTGGTAGGCCTCCCGCATCCCCAATAGCATCATCGACCTGTCACAACCAATGCCTGGCCTGGATGGCATGTACGAGGTGGAGGAAGAAAGAGGGGTAGGAACTTTTCAAGCAAGAGGGAAATTTATCTCCCTCCAGTCCTTCTCGCTCACACTCGCCTGGCAATTTCTCGTCCCACTTCTTTCCAATACTTCGCTTTCCAGCAGAACGTTGAACTCCCTGACCGATGTCGATGACTCGATACATATCAACAATTCGAAATACCCTCCTCATGCCACGCAAAGCTGCAGCACGATGGTCCATGTACCTAAAGTTACACCACGCTGTGTCAACCCAACTCGGAGAGGACGGCCTCCATTTCAGTTTCAACGACGCCGACGAAGATTCTTGCATGCAAGATTACGACACAAATGTCATGGGTAGATTCTCATGCAGGAACCCCAAATGCAAGTCGAACGGATGGTCAAGCAAGAAAATCGCCATCACGGTACGGATGTACGAAGGCTATCGGTACAACGCTAGGGTATATCATCAGCATTGCAAAGTTTGCAACAGCCTCGGCCGACCCTATCTGGATGAAAAATCGTACGCGGATCGAGTTGCCTACCGGATCAAGAAGTGGAATGGCATTCAGATGGAGGTGCCTCATTACTTGGGAGAGTCAAATCGCCCACACGAACAAAGCCTGTGCGAGGGATGCAAAGCCGGCCACTGCAGCCAACTCACTAGGGATTAGTTTTGGCGAAACATAATCCGATTCTCTCGGTCGTTTAGGGCCAAAGTCGTAGCATGGCTAGGGGTGTTCGTATACTTTCCATCAAGCCGCCCTTGGCAAGGCGGACGTCTCGGCATGCTAAGTAGAGGAATAGCATCAAGCCGCACTTGGAGTGATGTTCAGTTCTGAGGTATCTTGTATTGTATCTTCCATTGACTCGAGTTTCAGCCCTATATTACAACTTTGCGTAAAGTCCTCCACTTATCTTAGACTGTTTGTTTTCTTTTTTTCTCGTTATGTAAGGAAGCCGATTCGGGAGAGTGAGGGAAGCTGGGGGATCGAGGATAGGTCACTGCTAGAGCGCTATGACCACGCCAGGAACCTAATAGTAGGGGATATTATAATGATTGGTTATGATCCCGGGTGAAGAAGCAAGCCCTGCCCATTACGTTTTCCGAGATCATGACGCTTTCCTTCAGTATTTCTTAGCCGAGACTGTCAACGTTAACTCGAAAAACATGCCATTGTTGGGCTGGGCAACGGCAGGTGCCGGCCACGCAAGACACCACCATTTAGTCGAACGACGTCGCTCTTCATCAGGGTTTGCCACCGCCAAGTCCCGATGGCTCAGGAAAAGGCTTGGATCGAAGCCCATTTGGCACGTGCAAACTCTAATCATCAGAAGAACCGGGAGATCTGGCAATCAGTCCACCAGCATAATCCGTATCATAAATGTGGGGAAATCCACCGATGTTCACAACTTGCTCTGGTCAAGATGGAATGAATATTATCACTGTAGCATTTTGCAGTGTAACAACATGAGTTCAGCCACCACCACCAATACGCCTTCTCCTCGGCCAGCATACCTGTCCCTGGCCGTTTTATTCGGTGCTATGCTCATACTTTTTCTCGCATATATCTCCTGGTGCGTCCATCGACCAGATCGGAATGCATGCCGTTTTCAGCGCTTACCTCTCACATCATTCAAATAGGCTTTATCGTAAACGGCGTGAATCAGAGCGCTGGGGGATTCGTCACAACAATCTAGAGGCACCTGTCACTTGTTTCACTGTTGAAAGACTGGACAATGTCGCCCCGGCTCAGTCGTACAAGAAGTGGAGTGGCCAAACGAAAGACTCCCCCAAATACTTTGCGCCCTCGAACGATGATACACTGGTCTGGTACGCACTGCAACATAAAAGATTGTCTGCTATACGTCGTTTCGTGTTTCAAATCTAATTACAGTCACAACTCCTCTAGTGTTATCTGCCTTGAAGCGATGCAAGGCAAGCAGATGGTTCGAAGTCTGTCATGCGGACATGCCTTCCACTCAGAATGCATCACTAAGTGGTTTATGAAGCGACATGACACCTGTCCCATCTGCAAACAGGGCTATATTCCACATGCGGTCAGTATCCCAAAGCCACCACCTCCTGCAGTCACGAGGCCGCGATCTATATAGTAGTTATTCACCCTAGTTGAAATTTGGGAAGCGTCGCGCCTGGGTTCGAAATTGTCAAAATGCTTAATTTAGTTCCTAAGATAAGTTACTCAAATACTCGAAGGACTAAAGGCGTAGGAGAAGTACCACACAATATCAATTATAAGTTATAACAAAGTCATCATATCAATCAATCGTCTTAAGCCGAAGTGGCAATGTAGGAGGTGCAGCTTAAAAAAGACAGGACTTTCACTTGAGGAGGTCTTAGAGTTGAAGGAGCATCTGCTTAAGCAACTCTTCGACTAATTGTTACAGGGATGATATTTATACATACCCAGGAAGCTCCTTTTCAGGTATAATTTCCAGGAGCAAGGATAACGGCTTAGCGAGCTCGTTAGAAACCTTTGACAGGTTATACAGGAAATACTGTACTTCTCCCACACACTTGGTATTTTGATGGTTCGGTTTCGTATCTCTTGAAGATGAAAGAGAAAGTCGGTCATTCCAAAGTTAGAGGCGCCGTCAGCTAGCTCTCTATAAAGGATATGCTAATGCCACTTCTTATAGAACGTTAAATACTGTCACATAGCTAGCTTATTAGGATCGTTATGAGAGCCTTGTTACTGTCAAAACCCTATATTCTACCTACCTTGATGGGCCACTTTGATAGACCACCTTAATGGCTATGATGGCTAAGATAAAAGACCTGCTTAGAACCTTCTTTAGATGGGAATCAAGAGCTTCAATGCACCTCAATTCCTCCTTGAATGTGCTAGCTTTCTGTATTAGATCTATATCAGCTCAAGTTGATTCCATCAATCCATCAGTTGGTTCTAATTAAGTCAAAACAAAAATGCAACGGCCTATTTTCTGTCTATCAGACTACTAATTAACCCAGGTGCTCTGGCCTGTCCATCCATGGTCACCTATTCTGGTTCCGTCCTGTCGTGTGCTAGCTCCCCCGCGGCCTGAAATTTGGTGGTTCCCAGCCCGTGGTGACCCTAAAAGGCGTGGTCAAAACCTCAGGCGCTATCGTCGTCGTTGTCGTCATCGCCGTCGTCGTCGTCATCAGGCGAAGTCGACGTGGGCGGTGGTACATTAGAAGTACGTTTGGCCGTAGTCGTCGTTGCCTTCTTCGTGGTTTTGGTCGCAGGTCGCTTGGCCGCAAGCTTGAGAATGGTGCGAGCAGTCAATTCCACGCATCCTTCTCCATTGCCCGGCTGGCTTATACCAACGTCAACCCAGACAGTCCAGGAGCCATCCCCAGTACTACTAGGACAAGCAATTAAGCCCGCACCTTTATAAGTCAGGTTGTCGCTACTATCAATTTTCCAGGGCTTACGGTCCGATGCCTTATGGTCCGATGCCTTATGGTCCGACCCCTTACGGTCCGATGCCTTGCGGCCCGACAGGCCCTGGCTCGTCTGGGAGCTCGAGATGTACTTAAGTTTTCCCTGGCCCGCTACCGAGCTGTCAACGTATAGCTGCTTGAGAATCTTCGGCGTTTGGTAGAGAAATAAGTCCCCGTCGGCAAAGCTGAAAGTAGCCAAGTTATCCGGCTCAGCCTGGCAGACAGCGCTTTTGAGCACGATGCTACTCGTGGCGGCCTGAAATCCAGAGAAATGAATGTCGTTGCCGGGGGAAAGTGTAAGCAACTCAAATGTGATAGATTTGCGTGCAGAATCGGCCGAAGCCAGGCCGGCGGCGATGAGGGGAGTGAGGAGATGTTTCTTGACAAGCATTTAGGAAATGCTTAGCGCAAGAGGATGTTGTTCTGAGTGAGGTTTTTGTTTTTGGGCAGTAGTTTGAAGCCAAGGTGTTTGTTGAATGATATCAGGTGACGAGGTTGATGTGGAAGCAGCTGAAATACGGGAGAACTGGCGAGCTTTTAAGGCCATTGATTTGCTCTAAATCGAGAAGCTGCTAAGTCCATCAATGGCCGAGTACCTAGATGCGTATACGGCAAAGATCTCGGACAGTAGTTTCAAGCCTTAGCTAGGTACAATCACGACTCTTCTGGGATTATATGACTCGTCGCTGTTGGGGCGACGTAGCGATCCGAGAAACGGTAACCAATAGCCGGAGTCTCGACTCACCGTGCTACCCAGGGTTGGTCAAGACAATGCGGGGTGAGCCGGACCGAGAGGTGAAAAAGCCTGGACTGCATTCCAGACCGCGACATTTCCGGTTTCTGGTTTCTTGTCGCACTAGTCCAGAACCTTGAGTCTTGAGTCTCACAAGAGGCCATTCCAGCTGGTAGGCAATTGGAGTTAAAGCTTCCGGGGATCAGCACACGCCTCTTGTTGTCAGAGAGTCCTAGCAATATACGGAGCGTGATGAAGAGGGTGAATTACGCCAAGAGGCAACTGAAAAGGCGCGGTCAAAGTGGCTCGATACTATGAGTAGCAATACGACTCTTACTCCGAATAATGTTCACATATGCCAATAAGCAATCAAGACTACCTCATGCGATGAGGTAGGGATGGCACCAACGAGCAAAGGCTCGAGTGATTGCTAGACGGTTTCCCTTTGCATCTTCACGGGGAGAACGAAGCCTCCCGCGGAGAAGCCGAAGGAGAATGGCGCTGACGCTGGTGGCTAGTGCATTCTAGAGCTGCGACTCCCAGCGGAATATCAAAGGTTGTTTCATCAGGGGTGACAGTTAGAGTCATGTCATTATTGCACATTTCTTCCGCCATGACCTTCACTTCGGTTTACGCGTTGTGAGTGTGTTATCGACAGTGTTGAAGTCTAAACCCAGGCCGTCTCGTACGTCCGTTGGTACCCACTCGTCGCTGTACTTATGCGTTGACACTACGAACCAATGTACTAGACCTATAACGGTACGAAAGAGTCATTTGCCGATAAAACTTCTAAAAGAAAACATGGGAGAGATAAAATACTAGTTACCTAGATACAGAACTGGCCGGTATTTCCAGGGTTGTAACGTCAAAGCCATGCAAGCATCAGACAACGCTTGCTGTAGAGGTTGAATCCAGCAAACTCCACCCTAGATGGCAATACTGAAAGGAACGAGTCCATTAGAAATGCCAACCTTTGCCATGCCTGAGGCATCCTAGCTGTGATTCCAAGCGGTGCATACAGGTCCCTTTGATAGATTTCCATTGCTGCCGGCCAGTTTGATAACGCGCGTCTAGCTATGAAGAGAGTGGGAGCACGTGTAGTACTTAACTATGTATAGCCCGCGTAATTGAGTTAGATGCCGTTGAGGAGGCCAGCTAACAGCAGCGGAGACTCTCACACAAGCAACGACGCGGTACGTACATTTCATAACACTCTTCGCGCTTCTATGACTCGGACTTGCTGTGGCAGGAATGACCTGGCAATATGGTTGGACATTGGAGGACGGTTCTGGTCTGGCGGGTCGAGAACGAACTATGCAAATTTAGGCAACTGACGTACCCACATACAAAGATCTAGACCACGCACACCCATTCCAGCCAGAAACCCAATGAGGATATCGCGTCATAGTCAAAAGCTTAAGGCTACGGGGAAGTATGTGCCTATTATCCATGCGACCTTACGTCTAAATAGCTCGACTGTATATATAGTCGCTATACGTCGGTCATTGGGTTGATTACCTCTGCTGTCTCAAGCAACTGACAAGATCCTACTGAGGAAACGATTTCTTAAGATGCTTTATTTTAATATATTCATTATTATCGCCTTTTTCGGCTTTGTGATCCAAGTGGTCGCCAACGCAGTTGACTGGGCATCAGTCGTCGACTCTCGCGGCAATGGGTTCTCTGATTTCAGTCACTCCGGCTACCACAACCCAGATATATCACTACCGATTATGAACAGTCCCGATATCACTGTTTGCATCTCTAGGAAGGCTACGGAAGTATAACCCCTATAATTCAGAAAGCTCTTGATGTGGTCTCGCTACGTGGTGGAGGCGCTGTCGAGCTGCCCTCAAACAGATTGATAGCAACTGCTGACATGGAGCTACGCAGCCATGTAATTGTTACTGGCTCTAGGAGTAGCAATATAACTCTTATGGTAAAGAGAAAATCTGCGAAACCTGTTTTCTTTCGTGGAAGACCCGGCCTTACTCTCGCGGCAGTATTCGGCTTAGATCGAAGATCACCAATAAGTACGTTCTGATCGGTTCTTCTATAGTTACTGTTAGTGATGGTACTAGGTTTACAGTCAGACGGTTAGTCTACATCTCCCAAGCCACAATACATTCTTAGGTCAGAAATAATAGAATGAGTGACTTGGTGCGAGATGGTATTTTGAAAACTTAAATACCGGTGGGATCCTTCTTTCCTCTGACAGAACAAGGGCAAAAGTCGGTTGGAATCTCAGGGGCAGTGTCAACTTTCAGTCTCCGCCACGTGGCATTAATTGGTGCATCGGCTGCGAAGGGCAGAATGGACCAATGGGAAACGCTGTTTTCATCTGTCTAAGCGAACAGGTGACGCCTTGAAGTCTTTTCGCAGCCCAACTTGAAGCCCGAGGAGTTTGTTGAAATCTTAGAGGGAAATATAGCTAAATCTCTCAAGGATAATTGGCTTTAGACCCTGTTAGTTTAGAACTAGATTTAAAGATAAGTTCAATATTCCTCTAAGCTCACTATGAAGTTTCTATAATAGTATTGCAATAAGGACATAGTTGACAATGAAGGTATGTGCTGCCTAAGAGGTTCTACATATTCTACTAGTTTAATAATAAGCCTTTAACATAGTTCACAAGCTAGCGGATCAGACAACCGAACGGATTGCTCTACCTAGATTTCTTACCTTCTTCGCGAAGGGCTTTAACAATGAAGCCCACGCAGCGTCAAGATGGTTCCGCGCAAGCTCACGGCTCTCATGCTTGTCTTCTGCTTCTCTTGAAGCTCTGATTGCTCGGCGACCACCGAGACTGCGACTTCGACAGGTATCGCACCGCTGAGCACCACTATCGCTGAAGGGCTTTGACTGCTACCACCGAGTCTGCGTCGAGACCACTGTGCCCCTCGAAACCCCCGGCTTCAAAACCGGCAGTGTCAGCCCCTAGAGCAACCCACACAGAGGTAGCGTCAAGAACGCTTTGTCCGGCTTCTTCGGCCTGGATGTAGTGTGGACGATTTCTCAGCTTCTCCTTCATCGCTCTGATGAACCAATTACCCCCCACAAACAATTACCAGTGATATCATTTGGCGAAGAGACTTGAAGCTGTAGCTTGTGAGATTCGTGATAGTTAGGGACATTACAGAATGTGGTTACCAGATGTACGTCCTTAATGCCCTCCCTCTCAGCAATTACAATCAGGTCCCTCCGCAAGCTCCTCTGGGCATTAGTTCGTTTCGTAGAAATCGCCTTGACTCGAGTCCAGATCAAAACGACATCGCCAGAACCCGGGTATCGATAGAAGGAATAAGTCTGTGGCGACAGATTGGCAAAGGGTCTGCCGAGAGAGTCAGGCACAACTTGTTTATGTGAGTTGACAAACTGAATCTCCTCTTTCTCATAGTTCATGGTCTATGGCAAGGATCGTGTTAAGCGCTTTGTTAGAGAGGGGAGCGGATTATCTTACTAGCTGCAGTAATTCGCCATCTTGCAGCTCTCGAAGAGCATTCTTGACGCGGTCTTCAACCAGCCAAAATGGCCTGTCCTGCTCGCTCGGGGGTAGCACGGTAATAATTTTACGCTCAGTTGAATATGTGGACATCTTTGCGTTCTTAGAAATGCTCAAAAAGGTGTACAATATTGGGTGGGGATTGTCCGGGGTGTGCGGTTAGGGTCTGGTTGGGGAATACAATCCGGGCGGCTGAGGGAGACCTAGGCGTTATATATGTAAGAGTGTTGGTTTGAACCAGATGACTAAGACAGAAAATAATGACAAGTCCTATTCGTCCTAGATGACGTATCTGCTTAAGTATCATTTATATTAAACTCACAACTTTCAAGCTTACGCTACAACCAAGGGGGCCGAAATCAGGCAGCTACGACATTTTCCAACTAACCTACGTCGTCGAACGGCTGAATGGTACAAGATGAGAGACGCTTGCTCACCTCTTTGATCAGCTAACTCATGAGGGCCTGTACAGTGACAGACCTCATAGGCGATGTAGCTAGCTAAGGAGCACTAGCTAAAGGCTTGGAATACCGTGCATCTAAAAGTACTTCTTAGCACTTTCTGCCGTGGTTTAATTGGCTGCTTGTCTCGAGATTCCCCGTAATAGGTGAGGGGACTCCCTGTCTAACGTACACCGGCTAGTGGCTGATCAGATAACTAAGGAACACGACAATATGCGATTATCAACTTGTTGCTCAAGGCAATTCGTCAGCTTTATGAGCTAGCCTTCCCAATATCCACGCCAAATCGTTTCTCGTTTTGTCCCACTTTAGAGATTGCATCACTAGACACTAATGTAGAAGCATCCGAATCATTGATTTCCTCCAGAGCTGTGCTTCTGTCATGAGCATCATTAAACCACCATCCTAGGCTAAACACCCATCCGTCAAGCACTTGTTTCAGCCGGCTATCGCTCATGTGCTCTGCATTGTGGGGGATAACCCCCGATTCCCTGTCACAAAGCTGCGAGTCGGCTAATAAAGCCATGGTGCTTCCAATACTACATGGATCCCTTGTGAGAGTTCCACGTATCTTGACCAAAGCAAAGCCCATGAGGCTAAGCCCTGTCATGATAGCAAAGAGAATCTAGAGAATAAGCTTCGAGGTGCCATCGACAACGAGATGTGTGACCTCTGCAGAGTAAGATCCAGTTACCATCGAGTGAGATTTCGTCGAATTCCCGTCTGTAACACTCAAAAAGCTGGTTCGAGAGCTGGCGCTGTCTGCGCGAAGATTACGGTTGATAATGTGCCTCATGTACTCGCAGTAATTCAGTGTAACAGCTCTGATCAATCTGTCGGCATTGCCTGGACCTAGAAGATCCTCTGGCGAATATCCACCGGGGCGATGTATTAGCTGGTTGAAGAAGTGGTCGTATTGGTACGCTAAGTCGTTCCTTGCGAAATCGAGGAGGGTTGAGGCTATGAATCCCCCGAGGTTATACCTCAGTGTATGGGAGCCGTTCGTTTCGTTCTTTAAAGCCTGGGGTTGGCTTCGCACTCGGAGGTTGTCGATAATTCCGAGGGCTGGGTCGCCTTTTTAGTTGATCGTCACCGGCACTTGGTTGATCCCTTGGCTGCACACGAAGCCTGTTATGTTCCTCCCGGAAGCCTGGGGGTCACTAACGAGACCGAAAAACATTCCGATTGATGGACAATCATTGCTGACCTGGCCAGCAGTCGAATTGGAAAGGTCGACGTACTGGCCGACCCATATGTTCTTAGGGGTGTTATATGTGGCATTAAACTGGAGGTTGGCAGAACTGTTGTCAGATTCGAAGGAGCATTTTGGCTCGATCCCTGGAGGATTTACCGAAACGTTCATACCTTGCACCGCAACGAACTGACCCATTCTACCGCTTGTCACTGAATAGCTCCAAGAGGGCGTCGAAATGGCTGTCTGCGGGAGTACAGTACAGTTGAGGACCGGTTGAAGAGCCAATGCGTCAGAGGTACTGTTGACTTCGCGATACGCTCCATCAATGGCAGCGGGCGAGAGAGATCTGGGGCACCACAAGGTCTTTCTAGATGGTCGTTAGTGTGACAGCACCGCCGTTTCGGATCAGATTCAGGCCAACCCCTGCACCGCCGTCGTCGGCAGGATCGGCCAGCCAGGTCAAATCCCAGTTGTTAACGGAGGCTGTTGAGGTTTGGTTGATGATGCGAGAGTCCATAGGGATCCAAAGGCCAGACACGACAATGGTCAAAAACCCAGCGATGAGAGTTGCAGCATTCGATGCCGCCGCGCCAAGTTGACCATGTCGAATTGCCTTGAACAGGACAAGGAAGGGATTCACAGAGAGTAGATGAAACAGAATGCTGCGTTCTGCTGGGGCGCTTCCAGACCGAAGACTCGAGTATGGGGCGAAGGTGACGATGGTGAAGTCGAGATTGTTGATCATCGTGGTTAGACCGAACACCACCAAGGTAGATACGAGGCGAATGACGTATGACGACGCAGCCGAGTCTTTTGTACCAACTACTAAAAGATGATTCTCGTCTCTGAGAAGTCGGTATAGAAACTCGAGAATACCGATGAAAATGAGCGGCGCAGTGAAGGTCACTGCAATGACGGGGAGACGAGCTGCGAGGGGAAGCCAGCGATGTTTCCTCGGTCTGGTCCTTGGCAGCGGGCGGGGTTGAGAGTTCAAGGACGCAGAGGCCGTCTCAGCACAGAGCTGGAAGTGTTCAGCCCGATTGTTGACGGCAAAAAACTGAAGTCCTGCGAGTCTTTCCCTCAACTCGCCTTCCGACAGATGCCCCGTGTCAGTCAGGGCAGCTCATGCGTTTGGGCTGTTGGCAAGTATGGCTGCGTGGTGAGCAATGGAACCCGAGATGGCAGGGACCCAGGCAACAGGTTGAGTCGTCCATAGCAACAGCAGGCAAACAAGGGCCAAGACACAAAACCCAGCCGCCATGATCCAGACTGCTAGGCGTCTCGTATGAAGTCGTTTCTGGGTCTCCATGCCTTGGGCAACAGCATTCCCTGATTCAGGGACAAGGAGTAATTGTCGAGCAAACTCCCGAGCTACACCCTCTAAGACTGAGATGCTGGCATTCTTGAGGACCGATCTCTGGTAAAGGGGCTCCAGATCCGTCGGCCTTCTGAGCTGTGCATAAATCAGCTGGAAAAGCGCAACTTCGGCCCCAGGCACGGGCCCCGAGGTGGGATCGGCTGTTGGCTTGAGAGTGGGAACTTTATCGCCGACGACGAGAGATTCAACTGGCTGTTCAAGGTTCTTCCATATCATCTCGGCAAAGGCATTGCTTGATAGATTTCGAAGGCTTGTCATCTTTTCCCGCGCAGGAGAGAGCGCGACTGAACCGGTCATCAGGTCAAGTGTTGCGTTGGAGGTTTCGATGCCATATCCAATCTTACAGATGATGCATCCCGACTTGACTAGGTCAACTGAAAGGAGATCAGAATCGTTTATAGTGAATTGGGCGGCTGTGATGGCATAACGTACGTCGTTCGGCTCGATATACGCGGACCAAGTTGCAGGGCTGTCACTGTTGCTTTCGAACGTGTCGTTTATGCCAGAGCAGTTGACGCGATGGACTGTGTAGGCGCGAGGTGCAGGCTGGCATAATCGGTACGTCTCGCCCAGGGATAGTGGCAAGTTGCCGTACTTTGGCTCTTGGCATACATCGAGGACCACTCCACTATTGTTGCATGATTCCGAAACGAACTTGTACTCTCGAAATTTCTGGGCGTATCTGGGGCCTGTTGATTTAGGCGCCAAAACTGTGGCATCTTCGCAAGTGATCTTGGGAACGAATACGTCCACAAGAGCATATAGCTTTGTAACATTCGCCCCTGATTGAAAAAGTGAAAACTTCTGGGTGACTAGAGCATTTAGCCAAAGCCAGCTCCTGTGAGCCTTTTTGGATTCCCTAAAATAGATCCTGCGATTGAAATACTTTAGACTCCTGAGCCTAAAGTACAATGGGGATATAAAAGTTCCGTGTTATCCAAGATTGATTCC
Source organism: Neonectria magnoliae (assembly GCA_037954305.1). Lineage (NCBI taxonomy): Eukaryota > Fungi > Ascomycota > Sordariomycetes > Hypocreales > Nectriaceae > Neonectria > Neonectria magnoliae. The sequence goes on along the minus strand of JAZAVK010000008.1, from coordinate 64,806 downwards.
CATCATTAGCAATCTTCTAGTTTAGGTGTTTGATAGTAGTACAACCTCCAATACCAGCACAGCTCATCCTGTCCAGACACCCAAAGCCAGGAACACCAACGCCATCTAAATTCAGTAATCATGCCTGTCCGAGGAGACGCCTGAAACCTCCCATGTTTCAGTAAGTCCGGTAAAATCAACGTATTTGTGGAGATCGTCAGGTTGTGGGGCATTGGCGAGAGATTGACCTCTGGGCTTTGACTCGTTGATTGGATTGGTAGATCCTGTGGCTGTTGTCTGGAAAGGTAGCTGGCTACCGAAGTGATCCCGCGGAACATGGGGGCTTGGATCTAAGACACCTGGCTGTGAAGGCACGCCGTGAAATTGTTCGTTGCTGTCAGAATAGCTTGGTTCTGGAAAGTGTGTCGTCTCGAGCACACCTAGGGACAGTTGGCTTATATCCCAAGGCCCGGGGAGGTTGAAAAAATCCCTATCTTGCGGTAGAAGGCTTTTGGTTGGCAGGCAACGAGTGTCTCTTCTGGAAGCCAGCTCTGATATGCCATCATGGGATGTTTCAAGAGGCGCCGACTGTGGCAGAAGACTGGGCAAGACATGGTCGAATGTATCCCATACCGCCTGAAAGACTAGCTCCGCCACCTTTCTTTCCGAGAAATGAAGATTATCTCGGACTTCTGGCATCTCATTCAAGTTTCGGGTTATCTTGCGTACAAGCCGAGGAGGGATCTCTTGCCGGAGGAACCGACGATACTGAGCTCGCGTTTCGGAGCTTATGGGGAGTTCCAGAGCTTGTAGGTCATAGTCTGTGCCACTGTCAGTCAGGTTGGTTCTGCACTTGGCGAGATAGTGCTTACGTGGCGAGGGTATGTCGCTGTCCTTGACGTTGGGGAAGATGATCCTGTACATGTGCCTCCATTTTTCTTCTTGCGTGCCATTCCTTGCGTTGGCTCTCGACCTAAGATTTCGCCTAGTCTCCTCGTCGATGCCGAGTACGTCTTGAGGCGGGTCGACAACCTCGCAGCGGTCATCTTCGCGGTGATGATACTTGAGCTCTGCTTCTTTGTTGAACTGCTTGAAGCACCTGTCGCAACGGATGGGAAGTTGGTGGGCCTTGTAGACATGTTCCCTGAGGCTGTTAGCTACAGTCGCTAGTATATGTAAAGGCGAAAGCCTGCGGCTTACTTGATGCGGTGTACGGATGGCCAGCCTTTCTGGCATCTGGGCCACTTCCTATCGGGATGCCCTTTGAGGAACGGACATGCGAGATTCGCCTCCATCCTGGCTACGCCCTCCTTTGTCGGAGCAGCCTCCGTCTTCCGACGCTTATCCTGGTCGTCTCCATTTCCCCTGTCGGAACCACCTGGGTTCCGCTCATCGAACTCTCTCTTTTTTCCGGCGCCATCTCGACCCGTCGCGTCGTTGGCTCTCCCGCCGCCGAAGTCAGCACCGGAAGCGGAGTTGTGTGAAGTCCCTTGGGCCTCTTGTCCTGGGGAGTACGACCTCGCCCAATTCGTGACTTTGGCCAAGACGAGTGACGCGATGTGGTCTTTGAGAGCGAGGGCAGCAGGAAGAAGACTAGGGTCCAGCGAAGTGGCAACGAACGCTTCGTAAAATGTTTCGTCTGTTTCGTCGGTGAAGTTGGAGATGGACTCGTTGTCCTCGCTCATCTCGTGGGCTTCCGGATCGTCCAGGTCGGTGTGTCCGGCGATGGACGTAGCAGGCGTCAAGGTCAGGGATCTAGACCCCCCGGATGTTGGTTCTGTCATGTTGTCGATCCCGAAACATGACCTCGTCTCCCGGGTTGAAGGATGTCGAGAAGTCGAGAGGGACCCCCTGTCAACGTGCTCACCCGAAGCATGGTGCTGCATCGGCGCGGCTTCGCTGGTCGAGCAACCAGCATCTGAGTATCCTTCTTCGATGATGCTCAATATGGATTCTCTAGCCGGCTCCAGACTGCTTTCAACACAAACGCCGGGCCGTTGCCGACCAGGGTCTTCGATGGATTCGAACGTGTGCGGTAGCTCTTCCTCCAACATCTCCGATCGACGACTCTTAGCACGGCGTCTTTGAGCCATCCGCCCTGCAGCAGTCACTTGGTCAGAGACTGAATAGGCCAAGCCGTCGATATAATGATCGACTGATCGAGAAGGCCAAGCAGTGACTGCGGAAGGGAGTAGCGGAACGGGATGTTCGTCCAGGTCGACCTCCGGACGCGGGCCCGGCGATGCCCTGTTGGTGCTCAGTACAGACGAAGACGACACATTCCTCTTCCACGGCGACCCACGACGGGCATGGTTGCTAACTCTACCGGTAAAGTCTCCGCTGGTAGCTGTAGAAACTATGGACGAAGGTCTGGTAGATATCGATTCGACGACGGATGCGGATCGTAGAGCAGTGTCGTTGGAGAATCTCCTTGTCAAGTAGTCTGAATCGAAAGAATGGTTTGTATACTGCGAGATCATTGTATTGGGGTCTTCTTCGAAAGGGGTGGTCCATAACGAGTGCTTTTGATGGACCTGTCCATGGCCTAGGACATCTGATGCTGTACTGAACGGCGGGCCTGGCCAAATCTGTAAGTATGTGCAGCAGCGAAGAACAGGATGAACCGCCCCTACCTTGGCTAACTGGATCTTGTGCATCTGCTGGCAATACAGGCGTGGTCGATCTTTCGTACTGGCTGCCCACGCCTATGAGATCACCCAGGCTCGAAGTCTCTTGGGCTGGCGAAGATGTTCGATCCCGGGTCCTTATGGTGTACCCCCTCATGCGATCGAGCCAGTGACGTGGTTTCTTACCAGACGCTTCATGGTCTGAACAGAGCAGACTGTCGGCAGTTGACTGCGGTTCGGTGCTGAGAGGTATGCAATCCATCAAAGGAAGCTCCGCGCAATTCTCGTAGCTTGGTGATACGTCGTCGAGCGCCCGTGGTCGATGGTTCCCATCCGACAAAGAAAACTGGTCGTGGGACACGGCCATGTGGAGACCAGGAGCAACGCAGGCTTTGGTGAAGGCATGAGGCAATGCCGAAAGCTTGAAGGGCTTTGACATGCTGAAGAGCCGCCTTCCATTATGTCTGAGGCGTCCACGGATGGATCGAGTGTCTGACTGCCTTAGCTCTTCAAGGAATCCCGACGCCGCGTTCTGGACCGCCCGGTCTGGGCGCCTAGGAAACCCCATGGCTTGCAGCAATTGTCCGCCTTTGGGTAGTGAGGTAGCACGAGGGATCTAAGATGTTAGGTACAAAAATATAAATGGATTCGACGGAGCTGCGAGAGAGAAACCGTACACGGCTGGTGTTGGAGGCCCTCCGCCACGTCGCGACAGGGCTAACAGACAGGCAGTCTGCCTTGCTGCAACCCACGTAAGCTGATACCGCCTCTTTGAGGGGCAGCTAGGCCGAACAGGTCTATGACAGGGGTGTTGGAGTTGGTGTTGTGGGGATAGTTTTGCGTCCCTCGCAAAACTCCCCTAGCAAAACTCGACTCGCAGAATCATTACCTCGCATTTGTTCGTGGTGGAAGGGCCGAGAAATGCAAGGGAAGCAAAACCAACTTCCATGTCCAGATGGACATGCTCTCTTTGCAATATCTCAAGGTCATAGCCTACAGTTTTGCGAAGTTAGAAAAGATGGTTTAATAACCCGGAAATGTAGACTGCCTGAGGAATAAAAAGAGTCCAAATGCCATCCAAACTCCAATCTAACACATGAATCGAAGCAATCCATCAAGTGAATCAACACGTGTTCAAGAAAAAAGGTTCAACAGTCCTATTTTGTGGCACTATCATCATGCCAACCCAGCCTGCAACCGCCTCCATGGCGCCTAACTGCGGCTCCTGTGGTCCATTCTTGAAGTTAGTCCAATCCAATCACCCCTTGCCAAGCTCGCGTGCCACTAACGTGTATACAGTAGTCACACGAATGCAGTTCGGCCACCGGTAGCCGGACTCCCACAAGCCATGACGAGGTTTCTCGGCGAACTGTCTTTAGTTACGGCACGTATTGCCATGGGAGGACGACAGTCGAGCTGATGCGGCCCGAGTGTGCGAATGTTTCAGCGGGTTCAGTGGGTGCATGGACAGAAAGGGTTTGATAATGGAAACAGAGTGAAGCTTAAGGGTCAAAGTTCTCATTGAGAAACGGATATTATTGTACATTAATAACGGATGCTGGCACCACGAAAATTGGCAAAAGGTTGATGGGTACGGATAATTGCACAGTATAGTCGCCGTCGCTGCGAACGTACTCGCCCCACCTTTCCAATTCATCTTGTGGTTGGTGTCACAACTGCACATGAGCTTCTTCATCGAGTCGGTGCATTCTACCGCGTCGTAGTCCGCCACGTCCTTGACCGCGCATGAAGGCGAGTTCGCATCTAGAACTAGCGATCGAAGATCCATCACCTCAGCCATGGCAAAACTGGCCATGGTGATGTCTTCGTTCTCGTTTGGGTAGAAGTTGGCACCGACAGAGTAGGTAGACCAAGGTTCAATGTCCAGTTCCTGCTATCATCCGATGAGAATTCCGGCGCTTTGGGGTCACGGCGGTCAAGGATTCTGCGCACGATTACTAAAGAATTGATGCTGTTACATAATTTGGAGCTCCAGATGTTCTCTGCGGCACGCTTCTGTTGCTTCTCAAGTTTATCGACCTCTGCTGTCCTCTTGATCAAGCCTACGCTTCTTCAGTTCATCGTGGAATTAGACCTAAAAATACCCGACCCATGGGGCCCCAAAGGATTAGCTTAGGACCCAATGGATCTAACGGGCAGGATCCACGATGGATATCCATGGGTGTTCTTGGGCTTACGTTGAATCAGTTCATCGTGGAAGCCATCTCTCCAGTTCAGCCACGGGTGAGTGTCTGGCTTGATGAACTGTATCCATGACTGGTTTTTCTTGTCAGCATAGTCGCCATTGCTGGATGGAGAGCACATTTGGCCGTCCACGGTGTCGTATACCCTAGGGCTCCAGTCCGCAAAGCCGATCCTGTACCTGACTTTGTCATCCTTGAAGATCTCTGTCACCGCTTCGGCCGTCGTCTTGTTGATCTTGAGCGAGACTCGCAAGTATCTATAATAATCTTTCAGGTATCACTGTATCTGATGCTATCCGGGCTTCCCATTTCTCATTCGGTTAGGTGAACACGTTACCTAAGGAAGATGGTGCAGATCTACACAAAAAGTAGCTTAATCTAGACGCAGGAAACATTTCACCTTTGGCCGTTATACAATGCAACATGACGCATGGGAGCGCGAGGGACCGAAGCGACAGCCCGGACATTTCGAGATGATCAAACACTTGGCACTAGTCCGCGCAATTTACACTAGGAATGTTTCGACCGTCCCTAGGACCACGTCGTCGAGTAACACCTTAGGGTTTAGTTCGCTCTAAACATGAGGCCAAGAATGGTCCACAGTTCTTGGTCTTTCAGGTCTTCTCCAAGAGCTTATTTTCTTCGGGGGCTGATGAATCACTGCCCAAGGCTTCGCGTTTCCTGCCTCGATAACCGCGGTCTCACTGGGTCATTCAACTTCATTCATTATTTCATATTCTGTCGGGTAACATAAGCGGCATCCGAGTACATCGGAAGTCGGCATCCAATCAAGGGAGTACCAGCCTATGCCACGCGGATCTCCTTCCTGTTTGACTGGCAATACTGGCCAAATCGAGGGCTAGCGCTTATCCCATGAGCAGCGATGAGACATGGGATCGGAACCATTTAAACCAGAGAGCTGCATTTTCATCATCCCTTTTCTGTTGACGCTGACGCCGGACTCACCACGCTCGGGGTATTCAACATGGACAAGAATGAGAAGCCCGACGAAGCCAACGCCGTCAACGGGACATTTCACCACGAGGACGAAAAGAGAAAACACAGCCAACATCCACTCGTGATACAAGAGCGTCATGCCCATCGTCCAGAGCTCGACGAAGCCCAGCTACCGAGCCTTTATGACCAAGCTATCCAACTTCTCCGGCTATGTCAGCGGGCCCGTGTGCTTCAGAATGCAGCAGGCTGGACACGGTCTGAGTCTCCGAACGATACTGTCAAGAACCCGAAATCCACATACGTCAGACACAACAAGTACGTGCACACAGTCCCAAGCGAACAGCTCCTCGACTTCCAGCTATCTGATGGATGGGAGCCTCTTTGCCGGCTTCTGGGGAAAGGCATCCCCGATGTGCCGTTCCCGCGCGTCAACGACTCTGTGGAGTACAAAGCCAGAAACAAGCGGTTAGGGAACAAGATTATGAAGATCGCGGTACGAAAGTTTTTCTGCCCTTGCTTTGGATAGAGTGGAGGTTATTACTAAGTCAGACTTGTCCCCGCCTTCATCTTCACCTTCGTCTTCACACATTGTAGCGCAGATTAAAATCTCAAGAATAATGATACTCTGGCCAAACGGCCTTTTGGGTGTCATCTTCCATCTTCCTGTCCTCCAAAAACGGCTGCCCATAGAGGTGATGATGGGGTGATATTTCTCAACCGTTCCTGAGCAGCAAGGACGCCTTCTTCGTCAACAGGCAGGCCCTGCCAGCCTGCTTGAAACTGCCCAAGTACATACCAGTCATCCTCGAGCTCTGGCCAGTCTACACCCGTGATCCTGTGGGGCGGCGTTGGCTCTGGCCGCTGTGCCGGCATCTTCCTCTCATATCTATCCCGGAAGATGTGATTATCGACAAAAGCTTCATAAGCCCGCCACCGTGGTCGGTTTTGCGCTGTTCCATGAATAGGTAGAGGAAGCGGTGTTTTTCCTCGACTATCCGTATCTGCTAGGAGGAAGGCGACGAGAGAATTGAATTGCTCCGCGGTCGGTGGGTAGAGTGTTCTAGGACCGTCCACACTGGCACCGTGAATCCAGACCTCCTTGCACTAAAACAACCATCATGTTAGCCTGGAGAAACTGGAAGTAAAAGGCCAAGCATAGTACCTCTTTATCAGTCTCGCCCCGATCAAAGACGACAACTCCTCCAAAGATCTTTCCCTCGGCCCAATACCCTGCCACGTCAGCATTCCCGTGCGGGTACTGGTCGGGGTACTGGTAGGAGATGTGGAAAAACGCAGCATGAGGTAGGAAGTAACCGTCAGGGTGCATCCCATTTCCCAGCTGTGGATACAGCTCATCTCGCCAGTCTTGGTGTAGTTGGTGCTTATGAATCCCGCCGTCTAAGTCGTAAAGATAGGCACCGATTTGGTGGCAGGCAACCACTACCATCTCGATCAAGCGAAGATTAAAGGCCTTTGTGCCTGGAATAGTGTGTTGGAATGCATCAAGCAGCTACCTTGGTCAGAACAAATGTGATTGCACTTGGAGCCATGCAATGCACTCACAGATTTCTTGAAAGTCAACTGCAAGGGGTCAAACTGAGCTCTGAATTCCTTCGCCTTCTCAAGAAAATCGTCACATAACTTTGAATGGTCCAGCTCGTAAACAGGGTGGCCTTCCATCCAGACGTAACTCTCCTGCATGGATTCTACCGTTGGCAATCCGTCGAGGATCTGAGCGTAAGTGAATTCAGCAACATCACTTGATAGGATGTTCATCAACGCCTGCGAGAAAACCTTCCTGTGGTGGCTTTCAAGCACAGAAATGGTTTCTGACCCATCTTGGTTGGTTCGAGGGTCCATGATGAAAGCAGCGTGGAGGATGCAATGCGCGAAACTGAATGTTGAGATATCAGGCAATCGCCGAAGTCGTGTGTGGCATTATTACCTTAGCTAAGCCACCCGCTAACCAAGCGACGCATAACTTACTGATTCAATTGGGCGAATCGGGTCGCTGGTTTGAGAATTACCCATTCGGCGGGTCATCGGAATTCTATCAAGATGCCCAAGACGACGACAGACAGGCAAGCTTCCTAAAATGTCTCGGTAGACTTGTGTGAGAAAGAGCTTACGAATGAAACAATGCAGGTCGGCGTCACTCATGTACTTGATGCAAGCAATGTCGCCTGGAAGATCAAAGCAAGTACTATTGTTTCTTTGGTTGAAATTGCCAGACGGAAGCAGTTTGTGTCTCGTCCGCATAAAATCAGACATGCTAAGTTTATTTGGGTCTCCAGTTTCCATTGAGCGGCAATTGCGAAGCCTTGGGAGTACAGATGCGAGCTTCAGGCGTGCAGCAATGGCAACCGCACCTACTCGAATATACAACTTGATGGAGGTAGATTTTGTCCAGTGCATGCATGCGTTGCACATGTACCTTGCACTGCCTCAGAACAAGGCAGATTGGGCCTCACGCAGCCCCTAGTGCACTGCCTCAAACATCCGGAAACATGAGAATCAACTCGAGTCATCTCCGTCGCCCGACTCAATCTTTTCATTTTCACTATTGAAGAGGCGGTCGAAATACCTCTGACCACCCATCTGGCACTATGGACCCCGTGTCGGCGGTCGGTTTTGCCGCTGCGATAGTCGAGTTCGCCACCGTCACCTCCAAAATACTGACGAGCATCGTGGCAGTACACAAATCTACCACGGGCGACACTTCGGAGACTATGAGTCTCGAGAACGTTTACTTGAAGCAAGATGATGAACATTGGGTCCCAGATCAAGGGTGCCAGCAACTCTAGCTCTCGGTGGAGCAGCTTCCGCGTGGCGTTGAAGTCCTATTGGAAACGGGACGAAATTGCTCAGATCGAGGAAGGTTTGAAAAAGACTGTAGCGTCTAGTCACATTGAAGACGTGCAACATATCGAAGTAAGAGCCTTTACGTAGCCATATCTTGTACCACGTTTCTAAGAGCTTAGTATCTATCACAAGATCCATCTCCAAAGTTTGGCTTGGCAACCTTCAGAAGGGAGATTCAGACTCTCGGAACCCAACACAGCACGCAGCTTGAATCTATGGAAGCCATGCTACAAAGGCTCGTCGAACGGCAACGAGAGCATGCCCCCGAGACGCCTTCACTACCAGCCGAGGCATTATCTACGGAACTGTCTATCTTGGAGCGAATGATGACACAGCTCGGCATCTCAGAAAGAAGAGTAAACCGGGAGATTTCCATATTGCGCAGCCTCGGTTTCGAAAGCCGGAAGGTCAGACATTGTGGCATACCCGTCGCTCACCAAGAGACCTTTCAGTGGGCGTTTGATCCCGACCCGACGGCCACAGATGGAGGAAATCTCCAAAAAGGCGCCAACGACTTGTTGAATTGGCTCAGAAATGGCCAAGAGACATTTTGGGTATCGGGAAAGCCAGGATCCGGCAAGTCAACGTTCGTAAAGTATCTCGCGGATCATCCACAACCTCGGTCGAAATTGTCGAAATGGTCCCATCCACATCCCGTTGTGATTGCGAGTCACTACTTTTGGAGCCCCGGAACAGACATGCAGAAGTCTCAACAGGGCCTGCTCCAAGGCTTGCTCCATGACATATTCCGACATTGCCCTGACCTCATTGAAGCCACCTGTGAATCTCGCTGGGTCGAAGAGGACCGTGGAAACCAAAGCTCCTGGAACAATTCAGAACTTTGGGCAACACTTCAGGCCTTGTATCTGCAGACTCAAGTCTCACACAAGTTCTGCTTCTTCATTGATGGTATCGATGAGTTTTGGAGCGAGAACTTTGACATGGTAGACTTTTGCGAGGACTTGATATCAACATTCGACGTGCAAAACATTAACTTATGTCTCTCGAGCCGGCCTTGGAATGTCATTGAGGATGCCTTCGGTCAGGTCGCTCGGCGGAAGCTGTACATCCACGAGCTGACCAGGGTCGACAAACTCAACTATGCCAAGCATCGACTGTACAAGCACCCACGCTGGAGGATGTTCCAAAAACGGAACAAGGGAGCTGAATCACTGACCTGAAACATGGCCAACCGGGCTCAGGGTGTGTTCCTATGGGTCTTTAGCGTCACGAGACTCCTAAGGGAAGGCTTGATCAACGATGACAGTTTTTCAGACTTGCAAAAGAGGCTAGACAGCTTTCCCTCAGACTTGGGGCCTGTTTTTCAAGCAAATTCTGGAATCAGTGCCCTCCTTCCATCGTGAAAAGATGGCGCAATTCCTACAGATAGCACTGGAGGCCAAGGAACCCCTCGGTTCTGCCATCTACAGCCTCCATGATGACGACAACTTTGAGCCTTGTTGTGCACTGCAGACGGGCGATAAAGACATTGACATGCAGAGTATGCAAATACGCCGCGAAACGCCGAAATGGCCGGCGCCGCGGTCTCCTGGAGGAGAGAATGAGTGTTGTTAGGCGCATAAACAACTTTTGCTGCGTGCACAGAAAGTACGTACAGGCCCATATAAATTTGGGCTAAAGTTAGGTACCATACTAAGCTAGCCTATATAAAGAAGTAGAGGTTAGGGATAGTGGTTAGGGTTATCTAAGGTTAGGTAAAGTTAGTTAGGATTAAGGATAGGATTAAGGATAGAATTAGTATATTATATTTTTAAATAATTTAATAAGGCTAATGTATATAATAAGCGAGTGGGATAAATAAGTAAGTATAATAAAAATTCTAACCTCTAAGATTTAAACCTTAATAAAACTATAATAATACTATTAATTAATTAAAACTAATCGCTATACTCTTCCTTAGAGGTCTTAATTATAATCTAATAGGTCCTTATATTATAACCTACCTTTCTATAAGTTCTATAGTGCCTTTCCCTTAGTATCGCTAACCTCCATCGACTACTACTTCTCGATAATTTAGCCACTACCTATATATTAATATCTCTCTAATCTATCTTATCCCTCCCCTTATCTATAGTTATCTTCCCTCCTTTATGTAGGTAGGTTCTTTTCGCTCTATGCTACTTACTAAGAGTCTTATTTACCTATTAAAGGATCTAAACCTTAGCTTTTAATAGGGTATTCTAATATATTATTACTTTTATTCTCTTTAAAAGTAACTTAAGTACCTTAAGAATTAATACTAAAGAGCTACTTTAATACCTTCTTATTTATCTTTTAAGGTATTTAGACTAAGAGCTAGCCTTAAGTATAGTTTTTAGGGTCTTTAAGACCTAAGGGTTAAGGAGGCTAACTTTCTCTATAGTTAGTATTAAAGTTTATAGCTATATATTAAGCTTTAATATAATATTTTCTAGGTTTAAGGGAATAAGTCTAGCCCTTTAAAAACCTTTCTTAATATTATTCCTTATTATAATAACTATATAGATAGTATAGAAAGCTAGGAAGAACTTAGTCTTTAAAATATAGATTATAGAGTATTTAATTAATTACTTAATTTCTTAACTATAGGCTATTTTAAGTAGCCTAAAGTACTTAATATTAAGAGGCTAGAGTAAATAAGATAAATAAGGTAGTATATAAAATATAATAATATTATTCTCTTTATAATATTTCTTAAAGTTAATAGAGTAATAACTTTTATACCTATTAAGGATTAGAAGATAATAGTAATTAGTTAATTAATTCTTTATATACTAGTTAAAGTACTTAAGCTATTTAAGACTTATCTTATTATTAATCTAACTATTTTAAGTTATAATAATAGCTTAATTACTTAGAAGGTTACTTTCTTAGTACTAGTTAGTAAGGTAATATTAGCCTATAACTATAATAAATAGCTAGATTGCCTAGCTTTTTATATTAATTACTTAAATAACTATAACCTATTCTTAGTTTCTAGACTATACTAATTTTAGGTTTCTATACTTATCTATATCTATAATAATTATTCTACTTATAATAATACCTATTATAAAGCTAGTCTTATTAAAGTTATAGATATTAGCTAGATTAATACTATATTTTATAATTATATTCTCTATAAGCTAGAACTAATTATAAATAATAGTTAGATCTTTATATTTAGCCCTCTAATAATTATATTTATAAAAAAAATATATCTTAAGCTCTTAATATTACCTAATAAAGTTTAAAGCCTAGTGCTTACTAATAGGTAATATATTATAGTTAGTAAGTAATTAGTTAGCTATTTCTTTAATACTATATAGTTATAAAGGAAATCCTTATGAATCTAGGTTAAGAATAAACTAAATAATAATCTATTCCTCTAGATTAGATAGTTAGTATAATTTTAGAATAGTATTATACATAGAAAGAATACCCTTCTACCGGCGCTATAGTATTATATAACTAACTTTATAGATCTCTATAGTGTATTAGAGCTTTAATTTTAGGTTATTTTAAAGGGCCTAAAGGGTAAGAAGGATTCTAGCCTTAATATTTAAGTTTAATATAGTATATAGTTAAGAATTAATTAATTAAATAGAAATAATATAGGTTAAGAGATTTTTATTATACTTACTTATTTATCTTACTTACTTATTATATATATTAGTTATATTATAGTAATACCTATTAGTATTATAGAGCTTATAAGTATACTAATCTCTCTAAGGTTAGTTATAAAAACCTAGTCTAGCTATATTAATATAGTCTATCTCTTTTTATTCAACCTCTACTAACTATACTATAAAAACATACTTTATTTATAAAATTTTAGGTAAACCTTTATTAATATTAAGATACTCTATATATACTATAATTCTAGGTAATCTCTACTAGCTAAGAATGCTATAGATAAAAGAAAGGCTAAAATCTACGCTAATATACTTACTATAGTCTACCCTAATATATAGTATTATATATAGAGGTATACAAAGGCTATAAGCATACTACCTTCTTACCATAAGCTTATAGAGGCTAATAGTACTTCTAAGGGTACTATATAGTATATTCTTACTACTAGTTCCTCTTCCTATATTCCGCTAAGCCTATAAGGCTAGCTAGTAACTCTAATGCCTAGCGAAGATATAGCTATAGTAGTATATATTATATAGATAGAGAAATTAGGCTTTCTAGTAGAGAAGTTATAAGTTAAAGAAGCTACCTTAGGTTTCCTAACTGCTAGGAATATCCCTAAAGCTAAGATTAGTAAGATATAGTATCCTTAGTTCTATAAGCATTATCCTAAGCTATAGAAGTTATTCTTAAAGGCTATAGACTAAGTATATAAGTTATTCGAAGTATCTAATATTAAGGATATTACTAAGTTCTTCTCTAGCCTCTAGGATATTATATATTAATATAGGATTAGTCCCTTAAAGTACTAGAATAAAGATAAGTATAGTCTTTATATTAGGTACCTTTAAGAATATATTTAGGTCCTTATTATATATACTATATAATCCTAATGCCTAGAAGTTAGTAATCTAGTAAATTAAGAGTTCTATACCTAGGTTAGAGCTATAAATACTATTAGAGATATAATTCCTCCCTCGCTAATCTTTAAAGTACTTCCTATAATAGATTAATCTAATATTAATAATATCCTAGGTATAAGGGTTATATAGTTAGAGACTAGCTTTAGTAATTAATAGATTATATTAGAATAGCTTTATAACTTTAATACTTATTCTTAGAGAGCCTCTATAAAGGTTAAGTAAGGAGATATCTCTTTCTAGGATTAGTTTAGCTATAATAAATAGCTTTATAATCCCTTTAACTTAGACTTCTATTATATAGCCCCCCTAGTAGTCTATAAAGAGAAAGAGAAGATTTATTACCTTTTAGTTATTAATAGCTTCTTAGGCTATTTATCTTTTAAATATATTAACTACTATATCTAATTTAATATTATTATTTATATCCTACCTTTATATTTAATATACTTTATATAGCTACTAGATATAGGAGTTTTTTAGCTTCTAAAGAATATATATTAAAAGGAACTTTATAAATCTATATAGGAAGGAAACCTAGCTTTTAATTATAAGCAATTTATAATAGTATTTATAAAGATCTATAAAGCTAGCTTCTCTACCTACTATATTATATTAGGGTTTGAAAAATCTAGTATCTAGCTACTTAATATAATACCTATAATTAACTATATCCTTAATAAGTAGTAGTAATAGTAAAAGGCAATATATCCCTCTATTTAAAAGTATCTACCTCTTAATTCTCACTTCTAAGATACCTAGGATTAGATTAACTAGCTCTATAAGAGATACTATACTATAATAAGCTTACCTACTCTAGAAGCTATTAGTAATATTAGTAAAGTTCTCTCTAAGGTAGCCCTTATATATAGAGAGCATAAGTCTTTCTTAGTTAACTAGCTTTAGCAGCTTAAGAAATAGGGCAAGAAAAGGAAAACTAGCTAACGCATAAGACCTACTAGTAACTTTATCACTAGTGTTAGCTTTCTTAATATATAGGCTTAATACTAAGTATCCCTAGCTACAGTAGAAGTTAAGGAATAGCGCTCGTAACTACAATTTACTCAATCTCTTATTATCCAGTAGATTAACAATCTTAAGCGTTAGTAGAGAGAGGCAAAAGTAGCATGAGATGTTCCTTATCTTCCCTGGCTAACCTTTAATATATGGCTCGCAGAGAATAACTACACCGACCAGTATGATGCCCTCGAAGCATAAAGAAAGGAGCATAACGATACCCTTAAGCAAGAGACCCAAATCCCGTTTTCTCAAGCCTAAGAAGAAGCCCGCCGCGCCTACAGACCGACTCTAGCAATGAACCCTAATGCCTGGCCTCCAAGTGATGAAGTGGTCTAGTTCACGGGCATCACAACCTTCAAAGACAATGACGATGACGATATGGAGCTCATAGGGCTCCAAGACTAGCAGGAGGAAGATATTCCTGACCTAGCAACCCCCCTAGGGATAACCTCATCGCCGCCGATGTTACCGGTTGACCTGCCCTTGAGTCAATACTATGATTTCGCAATAACGTAGCCGCCGGCGGCTCCAATTCGAAGGCAAACCCGTTATCAAGGCATCATGAGGATATTACGAGAGCCACGGGGTCAATAGGGCACCTAATGCAGCCACAAGGAACACATAGTCAACAGGGTCATAAGCAACAGCCGCGGCGAGACCCTCGCAGCAGGCAGCCCAATTGAGGCCGCAGATGCAATTTCCGCTATTTTCATATACATCATTAAATTCTGCTATTCCGTAGCTTTCCAATGAGCCCGCTTATGGCCCTAGTCTTCAATAAATGAAGATGTCATGCCGACTGAAACTCCGTGAACAGAAAATGGGTCATTTCATAGCTTGAGGGTCACCAATGTGGGTGGACCACATTAATGTGGCTGGACCAGGTTTTTGTGACCAACCTCGGAGAGGTTGGCATGCTTGCAAGCCCCACAATGCCAACGGGTAGTAAAAAATTCTTGGCTGCATTATAGATGTATCTTTTAGTGGTGCTCTTAAGCCTATTTGTGCACGCCGTAAAAGTCGTTTGTGCCCCGAGCAATACTCCTGTACGATCGGCCGCAAGGTAAAATGCATTGGTCGTTCTACTTTCGACTGCTCACTGCCGTTCATCACCTGTCTGTTAGCACCGAGTTCCCGGGAAACACAGCACTTCTGCGGCTCAGGTATACTGTATGACGAATGAGCCTTCCAATCGGGTTCTACAAGATCTTGGCATACCTATAGCCAGTTTTTCTGCTACATTCGCTACTTGGAAATACTTCTCCCTTATAGTTCACGGCAATCAATTGTGTTAAAGACGAAGGAGGCCGTGCCCAGTTCACCACAGGTGAGCCTGGAACACGCCTTGCTTCTTGCTGTCGCTCTCTGCATTGTTGCTGTCGATCTCCGCATCTTGTTGCTTTTGCAATTCAAGGAACGAGCGTTGAACCGCTGCGCTATTCGCATGAGTAGATAATCAAGGACCAGGTTGCAGTGGGAAATTGAGCTGCATGAACAAGATGACTATGCAAATCTCGATCAATGACAGTAGAGTTGGCGGCCTGGTGTCTCCTCTTTCAACGCTTTACATAAAACACACGACTTTTACAACATGGTTGCTTCTCTCAGTGCGTCGCGTCCCCATAATTTACCGTACGAGTCATGTCGAGACGACGCCGTGCTGCATCGCTACTCGTCAGGAATTGATTTCTCAATGCACAATGTGGAGAAGAAATGCAGGAACATGCCTGCTGGCAATGCAAGCGGGTCTCAGGGGGCTGCATCACGAAGAGCAGCAATGCAGGGAGAAGAGTTTTTGTCGTCAGTGAAGCTGCGGCGAGTCGTTCTCTTTGCGGTTGTAAACAAGTTCATTCACCACTTTTTTGCCTCATTCCCCTGAAGAAGACCCCAGATCCATCGCATCGTATCGCTAATCGCGTTATCATTAGTTACTGCGGGGAGAGCGGGATTGTTCGTGAGTCACCAACCGGGATCCAAGACATGACAACTTGGCAATTCGGCAGAGCCAATCATCCATGTAAAATCCACAGAGCTGAATACCCCTGCATGAAAATCAGCGCTTATGAGCACAACCGGTGCGCCACGTTCAGCCAATGGACACCGTATCACGGTGTGTTTTTGAGGCTGACGGTTGGCTGCCTGGGTGGCCAAGTCTTTGTCTTTTCTTTCGCCGCCATTTCGTTGCTGCACCGCGACTTCACCAATGCCCACCATCGGCGACCCCAAGACCAAGAAATACACCCGCGATGGCTTCTTCTCTGTCGCCTCCACCAGGGTCTGGCCAGCTTCGGGAGCGGGAGCTGGTGAGAGAGATCGCCAAGCAGCGAGGCTATCTCGGCGAGGACAAGCTCTCCAGGATCGGCGCTATCGAGCCCGAGCTTAGGCGCGAGGTTGAAGAAGCGCTGCTCCGCAAGGATGAGATGATTGGTTCGGCTGTGCTGACGTATGTCGTTCGAAGATGCTGTCTGAAGAGAACTAATTCCTTATGTCCGTAGTCTGGCGAGAAATCTCTACACCAGCAACGCGAGATTTGTCTTTGAGCTGCTCCAAAATGCAGACGACAACAACTACAGCAAGGCCATCGCAGCCGGAGAGGATCCGTATGTCTCATTCAATATCCGGCCCGATAAGCTGTCGATTGAGTGCAATGAGAATGGCTTCACCCCAGACAACCTTCAAGCCATTTGCGCCATCGGCAAGAGCTCCAAAGTCGGCGCGCAGGGTTACATCGGCGAGAAAGGAATCGGATTCAAGTCCGTGTTCATGGCCGCCTGGAAAGTCCACATTCAGTCAAACGGCTTCTCATTTTCCTTCACCCACCGGAAAGGTGACTCGGGTCTCGGCATGGTGACACCAGTGTGGGAAGAGACAGACGAGGTGCTGGGAGATTGTTTGACCCGTATCACGCTCTTCCTCCACGACAGCGGTGATGCCAACACCAATGCAAGGCAACTCGACATCATCAAACAGCAGTTCCGAGAGCTTCAGGACACGATTCTGCTCTTCCTCAGAAAGCTTCGCAAGGTAAAGGTCTCCTTCCACACCGATGATGCTGTCGACGACAACACAACCTATTCACTCCACGGAAGCAACCCGGCAACCATCCGAAAAACGACGTCGACAGGAAACGTCGATAAAAAGTATCACATCACCAAGTACATGGCTCAGAACATACCCAGGAGCGAGAATAGGAATTACTCCGACGATGGAGAGCGGACCGATTCCACAGCCGAGGTTGTCCTTGCTTTTCCCTTGACCGATACCTCAGAGCCGATTGTCGACGACCAAGATGTCTTTGCCTTCCTACCCATGCGGCCTATGGGATTCAAAGTAAGCGGGATCACGTCACTCAAATCACCGCGGTTCTCACTGACACACGCAGTTCCTCATTCACACAGACTTCGTCACAGAAGCCAGTCGTCAAGGCATCGTCACCACGTCTCTTCGCAACCAAGCCCTCCTGGATGGCATCGCCGAGTGCTTCGTCAAAGCCGCCAAGGAATTTTCCCAGCATCCCACTCTACGCTTCCAGTGGATGCGGTGGCTTCCCCAGCCCAAGTCATATCCCTGGGACGGCTTCTGGACCGGCCTGCTCGACAAGATCCAGGAAAAGATCGAAGCCGTTCCGCTCGTTCGCTCTTGGAACAAGGAGCGTTTGCAGCCTATTTCAAGCCTGGGTCCTTTGCAGCCGTGGGCGCTCGACCAACACGGGGAACCTCTGTTCCGGGACAGTGACCAGGAGTTCTACCTCTCCAAGAAGTACATGGCTGCGGATGCATCGCTTTTGGTTCCGTACGGCCTGCAAAGCTTGTCTTACGAGGAGATGATTGAACTTGTCGAGTGCGATTTGAGAGATGCCGGCGGTCCGTCTCGGATGAAGAACCCAGACACAGACGAGGATTGGCACTCGCGCGCAGCGCAGGCGTTGCTATTAGCCAAAGGGGACAAGCAATACCCCAATGGGCAGGATCCAGTCCGGTCTTTGGACCTCATCCCGCTGAGTAACGGCGCATGGGTTTCCGCCAACCGCAACGTCATCTACTATTCACATTGTGCTGGCAATATCGAAGTCCCCGCTGGTCTTGGGCTCAACCTGGTGAGCGCGAAGGCTGCAACCAACCCTCAGCGACGCGAGTTATTCGACGCCCTCGGTGTGGAAGAGATCTCCATCAAGGGCGCCCGTGGCCTAATTCTCGCCAATGCCAAGTCCAGAGGGCCATGCTCGTTGGAAACCTCTATTGGTTATTTAAGGTTCATGTATCTTTCGGAAATTCTGATGGACGACGTCCCCAGCAAACTAGAGACGTTTCGTGTCTATGATCAACAGGTCAAGGAATACATGCCGTTTCGACAGGAGGTTTACCTACCAACAACGCACGAATACAGCCCAAGCGAACTCCTAGGACCCGGGGACTCAGGCAAGAAAAAATTCAACGCTGCGTTCCTCCACGAGGGATACTTGGAAGATGAGCCACCAACCCCCGAGGGCTTCAGTCTGTCTTGGACCGATTGGCTGGAATCCCGCATATCTCTCCGCCGCAACCTCCAAATCGTCCAAGTCAAAGACGGAAAATTGAAACTCTCTGCAGCGTTCCGGTACATTGAAGAAAACCGCCCAGAGAAGCTCCTCGGCGCGCTCCAGCATCACTGGCCGTTCGAAGAAGCCACAATCCGCGAGTCCCCTGAGGTTCTGGAGGAGCTGTGCAGCATGGAAGTTGTCTGTAAGGGAAAAGACGCCTGCGCGCTTTCAGAGATACTCTGCACCACGTATCTGCCACTACCAGAGCTTGAACGCAAACATGCTCGGTACACCGAAGACGAGGAGTTTATGTTTTTGGATCTCGGAGAAGAGATCACAACGGGCTCTTACCGACCCAAGTGGGGATTTCTGGTCGACTACCTTTGCGTGGGCGATCAAGACGATCTCGACTTTTACCTCAGCATTCTCAAGGATATTCGGTATAGCAACATGGCACAAGGTGTTCGCCGTAGTTCCAGGATCCTGGATCTTTACGAAACCATCTACTCCCGCTGCCGAGAATCCGATAACTTTGTCGATGCTACAGAACTTGTCAGGTAGGCACATTTACATCGTCTAGTCCATCAAATGTTAATAGCGTGTAGGAGAGAGTTCAAAGACGGCTGTCTTGTTTTCACGCCTGGTACCGAGTCACGAGCTGCGGTCTGGGCTCCACCAGACAAGTGTCTCTGGGATGCCCATGAGGGTATGCAGACCGCGTACCCCTTGGAACACCTGTACCGAACAGAATTCGAGCGATCCCAGGAAGACTTGGAAGTTTTGGGGCAGTTCTTCAAGGCTACTCTGCAAATCCCTGACTGCTCCTGGAAGACTTACCTAAACGAAATCCGACACCTGAAGCTGACGGGAAGTGAGGATTTTGACTGGATCTATAAGCTTTACAGCTGTCTTGAGACCGCAAGCCAGGGCCTCTCTGAACAAGCCGCTGAGAATTTGAGGTACGAGTCAACCCAGTCTTGGAGTTCCCATCTAACCGCCCTTAGGACCGTGTTTGCGAACGATCGTCTTGTTTATGCCACCTATGGTCACTCCAGCGGCTGGTATTCCATTGCCCAGTGCCTCTGGTCAAGTGCTACTCAGATCCAGGGAAGAGTCCCACTCAATGACCTTTACTCCGACCTCGAGGGCTTTTTCGTGGATTGTCTGGGCGTCCAGGAGCTCACCATTCAGATGGCCTACGACGAACTCAAAGAGATGGGATCACGAGAGCCGGCCCCGTCAGTAGCAAAGGTAAAGGAAACCATCTGGGCGTTCAACTCCCTCCTGGACTCGGAAGGCTTCTTCCACGGCGCTGCGGACATTGTCTCTGGAAGGATCTTCCCCGTCCGGCATCCCAACGGTTCAGTCAAGCTACAAACCAGCATGACTCAATTCGCCATCGCGGATCGCAAGGGTCTGAGAGAAATCTTCCGACCCAAGGCTAAGCTCTTGGACTTTAGCCTCGATGAGGTCCGAAGACTGAAGCCCTTTCTCGAGTACCTTGGCATCGAGTCCAGATACCTCTCTGCAATGGTTAGGGAGATATCGACAGTATCTGGAGGTCGGATGGACCGGCTGCGGTACCCAGATCGAGATATCAGGCAAAAGGCACATGCTTTTTTCAGAGTTGCCGTTCATTTCAACAGCCCTCGAACGGCCGATCACAGTCAAGAACTGTACAAGGTTCTCCTCCGCGCCGAGGTATTCGAGACGGACGGGATCTCCTCCGAACTTCACCTTTCCCAGGACGGACACGATATCGTTCATTCTCAAGAGCAGAGTGAGCTACACCTACGAGAAAGCGACGGCACACTCAAGGTGTACGTGCCACACGACCCGAAGGCCCAAGGATTCTGCTACTTTTCGACGCTGCCCCGACGCTTCTTGGAGTGGATGATGACAAACCCCGGCACGCTTTTCACAAAGGACGCGGGTTCCAGAGCAGCCCATGTGGTTACGTCGGTCTTGAACGCGCCGATTATCAACGTGACGCAGATTCTCGAGGCCGAGGGCATCATCGACGTGGATGTTCCAGACGAACACGAACCCAACTTCGACGAAATGGACGAGATGGGTGAACTGGATGAGGACATCGAAGGGTTTGCATCAGCAAGAGAAACTGCAGCCACAAATGGCCGGAACTTTGAAGATCCGGTTGTGCGCCAATTTGCTGAGGCGATATCCCGATCCCGTTCAGACCCGGCGTTGCGTACAACATCCAAAGCTAACCCGCTGGCCACGCCCAGAAGACTCCTCTCCCCCGAGGACGCCTTCCACGACAACAGCCCCGGGTGGACGCCACCAGCGCCAGGATCAAACGCAAGCAACGGCGCTGTCAAGAACCCCAGCCAGCCTCTGTTCCTATTTGGAACTCCTCCGCAAGCGCCGTCAATTTCGTCATTCCGGTCCTCGGCTGTCACCACGCCGGAGCCGATTGCGAATCACGATCCAGAATACTTGAGACTTATCGACGACGTCATAACCGCAGCGGAAAAAGCAAGCTTCCCTGTCAAGAGTTCTCCTGACATTTCAACTCTTTTCGGTGGTCTGTCCATAGCCCCCAACGAGGTCGAGTCTTCCAGGCGGTTTGGTTCCAGGTCGCCTCAAGAGCGAGACATGAAGATCGGGGCTCTAGGAGAGTTATTTGTGAGTTATACAGCCCTTTTTATGAACAAAGCTAACAGTCGTAGGTCTTTGAACTCCTCTCAAGGCTTTCCCCATCCTTGCCAGGGTTTGGCAGACACAACTGGCAGAGCACCATGCGCAAATTCGTCACTGTGCACTCCAAGTACTCGGAGATGCCGCCCTGGATCGGAAAGGAAACATCAGACATCGTTTACCACGACACAGACAGGGTTCTCACCGAGCTCTTGGTAGAGAAAGGCCACCTCCAGCGAGAAGTCTGGCTCAAGAAGACACCCCGGTACTTCATCGAAGTCAAGTGCACGACAGGGAAATGCGACACGCCGTTCTACATCAGCAAGGGCCAATACCAGAGAGTAAGTTCTGCCGCTGCCAGCTGAGTACGATTAACTCACACTTCACAGATGAAGGACTATGCCAACGCTGCCTCGTCGCCGCTGATTTCTCCCACGGTGTACCTGATTGCGCGCGTCTTCAACATGAACAAGTCGACGGTGGACTTGCGAGTCTACCTGAACCCGGAGAAGCTACGCCAGGAGTCGCATTTGGCCTTTACTGCGGAGACGTGGTCGGTGGTTCCGCAGCGGAAATTCTGGAACCCGATTACATGAGGTGGTGCTTTTACCAGGCATACTGGCCAGGTGTGCGTTGAGTTGTATCATTAATTACAGCGGTTCAGGTGACCCTTTTGCGGGAGGTTTGTAGCATGGGAATGTATTTGTAAATTGAAACAGTTAACTCTTACAGAGGATGTTCATATTGACTTTAACACGGCAGTGCCCTCAACACCAGGAATCCAACGTAATGATGCGTAGCGTGCTTCATTTTGAGCTCATGAGGAGCAAATTTAAGTTCAATAAGACCCCTACTTGCCCAGTTCAACTAAGCATATGGATTATGCTTCATATTCTAAATCTTATTAATGTATCACCCCAGATACTATCTCTCCCTGTATAATAATCCTCAGGCGATTGTAGTTGATCATGCCCCCAGAATGTGAATATGCTTGGTAATGCAACTTTGAGATGGCCGTGATATTTCCCATCATCTGGTCCAGCCTCACTCTGGTGGTAATTGCCTTCAACCTCAGCTTCAAACTCTTCGGTCCGGTTGGTACTTACAGCCACCAAGTACGGCAGGAACGGGATATCCATCTCCGTTGGATCTGACTGAAAAGGGTTGTAGATTTCAGTTGCCGATGGACCATATACTCGAAGCATAGACTCTATGGCTCCACGGTCCACCATCAAGCAAAACCAGCGTGATGCTAGTGCCATGGGGAAAGCATGGCCCTTGAGTGTGTGAAACAGCCTGAGGAATACTTGGTTAGTGCATTGCAACTGAGTCTGGGCACATAGCCATTTTCACCTACCTTTGGACCTCACGAGGACCTTTCCCATCAAGTCTTAGCCTGTCTTCGACCCAATACCATTTGATGTCCTCCCGGTCTATAGCTTCTGGCCGGATGAACTCCTTCTCCAAGAAGCGATCCCAGCATAGTTTGTACAGCCGAAATTGCTCGTCATTTCTGTAATCGACGCGAAAGATGGGGTAGCCAATCTCAGCCATGCCACCTTCAGGAATAAGGCCGAGAGGAGCGTCATAGTCGCCTTCTTCAACGCGTGCATCAACCTCGTCAAAGGCATGGCTGTAGAAAAGGTCGTTCAGAAGTGCGATCGTCTTTCATTGAATAATCAGTTATCACGACCGAGGCTAGGGCAGCGAGAGCTATGCTGGGAAGCTCACGCGGATGGGCAATGAGAAGTACTCTGCATTCGAACAGCGCTTTAGTCTTAGCCAGTTCCAGCCTTGGTTGGTGGAAAGAATGGCATTAATAGCTCTTTTCGTCCATTTAGACTCGTCATGCCAGACAGCCTCGGGATACTTGTCGTTAACTGCTGCTTTTAGCGCCGAGACAGTCGAGCTTGACCAGCTTTGAATCGGGGCAAGTGCGTCGACGATGGATTGAAAGTCGGCTCTCTCTACAGAGTCGTCTCTCACAGACGGCGGCTCGGGACAGGAACCGGAATCGGTTCCTTCAACTCCAGAATTCGAATGGCCAGAATCCTGGCTTTCGCCTCCATCCAGGTCCGCCATTGCGACCGTTCGTGGACGTGAAGAAAGCGAGCGAGATGCGAATTTCTGAAATGCCAGGGTCTGGCTGGTGGAGGTGGTTTCAAGTGAGGGCCCCGCGGCCTTGGAATCGGTCGATCGACGCTGGCTGTAAGCCTTCGTATTTGATTGGTAATCAGTGGGCCGATCTGGCGCCGTTTTGATTCGAGAATCATGTATCATCTCTGACCGCATCTGGACCTCCCCTCAAACCTGCACCTGTCTGTTGGGGTATATATTTGCTCTGTTACTTTCCTAAGGCATCTCCAGCAACGGCACATTCTTACGACAACTCATCGTAGTTCTTTGGTGGCCCAGTGTCTGCGTCCAGAATGTCATGAATTGTCCACATTGTTCGTTTAGCGGAAGCCCAGTTGTCCACGAGCTAAGTAGGGATCCACGTCCAGTCCAAGAAGCTGGTCGTGTTCTCGTCATGTTTCACTCCATGATAGACACCATAGGATAGGCCTTTGCCCCCTCCCGCGCTCTCCATTTGACCCATATCAATCGTTGATTCCATAAGCTCGTTATGCTTCAAGCGTGTCTCGATTGAAACATCGCGCCACTCGAAGCGTTCTGGCCCCACTTGCATTCGACAAGCTGATAGAGGTACGCATAAAATAAGTCATTTTGTACTCCCAGTTGCTGTGCCTTGTTGAGGTATCGCTTCTCTCAAGGGCGATGGAGATGCGGTCTATGCTCACCTCAAAGCCGTCCAACACTTCCCTGAGATCCCACATTATATGTGCTGCCCAGATAAAAGGAAGTATGTCGACAGAACAAGCAATGCCAGGGACCTCGATCTTCTCGAGCTCGTATTTTCCGTCACTGTCAAAGTCTCTCTTGTCTTTGGTGACCATCTTCCAGAGTCCCACAGTGAGCCAGGTGATGCCTTGAGCAGACATTGGCTTCGTGTATCCCCCAGCACGCATCGGCAAGCGTCTCCCGTGTGTTGGAGCCAAAGTCAAAATTGATAACGGTCTCAATTCCTAACATGCAAAAGAGCAGCAAGCTGAATCTTGATGCGGTTGACTTTGGTGTCGTGGCGCCCCGAAGATGAATGCGACATTAGGTAGGCCAGGCGATAGTCGTAGTCTAGTATTGGGAGCACCATTTGGAAGACGCATGCCTCAATGTACGGCAGGCGTAGGGATAGACTGGTGAATGGCTGCAGACGCGCGGTAATGCTGTGACGAAACATGCGGTTCGATATTTCGGAAACCGCAAAGTTTTCCCTGGCAAAGAACCACAAGACACGCTGGTCTATGTTCCAATCCCACAAGCCAGCTGCGGCACCCAGAAAGCCGCCCATTTGATGTTTTGCCACATCCAGGCGGCGACGATCGTGGCCGGCATCGATGAACTCCTCGACGGTGTCATGGGCATCGAGGTACACGACCACGTCCTTTGGCGCGCAAGTTGTTCGAGTAGCCCAGGGTATCTGCTCCAGTCGCTCGCTTCGCGATGTACTCACGTGCGCTGTCTGGCCCGTGGCGGCGTCGTAAGCGTTGTCGACACTGCCTGATGCGACAAGGATGTGCACCATGTCGAAGCCCTCGACAAGGCACTGGGCTCGGAATCCTTGCGTCAGATATCCGAAATGATATTGTTTATCGCCGTAAGTAAGAGCAGCTCGAAAGGACTCTGGGGTTCCATGCGGTGAGGGAAGGTGCTCGATCCAAAGATCCTGGCCAGGGTCGATCTGTTCGAGTAGGCGTCATATCGCGTAGAGACATTCAGCTGGTTGATAACAAAGGATGGTGTGCTGGACACTTGCAGTTGCGCCCGTCATTTTCTTCCAAACATCAAGATACATACCACCGCCAGAGGCCACGATTGAGCACCCTTTGGCTACTTCATCGGCGTCCCTGAGTCAAACAAACTCGCCCTTGAGTGCTGCGTACAAGTTGAGTGCCAGCCTGATTTCTCCGGCCCGATCCTCCGTGGACATGGTCAAGACCCGAACAGCGGCGTCAGGTCGTCGGCAGATGTCCTTAGCCCAGTGGATCGTAGCCACAACTGCCAGTGCGCACTCTGCCGGCACCTGTGGCTCGACGGACAGGACGATAAGGAGTTTGTTAGGCAAACCTTGTACTCGGCCCAGCCTTGTGGTTGTTGCATCTGCTTCCACACTTTAGGTCCTCTGCCTCTGTCTTCCCGGTTTCTCTCTAGTGTGCGGAGACATTCAGAATAGTCCTGTACAATTGGTGCCTGTTCAGAACCATTCTTCCCAAGGCCATCGGCGACGGCAACGTTGCTCTGAAGTTCGGTTCCAACGAAGAAAACTCGACCACAGGTTGGAGTGAGGCATTCAGAGATTTTGTTCCGGATTTTGGGGGCGATGAAGTCTTTGTGGGAGGCGCGAAGGTGACCAAAGGCGACTGCATCGATGGTGGTTGCCCAGCGCGAGATGGTCACCTTGCCAGCTGTCTCACACTTCAATTGTCTCGTAACTTAATTATTCAGTCCCTGGACGTGAACATCAACCAAGTGCTGACACCCGAAAAGCAGCCTGATACCTTGCTCAATCGTTGAGAATCGTGATGCGATGGCGGCGAAGGGGGGTTTCACGCCCTTTGGGTTGATGATGATGCATCACCTCCGGGGTCCGACAACTCCGATGCGGGAACTTCGGGAGCCCAGAAGAGGAGAGCTTGCCAGCACGAAGCGGAGAAGAACTGCTCGAGACTGGGACCACACAGTTCCACCAGAACCGGCACGCAAGAGCAAGAGGATACAACTCCAGTTTATTAACGTCTCCTCTACCTCCCGCGCTGTTCTAAAAGCCGAGAGACTTGAAAAGGTGAAGGGCTACTAAGAGAAGGGGCGATTTGTCGTTGTACTGACCCTGGACGAGAATGAGACAATGGCAAATGATACACCTCGCCTCGTAGTGGCTCTCTGAAGCAGATCTAGCCATGAAAATATACAAGAGCGCAACAAGGTGGGCAGCAAGTGGCTAAGGATTTCTGAGAAGCTGGACGAGAAGCAAGAGCACAGGCAGGGGCCGTAGCATATGTCCCCGGTGGTCCTAGAAAACAGAGTCCATTCGATGTCACCTCGAATGACTACATGGCCCTCGCAGGAAGATCTGAGAGCGCAAACCTTCATAGATTCGCCGACTTACTAGTTACTGTCAGAGACTATGTCAAAGTCTTGTTTGATGTGGGGGAAGCTTGGCTTGAGGCCGTTGACAAAGGGTTGCAATAGGGTTTGAGGACGTTGACTAGGATGACTTGAGCAAAGACGAGGATATGGTACAACTCAAGTGCTTGGATACAATAAAGCAGCAGTAGATGGCTGTTGCATCTATTAGAGGAAGAAAGGGTGGGTACCTCCGGCTCCCTGTCACACTAAGCACCCAGAGTCCATGCCGAGCTGAGGACAGGCCGAGGCTGCTGCTGCTGCCACGGACCAAGGGGGACTCTGCCACGCTGCCAGGTTGGAAAATACGAGCAGAACGCAACTGGGTGTTGGTTGTTTGCTCCGACAAGGCCGGCCCAGGCGTTGGTGGTGGTACCAAACGTGGAGGAGACCTGCGTTTCAGGCTGGCGCCAAAGGGTCAGCAGCAAGTGTATCGTCATCCGATGTCCACGTTTCTGGTGTCATGTTCTAAAGATGAGGGCCGTTTTATGGCCGAATGTGCTTCAAGCTTTGTCGGCCAAGCCACTGTTAGTCAATCGACAGGCTGCCGTCGTTCAAACCAACCACCATCAACAAACACCATCAACCAGCTTCATCAACAAGCACCATCAATCAACATCTCCAGACAACAAAGGTGGCCAAAAAGACTGACTAGCAAAGCTATGAGTCAAGAATATCGGGCTCTCGATTCCTATAGAAGGGCGTCCTCCTGCCCATCAATGGGAGATGCAGACTCAGCAATCATCTCATCTCTACTCTACAACTTCGTCTGAACCACTCCCCTCTATCTTTCTGTCCTCTTTTCTGGAAATTCCATCAGTCCTTCATCATGTGCGTCGACTATCATTATCAGTTCTGCATCAAGGTCTCCAACGCCAGGAAGTTTCCCCCCCCTACAGAGCATAATAAGTGCGAGGTGCATCGTCAACTTGCCGCGGAAATCCGGCGTGGGAGCAGGCAAGCCGAGCGAGACTTGAGACGACATGAGAAAAGTATATTTTCTTTCTTGGAACCTCCTTGCGGAGTTATCAATACCTCCTACTTCTTACCGCTAACTATCCATCAGCTGCCCGCCAGGAGATTGTTCGTATTCATTACGGAGACGTCATGGATGACCGAACCTGTATCACGGACCCGGAGAACCCAATTGTAAATGGCCCCGGGCCGGAACAAGTGTATGTCGCTACTTCGTTCCTGACTCCATCGGAACTCGATACTGATCCTCTTAGCAGTTACTACAAGCGGTGCGATGGGAGCTACAAGAACGCGTATGGGCAGCGACTACAGTACGACGGAAAGGTGCCGAGATATAAGTAGGTAAACGGCAATGGGTGAACAAATCATAGTGCAGTCCTGCAGGCAGAAACTTGGTCTGTTAAACTAGTACCTATCAACCTCCACCAGAGCTCCCCGGCCAATAGACTTGTGTTGAGCTTTTTGCTTCACAGTTTTATTCCGCACGCGATCCACCAGTCTCTAATTATTTTCCCCTCCACCAACAACCCGTTCGATTCAATCATGGCGGATCCTCTATTCCTCATCTTGGCTTTGGCCAGCGAAAATAGGCAGTCGACTGGATATTTGGTCCCATGTCTCTGTACCAGCAACAATGCTCTTAATCGCCTCGAGAATATCATCCTGCGAAGCGCGAACCTGTGTTGTCGAGTCTCGTTCTCTCAGAGTAATGGACCCGTCGTTCAAGGTATCGAAATCTACGGTTATGCCAAGGGGCGTTCCGAGCTCGTCATTCCTTGCATACTTCTTGCCAATAGTAACTCCGGACGAATCCACGTTGTTGGCAATGCCCAAGGCTCTAAGACGGCCAGCGAGTGTCTTGACAACAGGCTTGAAGTTTGCGTTGCTTGAAAGAGGCGCGACGAGAACCTTCGTAGGCGCGACGAGAACCGGCAGTGAGAGAACCTAGTCACGGGTTATGAACTGTAAGTGGACCAAAACAACCCACGTACCTGTCTGGCAGCATCTTTTTCTCGATGCCAGTGCACATGTTCGAGGACGCTGTAGAGAATGCGACCGATTCCAAAGGACGGCTCGATGACGTTGGGGGTGTATTCTCGAGTGTTCTCAACTCGGGTAACCCTCTTGATGGAGCAGATCTCCAACGACAAGTCGACCGACGTGTTTCCGTTGGCCAGTTCTTCTGTCGGAACGGTGATGACAGCCTTATCGGCCAGTTCAGCCGCCAAGCTTCCAAGAGCGTCCTGGCCCAACGATGCGACTGCGGCTTCGATCTTCTTCGCATCCTTCTTGAACCGAGGACCGACTAATTTCTTCTCCAAAGTTGCCTGCCATTCCGTGATCTCGAGTGGTTCGGATCTTGCTTCCTTGACCACAAGTGGGGTTCCGGTGGCCTTGGAGTGAACAGACAAATCATAAGCGCTTCGATCAGCACAGCCCACGCACTCGATCCAGCCATAGCTAGTGAGAAGCTCTGCATCCCAGCAATCGCAAGCATAGTGTGCCATTTCGTTTGCGAGGTGCTGCCTGAACCGGATTTTGCTCCAGTCAGCTCCGATCTTGAGTAAGAAGAGATACACCCGAGCAAGGAAGTATCCCAAAGTCTCGTTATCCACCAGCTTTGTCTCGACCGCTTTGCCGATAGACATCGTATCGACTGTGGTCTTTCCAGAAAGTTGGGTATCCTTATCCAGGAATGGCAACTCGATAGCTGCCACCTCATGGAAACGCTCGTGGTTTTTGTTGCCTTCAGGATCGACAAAGTGTTCAATCTCAGCCATGAGGAACTCTCTGACTCGCAGCAAGCCGGAGCGGGGGGAGATTTCGTTGCGATACGACTTGCCAATACAAGCAGATGCGAAAGGCATAGCTCCTTGACAGAAATCCAAGAGTTTTCGGAAGTTCAAGAACTGTCCCTGGGCGGTCTCCGGCCTCAAGTAGATGGGCGACGCAGCGCTTGGGCCGATGGTAGACTTGAACATGAGGTTGAAGGCGATCGGATCTTGAACTTCGCCGTTACCATTCGGGTTGCGGATGTCGAATCCTTTGATAAGTTGGCCAAGTTCGGGGCCATCGTAATTGTCAATCTATTGCGATGGGAGGATTGCGTAAGCTCCAGCTATGCCAGCAGATACTTGTAGGAAACCACTGCACCTTTGCTAGGATCTCCTCGTACTCCTTCGCAGTTGCATCATCTAACTTGTCGTTCTTCTGCTTGCTATCTGCGACAGCCGATCGATGGTGAGCAAGCCTCGTCTCCAGAACAGACTCGACGAGGTGGTCCGCTCGGAGATACTCGCCCTTAATAGGGTCTTTGCACATCCAATCAGCAAATTTGTCGACGTGTCCGCTGGTTTTCAGGACAGCCTCGGGCGTGATTGCGGTGGTATCGATCTCCAGCATATTCTCTTCGATGACGAAATGCTTACGCCACTCATTGACGATGTTGGCCAGCAAAGCGCAGCCGGGAGGGCCATAGTCGAAGAGGCCACGATTGTCACCCTTGAAGTTGGGGGAGGTCCGGTAGATTTCGAATGCTTCGGTGTAGAAGAGACGCCGCTTGAGGAGGGATTCAAATTGAGAGCGGCTAAACGGCCCTCCGGTAAGAGTTGTCGTTGCCATGCTTGAGACCAGAACCACTGATGGTGGAGAATAGTGGGGGATGATCGGGGATGGTCGGGAATGAGCTCCTAACGACTTTTCGGATTACGGCGAAACTACGTACCCCGCCAAGGGCCCCCACCCACAGGCACAGTTACACAGCACGCTAGTAACTCACAACATACTAACTGCCCATCTGTACGAGTAATAATGAGAATGGGAAAGAGAATTTTAGAACTTAATTAGTAGTAAAGTCTTTTAGAAGTACAGGAAATAGCCAGCCGGCTCATGGGGGTAGTGGGTTGGTCATCTTACCCCTTTGGCAGCTGTCAACGGCCGTTTGCCAGCTGAAGCTTGGGGAAATTCGAACCTATGCGCAAGTTTACAACTCCTGATCTCGTACGTCACAACTCCTCAACTCCCAGCTCCAACCCCACGCACCCGAACCCATCACGATGCCTCCCACCCGAACCCGTGAGCCATCGAGCTCTTCATAGGACGTGCCTTCTTCCGAGCCGCCCAACTCGCCCGCCTCCACTGATTCCGAACCCAACTCCTCCGAGGTCTCTGAACCACCCTCGAAGAAACGCAAAACCGGCAAACCCGCCAAATCCGAAAAGAATAATGAGCCCCGAGGCAAGGATAAGCTGCCCCCGGGCAAAGTTGGATCCCTGAAGTATAACAAGCTGCTGTCGCATCAGCAGAAGATGCACATACAGACGAAAGAAACGATGAAGAAATCACAAGCAACATCTCCAAGAAATGGCCCGGGTTAGGCACACCAAAAATCATTCGCTGCTACTCGCCCAATGGGGGCCCATCGGAGACAGGTTAACCACTCTGCGTTGTTCTGGTGCGTGTTCTCAACCAAGTCCGTGATGATGTCCAGGGTGGTGTCGGTTGAGGCGTAGGCTGTTGTATCTCCGAGGGGTTTCGGCGACGTGGAGTCAGGAAGATCACCGGTAATCATTAGTCTGTTGTCTCTTTTCGCTTCTGTCATTCCAACTCTATCTGCTTGCTGCCCTGGATTCATGTAATTACTTGAAACCAAATGAATGTCGATGCCATGCTTGAGACCAGAGGAAACGGTAACGGCTTTCGATGAAGTGATTTTACTGATGGTGGACAAAGAGTCACAGTTCCTAAAATGGCCCACCCACTACGTCACCGGCCCCTACAGTCAGTGGGCAAAAGTTTCGCGTGATCGGCCTTTTTGCCCCAAAACACATGTAACAGACATAGAGTTAACTTAATGCTTTACTGTATTGTCACCCTTAGAGAAAGCCGACTCCTCTATCTTCACCTTTACCAACTTAGCATTATTGGTATTACGAACAATAGCCTACATTTCAGGCTCAGCATTAACAAGAGCTGCCATTCCACGCTACATACAGCCTTCCGCAGCGAAGCCATTCTCTTGCGCCACGTTGTGCGCTTGAGATAGTGACGAGTTGGTCGCACCAGCCAGTGTCAGTTTATCAGCCGCGAACACCTTATTTCCGTTGGAAAGGTGTGTGTCAAGCTTCGTTGGCTCTCCTTTCCAGACAATATTGGCCCATTGTTTGACCTCGTCCCATAGTCCATGACTCAACTTTTGGTTGATCTGGAGGGAGGCAGCGGCCGCAGTGATCCTGGGAGAGAAATATACCATCAGGCGCTCGGGATAAACCCGCTCAGCATCGAACCACTTGGGCTTGCTGTATGCCAAAGAAATGACAAGCTGGTCTGGGATCAACTCGTTGATGCGTGCCAGCTGGGTCTTGTCGGGGCCCAAGATGAAGTACTCCGCTGAGAGAGCGCGAGGCAGTCTCGCCTCAAAGGAATCGCAAATAGACTCCCTTGGCACCTCCTCGCAAAAGAGAGTACACCAGACCTGCTCTTCCCGTCGTCCGGCCGCTTAGGGTGCCACACCAAGGACTCAGAAACAGACGCGGTTTCAAGGATGAAGTACACACTGACTTTCAATAGTCCCAGTCCGTCCTTACGCATATAATCAAGACTCGCGTCCCAGATCTTTGTTGAGTGACCTGTCATATCTTCTACCTTCAAGAAGAGCATCGTCCATACGCCATATCTGTCCCACGGCGCAACTTCCTCTCCGAGGCTTGAATGAACAGGCTATTTAGTAGGCCTTTTTTCTCGGGTAACGGCAACTGGCTAAATCTCACGTCTACATCTTAGATGACAGTGTTTTTTTCTATACTGGCGGTAGTGGCACCATCTGTTCGGCTCAAGTACGATCGCTCGTCTGCTTCGGCGCGAACGCCTGCAGTATCTGTCGAGACGCGACAACGCCCAGAGAATGGCAAAGGACATTGCGACCTTCAGTCTAGGATCCACGGTCATCGGGATTGGGAACGTCGACGTCAGGAAGCTTGAGGACTTGGAAGCTGTGGTCGAACAGTGCGTGGCAAAGACGGGTGGAATCAACTACGTAATGTGCTGAAAGTCGTTCACCTCGGTCCTTACTCGATGCTAATCCTTCTTTCGTCGCAGAGTGCTGGCGCAGCTAAGAACTTCCTGGCCTCGATTCGATGCCTTTCAGTCAACGTCTCCAAGAGAATGGTCGACATCGATCTCCTCGGCTCGCTTAACAAGATCAAGGCCACAGGTTGCCCCGGCGGAAAGGAACAAGGACCCTGGACAGACAAATCATAGTTATGTCGGAATGACAGCTCTTCTCAATTCGATAGCCCTGTCTGCTGAGAGGCGCCGGTCTTTTCAGCGCTGTTCAAAGCCGCTGCCTAAACTATTGGCCTCCAGGCCGAGTTCAATGTTCTGTTTTTCATATTCGCTGTCAAGAACAAAGGAAACATGATAACTCAGCTTTTGTCCGGGGGATACGCCTTGTCCCGAGGTGTTCAGTGAGTACAATCTCTCTGTGTGTGCTTTTTTGCCCTTTGTTCAGTTGACGCATTCACCCCTGAACGTGCCAAGGCAGCGACGTAGTTGACGGTGGTGAATGGTGAACGGTGAAAGACGAGAACAGCCTCAAACGATTCCCGAACAAGACTGTTTCCAAATAATCCTCTTCCTATAAGACTAGGCAATGCGACAGGATCTCCAAATCACCAGCTCGCATTTCACCGAAACTTCACCATCTCAGCTCACACCAACTATAAAGTATCCATCCCAACAAGACAACCCATTCTCACCATGTGTTCACCCAACCAGCACATCCACGACCTCGCCTCAAACGCGCTGCCGTACCAGCCCGAGGCGCCCTTTCTCAAGGTCCCGTCAAGTCTCCGCAAAGAGTGGACTTCGGCGGATGACGACTCCGACGACGACAGTTCGCACAAGAGCGTCGCGACTTTGTCTGCCACTTCGGACGTCTGCGATGATTCCGTCAGCGCCCGAGTTTCTCAGCCTCCCGTTGGGACTCCGCTGGGCCAAGGGACGCCTGCGGGACCACCGGGGCCTCCGACGCCACCGGGACTCTCTGAATCTGCTAGAGGGCGCTCGAACATATATGGGATGCTTCTCAAGGAGGTGCCTTGCAACTATGACGAGGTGATGCCGATGCCGATCTATATGCCCTCTGGTCCACCGCTGTCTCCTCGTGGTACAGATTCCTTAGCTCAGCGAGGCTACAATCGGCCTTGCAATCCTCGCCCTATTCCTCGGGGTCCAGCAAATCCAGGCTATATTCCCCGTGGTCCAGCAAACCAAGGCCGTGTCCCTCGTGTTCAACCCCCGCCACCGTCCTCCTTCAACCACCTGGTTGGCATGATCCCAAACTCCATGATGCCGCCCCAGGCCATCCCACGCAGCGTGCCCTATCCGGTTGGTCCTCGCCGGTTTCCTACTAGTCAACCTCCCAGTCTTCCCATTGCCGCTCACAAATTTACATCTTCGGCTAACCACATGCCGCAGTTGAGCTTTACGCCCATGGACCGACTCCGACGACAGACTAGCCTGCCAGCGCCGTTGCCGGACCCGGGAAACACACTTAAGAAGGACGCTCGAGCGACTCGCGGACTCGACCCGACGTCAGCTTCTTGGACTCCTAAGGAGTACAAGGCCTAGTTCGGGTGTATAAGACAAGGAGCACTTTGAGGTTTTAGGTGGGATGAGATGGAGGGCGACATCCCTGTAAGACAGGGGCTTGTCGAGTCGCACTCCTCACAGTGAGAACTCTATGGGCATTACCCCTGGTTGTCTTTGCCCTATCAGGCGACACACTGGACATTTTACACTCATTCGTTTGCTTACTTGGGAAAGATTGGATATTTATTGCTAGATGAGGTTGGTGATTCCATGATACTTTTCCCCTATGTTAGTTAACTTGGACGTCGCTCTTAGACCTTCGCCATATAAATTGACTTACACACGAATATGTAGTATCTCAAAATGTGACCAAGTATTTTCACGTAGACAATTCATTGCACCATTTTAGGCTCATAAATATTTATTTGACTATTGAGTATAAATACCCATCGCAAGCCGCGAGAGGCTAGACCTCTTGGATCAGGCTTGCCCATTTCATACCGACAAAGTGAATCGGTCGCTTAGACACCCTGTCTTCGTTTGTCCTCCACCTCGAGACCCATGCCGTGGTCCTCCTCCGCAACACGCTGCTTCTCGTCTCGGGCCTCGTCCTTCTGATCGGCATCCTTGTTGCCGTAAAGACCGATCTTGTACCAGGGCAGGTCGAACAGGTGGTCCATGCTCTCCAGGCTGCGACCGCTTGTCTCGGGAACCGAGATCCAGACCCAGACGCCACCGATGAAGGTGACGGCGGCGAAGCACCAGAAGGTGCCCTTGGGCGAGATGCCGCCCTCGCTGGTGGGAAGCAGCATGTTGGGGACGGCGCGCGAGTTGCCGTACTGGTTGGCAAAGTGCAGAGTCATGGCCCACGAGGTCGCCAGGGCTCGGATCCGGAGAGGGAACAGCTCGGCGGTGAGCAGGTACTGCATCGAATTCCAGCCCAGCGCCCAGCCGAAGCCGGACAGGTAGATCATGGCAATGGCGCCTCGGCTGGCACCCTTGTCGCCCTCGGGAAGCGCGAAGCTGTCCTCGGTACCCAGCTGGGGCACCTTGGTGAGAAACGACGCGACGTACAGCATGGCGACGGTTTGCATGGTGATGCCGGTGAGAAGAGCCCGCTTGCGACCGATGACATCGACGAGAAACAGGGCGCAGATCAGGGCGGCGGTGAGCTTGACGATACCAAAGACGGCAGTGACGAGCAGCGACTCCTCGGATCCAGTGATGCCGAGCAGGCTGAACAGGTCGGGGGCGTAGAGGGTGATGGAGCCGGCGCCGGACCACTGCGAGAGGAACTGAACCATGCTGCTGAGATAGAGACGGTACAGGTTGCTGGGGACGAGGAACATCTCCTTGAGCTTGCCGAGCATGCCGACGCCCTTGGTGGCCTCGAGCTCGTGGTCGAGGGCGGTCTGGATGGTTGCGATCTCCCCGATGATGTACTCGCCGTCGACGGGCTGCTGGCGGATGCGGGCCATGACGCGGGCGGCCTCGTCGGCCTTGCCCTGCTTGACCAGGAAACGCGGCGACTCGGACTGGAAGAACATGAGGATGAGGATGATTCCGGACATCATGATGTGCAGACTGGTGGGCACCAGCCATCGGTTGTGCGTGTGCTCGGACATGTTGACGGCGCAGCCGTAGTTGGTGAAGTAGGCCAGGACGATGCCGAGGTAGACGGCGCCGGTGAAGAAGCAGGTGCAGAGACCTCGGATAGAGGCGGGAGCAACCTCGGCGATGTATACAGGGCTGTTCATGTTAGACTTGGCCGTGTAAGTAGGTTATACAGCGGACTTACCCAACGACAGGCGTCTGACCTACACCGAGACCAGCAATGAAGCGGCCGGCATAGATGGCACCGAGGCTACCGTGGACACCACCAGCCATGAAGATGGCAATACCAAGAGCCCACAGAATACAGAGGAACCGCGTAGCCCAGATACGTCCGATGCGATCACAGATGACGAAAGCACTACCACGCGTTAGACAATGTGCGGGCAGATGTCTCAGGAGCCGTCTTACATCAGAGCGCCACCGACGGAGCCGATCTGGACCATGGCGGACACATTGGCCTTGATGTTGGCCTGCTCGACCTTGTTGTACGAGTCATAGTTGATGGTGGCCTTGAAGTCAACCGAGTTGAAGGCTCCGGAGATGAGACCTTCGTCGATCCCGCGCGCGGCGCCGAGCAGCGAGAAGGAGACGACGGAGAACCACAGGCGCCAGTTGAAGGCGCCCTCAGGCTCGCCGAGCTCCTTCAACCTGAAGATGTTGACGGGCTTCTTGACTCCTCCGGCCATTGCGAAAAGAACAGGCTGGACTGGGGGGGGGAAGAGAGAAGAAGGGGGGTATACGGGGGGGGGAGAGAGGAAGAGGATGAGGTGGGAAGCCAAAAGGGCGAGGACCTGGAGGAGTATTTATCGTCGTCTCGCCGGCGGAGTCTCCCCGGGTTCGCAGCAACACACCGTCTAAGACGCCGACGATCGTTCCCCTCCCCCAAACGGAGGTTTCCCGCGTGTGCGCCCCTCCACATTACATTTCGGGGTATCGTGGGGTAGTCGAAGTTGGGGACTTGTGCTGTTGGTGCGCAAGAGGATTTCCGTTCCCACCTTTTGGCGTGAGGGGAGCCCTGCGCGAGTAATGAAGGATGCAGGACGGATGCATGCGACGTCGTGTCTGTCGTGCCCGTGTCCACAGCGGCAATCTCGCCGGCAGAGATGCCAGATTCAGCGTGGTGCAGTGAGCTACCGTGCTGCTAGTTGAATCGGCGTTGTGCTCCATGTTACTCTGTGCTGTGAACTGCAAATCATAGTCTGGCTTTTGTTCATGTTTAATCAGGGCCTCACCACGCTGCAATCATCACTCACCTTCACCCATAAATTCTATCCAATCCCACCATTCATACATTCATCCTCGAATTTTCACTCGCCCCTCCACTAGACAACATTACGGGCGCTCTTATTCCTAATCGGGATCCCGTCGCCCAGCCGGAGAATCTCAATAGTCGTCCTCTAGTGGCCACCAGCCACCTGCACGCCAAAACATCATCAATTGTCGCCCTGCCAAGAGGCAAACCTGAGCCTCAACCTTGGCGCGAAGGGCAATTGGAGGCGGGAATACTCCGAGGGGAATAGGAAGGGAATAGCCGTGGATTATCTTCCCGGTGCCTGCCAAGGTCGTCAACGACATGAGCAACACGTCGAATGCGACCACCACGGCTCACATCACGTCCAGCCGTCGCAGAATCCCTCAACAGCTACACAACCGGCAATTGTCCTAATGCCATCTCACGAGTCAGCGATAAAATACGGTCATTTCTACTAGATTCCAGGCCTAATTACTATTACCAACGCGGCACCACCCCGATCAAAGAAGTCGTCCCCTCCACATTCCCCGCAGACCGTCTCCATAAACAAGGCACATGGCGCTCTAGTACCACCAACCGCACTGGCGTCAGCACGTTGAGGGGATGGGGATATGTAGGCTCGCAGCCACGGAGTCGGCCCGGCTCTTTTTCTGTTCCCCGAAACCAATCCACAAAAGCGGGTCTCCCATCTTCGGTCATCTTTGGTCATCCCTGGAGTTGACTGCTCACGAAGTGCGGAGAGCCCCGGGTTCATGGCAATGCTCTACGGGGATTGCTGGTGGTTGGGACCGGGGTAGCGGCATCCCTCCGACGGCCACGAGACGGGGAAGCCAGGGCCGCGGAGAAGACATAGCGGCGATTCCCTGCCGGTCGAGAGCTTCGTTTGGCGAAGAACAGGGTTTTGCACTTCGTCTCACCCGGCAGCCAAACAGCTGGCCGTCCGGCATTACATCGCGTCCTGTCTGATGGAGTCCAACGCGCGGGATGGCATGATGTTTGCGCTCTTCCCCTCACGCCCAGTACCGTCCCCATATTTCGTACTCCTCTTTGGAGCCAAGGAACTGGAAGGGGACCTCTGTAACGTCTTGGAATCCTTCCTTCTGTTGGGGCGGCTTGAACCGCGACGCGAAACCGTTGAAGGCCATCTTCGGTAACGACTGCCTCGATTCCGGGTTCATCGACGCATTCAGCGCGCGGACGGCATCGTTGTGCTCGCACAGCGGCAGCGGCGTGGAGAACCACACGCATCGGATGGGGATGCCGAATTTCTTGGCTTCCTCGATCCAAAGAGACCTAGTGCTGGGATCGGCATTGGTATTGTCTGCGAGCGAGAACCTCCTCATTAGCCGCTCGGACGGGGTAATGGGGAACGGTGTGGGGACAGACCAATAGCAATCGAGTCTCCTTCTCCAAGATGCTCCTTGGCGGTTTGGAGGCACCTGTCGCGGGTCTTGAGGGTGTCCTGGTTGATCCTGGCATAGCCAAGCGGCTTGAGGTATTTCCAATAGAAGGAGCTCTTCCCAGCCCCGGGTGGCCCGCAAAATAAGACAATGTCCTGATCGTTAGTCTTCTCAAATACACGGGGTCCGTCCGTCGCTGCGTTCTCGGCGTCTCCGCGCGGATAGTGGGCCAGGTCGAATTCTCGGATAAAACTCCGTGGTTTTTCTCCTAGGAAAAACTCTTCTGGTGTCTGGTACTTGATGCCTGCGTTGTGCGCGAAGTTCCTGTCGGAGCAGCTAAAGTCTTTAGCCATGGGCACAACACCGTCCGCTCCCTTGCCCAGCGAGGCTGTTCGACCTCCTGCATCGCCGATAAATATGCTGTTCTCTAGGTCCACGTCCTCGATGTCGTAGTCATCGCACAGCTCGGTCCACATGCCTGTCCTCGGCTTTCGGTAGATATCTTGGCTGGTGGCGGCGTAGACGGTCGTAGGCAGGTCCAAGCTGCTCAAAACGGCGCTGCATTTCTGCTTGAACTCGCCCACGCGCTTTTGTACCGAGGCTTTGGGGCCCTTGTAGTTGGCGTCGAAGTGCAATTTGAGTCCGCCTTGGTTGGAGAGAATGACCACACGGTAACCGTCTTGGTACAGCTCCCTCAGCCTGCCAGGCACACCATTGTCCCACCACTTCCAGTCGGAGGCGCCGCCGCTGTGCTTTTTTCCCGATGCAGTCGCAATGAGCGTTGAGTCCAGGTCGAAGGCAGCAACTTTGGTCCTCTTCACAGTCCTGTCTTCCTTCACTTCTGGTTCGTAACGGCCGACGAGGAGAGTCGCAGGGGTATCGTCGTTGGGGCTTCGTTCAGACCAGGTGGTCCGGTCCTTGGGCTTCTGGGAGGCGGGGGTAAAGAAGTTTGCGACCGCATTCTCTAGATCCAAGTCGGTCAGCGGTGTTCTTGACGGCGGGAAGTTGGACTCACTCGTGGTACCACTCTGGATCTTGCGCTTGGTGGGCGGAGGAGAAATGGGCGCAGCAGCGGCCTTGCGCTTGCCTTGGGGATTGGCAGGAGCCATTGTAAGCAAATAGGTCGTGAGAAGGGCGGCATTCAACCTGTGCTGTCGCGCGCGCTGTCCTGATGCGACGTGTCGATGTCTGAGGCACTGGTCGGTTGCCGAGGCTCCTCGCGTGCGTGCTCTTAACGCGAGATCACGTGCACGAAGCTTTGATGTGAAGCTCCACCAGAGCTTCAATCGCAGGTGCTGTCCGGGATACCAACATTTGCGAGAAAACGGCGAATTTCATTTTCCACGTCCATTCCGCCATGTACGAGATTTTTCTCACGGCGCTTGTCGAGGACGGCGACTTCGGCGCGGCCTGCGCCGTTCTCGGCGGTCTCTGCGGAATGTCCCCGTGGGAGAGCGTCCACCGCGTGCTCTACTTCCAAGGGCCACCCCGACCGGTCGGCATCTCCAATCAGAAGTCCATCGACAAGCCGATCCGTAAAGACATCGGCTTCTTGTGGAAAGACCTGCATCAGAATCTCGCCCGGCAATCGTTTGTGCTTCAGACGCGGTTCGAAGTGTTGAAGGACCGCGACATGGGCCCGAATGCAGCCCCGGTTGATCTCGACGCCGCGCCGGGCATTTTGCGATGGACCGACTTCCCGGATCCGCCGCATGGTCGGCCTATCCTTACGCAGCGCAAGAAGGTAGAGCTTTGGGATCAACGGAAGCTTCCCTCGGTGATGCGAGACAACAGCCATCAGTATGTT
This sequence comes from Neonectria magnoliae, assembly GCA_037954305.1. Classification (NCBI taxonomy): domain Eukaryota; kingdom Fungi; phylum Ascomycota; class Sordariomycetes; order Hypocreales; family Nectriaceae; genus Neonectria; species Neonectria magnoliae. Next base: position 24,562 of record JAZAVK010000008.1, on the reverse strand, counting down.
GACCCGTGGCTTACTGACTCTCCGCTGACAGTCCCAGGTTCAAGACGGAGGCCATAGAGGAGGTCTACCGCTTCTTCCGAGAAGAAATCGAGTTTTGCCTCGTCAGAGACTATTTCCTGAAGCCCATCGAGTACTATGTCCCGTTGGAGGCGAGGGGTCAACCTGCCAGCCCTGTAGAAAGCCTGCCAGCCTGGGAGTCGTTGACGCCCATCGACTCGCAGAAGCGATGGTTTCTCCTAGTCAAAGTCCATGTGCTCCAGGACAACAAACCCGATGAGATTCGCAAAGCCCAGGACCAGCTCTTGGCTGTTCGAGGTGAGTTGGAGGGTGTCTTCGACTTCAGGTCCATCGATCGCAAAGTGCACGACACGAGAATCGCCCAACAGCAGCAGGGAATCCAGGCGCTGCCTCAAAAGGTCATCTTAGGGAAGAGCTAGACAGTCCACAAGACACTGCAGTCGATGAGCAAGCGGCGCGGTTCACAGGGCCTGATACACATATAAAACACAAGATATACCCAATACGTTAGAGTCAATTATAGACACTAGGTCCCTATTTGCCTCACTATTTTAAATCAAACCAAGCACTCATTGTTCCCTGTGGTCACGCGCTAGCCTTCAGTCTCTGGCAAGTTTAAAGGTTCACCATGCGCTTGGCCCATCTCAAACCCCTGGCGGCGTTTCCAAACTGACCGCCCGGGAAACCACCGAATCCGTTTCCGAATCCGTTGTCGTTGCCGCCGTTGCCGCCGTTGCCGTTGCCGTTGCCGTTGCCACCGTTGCCACCGTTGCCGTTGCCGTTGCCACCGTTGCCGTTGCCGTTGCCACCGTTGCCGTTGCCGTTGCCACCGTTGCCGTTGCCGTTGCCACCGTTGCCGTTGCCGTTGCCACCGTTGTTGTTCCGGTTGCCGTCGTTGCCGTTGCCGTTGCCGCCGTTGTCTGTGGTGTCGTCTCCGGTGGTGTCATCACCAGTGTTGTCCCCGTTGGCTCCGTCGCCTGCGGCGTCGGTCTCCGCGGGACCAGGAGTGATCACGGAGGTAACAATGTCATCGCCAGCACCGAGACCGGTGGTAGCCGCGGCGCCATCTGCAGCCGTGGTGGTAGCAGCGGCGCCATCTGCAGCCGTGGTGGTAGCAGCGTCGTCGTTCCCGTTGTTGTCGTTGTTGCCGTTGCCACCGTTGTTGCCGCCGTTGTTGCCGTTGCCACCGTTGTTGCCGCCGTTGTTGCCGCCCCTGTTGCCGCCGTTGTTGCCGCCCCTGTTGCCGCCCCTGTTACCGCCGTTACCATTGCCGTTACCATTGCCGTTGTTGCCGTTGCCAGGGGTCTGGACGGTGCCATCGGTGACGACGGTGGGAGTCTCCTGGGCAAACGTCTTGGAAACAATCGTCCCGCTGAGGATGGCGTTGACAGCGGCGAGGTTCTGCTCAGCTCCCTCGGATCCAGCGTTGGCATTCGCAGCGACAGCGACCTCGAAATCAGCCTGGTCCTGCGCGACCTGATCGAGAACGGCATCAAGCTTCTGCGCTGTCTGGATGGAGCTTGCTACGTTGGTCTTTTCGTCGGTGTCAACCTGCTGGACAGCGAAGCAGCCACCAAACGGACCGGCCAGGGCATTGTTGCGGCAGCGGACAGTGCACACGTTGCCAGTTGATGCTGAGGTTTGTTAGCGCATTCTTGCTTGGTTGTATGAGATTCCTCACCTCCGGTGCAAGTGAACTGGTCGGGCATCTTGACAGTAATGTTGAACGCCTGTGCCTTGGCCTGAGAGAAGCCGTTGGAGCCAGGAACGTTGTTCGTGACGGTAAGGTTCTTTGAGGACGTTAGCGAGTGGTCGTTTAAGTGTCCAGTATAATCTTACCTGTGAGATGGTTCCAGTGTTGCTAGTCTCATCAAGATCACAGACGTAGGGCCCAGCACCGTCGGCGTTGACTTGGTGGATGGTCACCGTAATCTCGCTTCCGGCTTCAACTTGGGTGACCTGCTGGGCAGCCAAGGCATTCTCAGTGTTCTCTCCCACGTCGATGTTTCCAGTGAGCTCGGTGCGGCCACACTGGTTGACAACGTTGGACTTGATTTCAGCCTCACGAATGATGGTGGCATCTTGTTGGCAGGGGTTGATGGTTGTGCAGTTCCGGGCGATGGCGGGATCAACTGATATTTGTGAGCACGAACGATTTCCAAAAAGGGGCTCCATCTCCTACCTTGGAATCCAACACTGGCAGGAGAGCCATCAAGGCCTTGGGCGTTGATGATCACTCCATGGCCACTAACAAAGGCCACCAATGAGAGGGCGAAGACAGCTCGGAGGGAAGACATGGTAAAGGTTTAAGGAAGGAAATGTGCCTGCACAGGGAAAATGAGGGATTGAAGGAAATGAAGTGAAAGAAAGCCGGATCACCAGGACCTCGAGCGACAGAATGGAAGCTAGAAGCGAAGATGAAGATGAACTAGAAGTGGGTGATGAAGCTCAGCAGAAAGAAGAGGGCACCATCACGAGCCCTTATATGGCGTTTTCATCGCCGTGACGACCGCTCAGGAACACCCACTTGCTACGACCTCTGTCGCATCGCGACGATCAGGAAGGCCAGAAAGCGTTTGGCAGGCCTACGAAAATCGCCCTCGCCTCGGTTGCAGGGCCCAACTGGTGGCTTGGCGATGCCCTCTGCGCCAGCAACGGAAACATCAACGTAACGGCGCGGCCCCTGGAGGACCAAGACGGCGATCGCGACGAGACAAACGGGGCCTATCTTCTTTGGGAACCGGCGCCGCGGGTCTGGTGCGCCAATTGGCGGGTTTCCTCGCCTGGTCGGGAGTCTTCATCGCAGGGATGGGGCTATTGATCTCGTCTAGGAGCTGACACAAGGGCCAAACCTCGCGACGCAAGATCTTGGTGGAGAATCTCGGAGACGTCTCGCAGGCTTCGGCGCCTACCGACGCCCAGGGTGCGTCAAGGTGCATTTAGCTTAAGAATTTATCCACCCAGCCGTTCCAAAAGGTCGTGTTGGCTATTAATACGCAGCCGAGTATAGGACTGAATTGAAATTGCTGGCCTGGGCCTCATACCGGTTCCGCAAGCGAGAGGGAGAAATGCGGTTGAGAAGTACTACGTAACTATCCTCAAAGCCGCATGTCATCGTCACGACCAAACAGCCACCACGAGGATCGCCTGGAGATCTTCGGGCATTTCATGTCCATCATGAATCAGCCACCGAATTGTTCCTCGCTTCGACGCCAAGCGACATTCCCGTCTTCTATATCCTGCGCTTCTCGGCTTCGGCCATCTTGGCGCGTTTCGGATATGGTTTCGGCCGGGGTCGTTCTCCACTGCCACTCGTGGAAATCAGCCGATTTCCATAGGGGCGAGAACAATCTGCAACAAGTTTCGTACCTTTGTCTAAGCATTGAGAGGGAAAACGTGTCTGGAAGGGTTGCAGCCATGGGTGCTGGTTTAGCAATCGGGTTTCACGACGATGAAGTCGGTAGCGCAAAACTCTTTGTCCCCATATTCAGTTTGATCTGCACATCTCGCCGAAATTAAAACAAGCACGGAATGCCCTAAAACTTCCTTTGAGCCGTAGATCCAGTGCAGCTCTTCCGCAAGTTAACCAATGATTGGTTGGTTAGAAACGACGAACAAGAGCCAAGATGAAGAAGAACCGGATTGAATTCATGCAGCTAGACTGGTCATGCGATGTGATCCTCACAGGACTCATTGGCTGCTGCTGTTTCTAAAATAGATACTCGGCACCATGTTTCCAGAAGGGGAAGGAGTGACCTTTCTGTGATAAAATTAGCCAGTATAAAGAATTTGTGCCGAGGTTGTAAGTAGTGGAATGTTGCGTACGTCCTCACTCTAGGGTAGTGATTTAGAGTGAACTTCCAACAACTACCCAACAAAACGGAGAAAATTAATCTTGAGACATATAGCAGTATATGATATAACGTACATAATAAGCGAGTGGGACAAACAAGCGAGCGTGATAAAAATCTCTCAACCTATATTATTTCTATTTAATTAATTAATTCTTAACCACACACTATATTAGACTTAAATATTAAGGCTAGAATCCTTCTTGCCCTTTAGGCCCTTTAAAATAACCTAAAATTAAAGCTCCGATGCGCTATAGAGATCTATAAAGTTAGTCGTATGATGCTATAGCGCTAGCAGAAGGGTATTCTTTCTACGTATAATACTATTCTGAAATCACGCTAACTATCTAATCTAGAGGAATAGATTATTATTCAGTTTATTCTCAACCTAGATTCGCGAGGATTTCCTCTATAACTATATAGTATTAAAGAAATAGCTAACTAACTACTTACTAACTATAATGCATTACCTATTAGTAAGTACTAAGCTTTAAACTTTATTAGGTAATACTAAGAGCTTAAGATATGTTTTTTTTATAAATATAATTATTAGAAGGCTAAATATAAAGATCTAACTATTATTTATAATTAATTCTAGCTTATAGAGAATATAATCATAAAATATAGTATTAACCTAGTTAATATCTATAACTTTAATAAGACTAGCTTTATAATAAGTATTATTATAAGTAGAATAGTTATTATAAGTATAGATAGGTATAGAAACCTAAAATTAGTATAGCTTAGAAACTAAGAATAGGTTATAGTTATTTAAGTAATTAATATAAAAGGCTAGGTAATCTAGCTATTTATTATAGTTATAAGCTAATATTACCTTACTAGCTAGTACTAGGAAAGTAATCTTTTAGGTAATTAGGCTATTACTATAACTTAAAATAGCTAGACTAATAATAAGATAGGTCTTAAGTAGCTTAAGTACTTTAACTAGTATATAAAGAATTAATTAATTAGTTACTATTATCTTCTAATCCTTAATAGGTATAAAAGTTATTACTCTATTAACTTTAAGAAATATTATAAAGAGAATAATATTATTATACTTTATATACTACTTTATTTATCTTATTTACTCTAGCCTCTTAATATTAAGTACTTTAGGCTACTTAAAATAGCTTATAGTTAAGAAATTAAGCAATTAATTAGATACTCTATAACCTATATTTTAAAGACTAAGTTCTTCCTAGCCTTCTATACTACTTATATAGCTACTATAATAAAGAGTAATATTAAGAGAGGTTTTTAAGGGGCTAGACTTATTCCCTTAAACCTAGAAAATATTATATTAAAGCTTAATATATAGCTATAGACTCTAATACTAGCTATAGAGAAGGTTAGCCTCCTTAACCCTTAGGTCTTAAAGACCCTAAAGACTATACTTAAGGCTAGCTCTTAATCTAAATACCTTAAAAGATAAATAAAAAAGCATTAGAATAGCTCTCTAGTATTAATTCTTAAGGTACTTAAGTTACTTTTAAAAGGAATAAAGGTAATAATATATTAGAATGCCCTATTAAAAGCTAAGGTCTAGATCCTTCGATAGGCAAATAAGACTCTTAGTAAGTAGCATAAAGCGAAAAGAACCTATCTATATAAAGGAGGGAAGATAACTATAGATAAGGGGAGGGATAAGATAGATTAGAGAGATATTAATACGTAGGTAGTGGCTGAATCATTGAGAAGTAGTGGTCGACGGAGGTTAGCGATGCTAAGGGAAAGGCACTATAGAACTTATAGAAAGGTAGGTTATAATGCAAGGACCTGTTAGATTATAATTAAGACCTCTGAGGAAGAGTATAGCGATTAGTTTTAATTAATTGATGGTATTATTATGGTTTTATTGAGGTTTGAATCTTAGAGGTTAGAATTTTTATTACGCTCGCTTGTTTATCCTACTTGCTTATTATGTATGTTATCATTCTTATCTTAAGGAATAAATGATAATATTTTCTGCCATTCACACAATCGATTTTCAGGCATAATATAGGTAATTAACAATTATGCAAAATAACATAGTTGGCGAGGTTATTCAAAGGTATAGAAGCCCTTACTCTGTTAGTACTAAGTCAGGTATGGGGCTCGCATAATTTACAGTCTTTACTTACATAAATCACCTCTGATGTATCAAAGCCTGTAATTATTCTCCCAAGATCACTCGTGAGCTCATTAGGACTGGTGTTGTCGTTAAATCCAGATTGATTTTGTAGCGAAGGCCAGCCGAGCAAGTAATCTATGTCCTTTTCTGTGTCTTCTGTGGGTGACGGGTTGGATCCTAGGCCAAGTTCAAACTCAAGAAATCTCCAGCCCTTCGATAGCGTGAGGGATTGCATCCAGAACCAGTTCCTGGAAATGTCTGCCAAGATACTTTCAAAACACCATGCTATCATCGTTGTTACGCTTAGGAGGAGTTCAACTGTCGCAAAGATACGATCCTGCCGGAAAGTCGCTAATTGGACATATGCATGATTTCGGATCCTTGCAGCATGAGGATTGCTGATCGGCTCTGGATGCATTTCGGCGACGTGATCGGTTAAAGACTTTCCAGAACAGAATTAGGCATCACCATGTCTACAGTAAAGCAAAATTCTGTGTAACTCTAGCTCATAAATGAATCACTCGTATCAGGTCGAGAAAGTGGCGATGAGCATTTCTAAAAGGTACAAACGTAGGGTTGAAGGTCGCGGAACACATGCTTCCTTTAGCAATTGCGCAATGAAAGAACGTCGAGCAAAGTAGACAGATTGTCTGAGTGAAAAAATTTACCGCCATTCTCCTTTCGATCTCACTACATCGAATTCGCGACAAACAGGGCATTTGAATACCTCGTCGTATCTCAACTGAACCCCGTGAAACACCAACCGAGTCAGGTCGGGTATTTGCGGATCCCCGTCGTCCCCCTCCGAGACCACAGCCGCAAAGGAGGTTGTTCCACTCTGCATGCTACATCGATCAAAATTTTCCAGATCGACCGATCCGTTTTGATACGTAGTTGCGGCGACGGACTTCTCGGGCCCGCCTTCAAGGTCATTTTCCTCTAGTTTGTACCGTCGGCGGGACCGATCAAGAAACTCACGGCGTTTGGAAAAAAAAAAAAATCCTTGCCCGAGCCTTTGCTGAAGCCATGGCTGTTGGTTCAAACTTATCTTTCAAGTGGATGATGTGATTGTCCACGCTCGGGTCGTCTCCCGGTCAGGACCGAGGGTGGGAGTCTATTCTGTCTGCACGCGTCCGCAGCGAATCAGCATGGCCAGGTTGATGAGACGATCAATCGATGATTTTATGCTGCGGAGAAGTTCGTCCAGCTCGGTCGTAGGAGAAGAGAGGAATTCTATCAACTCGCGATTATTGGAATTCGTTCGCTCAACGCCCTCCAGCAGGGACGCCAAATCATCTGTTCCTCTATTGGGGCGTTCTTCGGCGAGGATTGAATTGACTGTGTACAGCCAGCCAGTCATGGATTCTCTCAACCTGTTCAAGGTGCAATGCTAATTCACTTTGGAGTCCAGCGTCACTGATTACCCTTAATGTTGCACGGAGAGCACCGTCCATTGTTGGGGCTTTTCGCAGCCGCCAATTGAGCGACGACTTGGATATATTCCCACGTAAAGCCCCAAGTTTAGTACCCCAGACATTGAAACGCCCTCTGTAATTGTGTGCCATGGCAGCTGTCTCACTCTGCTCGGGCTTATCCTGTGGTAAATCGGTGAGTTGCTCGAGGATTTCTTTGCATTGATTCGCGAGGGTCGATAGGCTAAGGTGAGGACCCGAAGTGCTGGCCGCGGTGGTGGGCCTCGAGTCCAGCGACATTAACAACGTAGGTCAGCTGAAAGAACTGGATGGGTTTTAAGGTCAGTTTCGTGATTCGATGCCGTGGTGATTGATGACTGGGGTCAGAGGTGGCTAAGGACATGTCCTGTTGTTGAATAAGACTGAGAGATATGCAGTATCCCCGCACGCCAAACCGGAATCTGAGCAACATAAGGCTTAGACATGATGACGAAAGAGAGGAATTATCAGCTTTTATCCGAGATACAGCCATCAGATAAGGCTGCGTGAGCAGTCGGCTCCTCACGGGTTCCTCACGGTTAGCGAAACTTCAGTCCTTTTATTCTGGCAGCGGCCCTTCATCTAGCGTCTGACTTCACCATGCCTGGGGTCGAAATCGTCGGCGTCGTCTTAGGGGCTCTCCCTCTCCTCCCGGAAGGCTCCAAGCTGCTGTGATCACGTCTCAAACAATGCTCCACGTGGTGGAAGTTCCGCGACACTTTTGAAGGAATGGTGGGGTCCATTGAAGATTAGATGATCGCACATCGCCAGAACGTCAAATTCCTGCTTCGCCCTCTAGATAGAACTGGACTCGGAGACCGAAACCAGTCTGCTGAACGATTCTCCCCCCTCGAAGGATTGGCACGACCCGCCAAGTCAGGCTTAGTTGAGATTACGTATCGGACACGACGAATTCGTCTGGCTGATGGGCAAGTTCAGCCGCCTAGATGGGATTGTTAAGTATCTGCCCTGTTGCCCATCAGCAATGGAGAGGTGCGATGCACTTAATTAGCCTTGGTCCATGAATCGTCTAACGGGAAAATTCTGCAGGCTTGTCTTCCAGCGCCAGGCAGAGTCGATCAAGCGACCCTCAGACTAGCCGTCGCCTTCAGCAGCAAGCGGAAACTGCTAGACGAAGTCGCAACCATCAACGCGAACATCAGCCAATTTCTAGAAACAGACCTCCACATTGCGCAAGCCACCATTTTTGGGACCAGCCATCATGGCCAATGGACGCAAGGAAGCCTCCATGAAGAGCACGGCGCTTTTCATAGCGCTGCAAGCCCAAGCCGCAAGACTATGCCGAGTATTCCAACCGTCTAAGTGGTGTTGTGTATGTGGCGGCACACATCGCTGTGAAATCGCAACATCCTGGGGCCATCACAAATCATTAGGGTGCGGTTCTTTGAAGTTGCTCCTCGGTGCCCCGGACAGTACCAAGCTGGTAAAAGTCAGCTTCCCAGATGGTGATGACGACGGAGAAGTCGTCCTTGAAAAGAGCGAAGACCGAGTCAATGTTGAACTGGTTTTCCAACTCAAGGATCAGCTTCGGTTGTTTAATTCCAAGGGACATATCAAGACACACGGGCATACTACTTCCATGCTTGCTCTATCTGCGACTCAGGCCATGCTCTCTCCTTCAGAATGAGAACCACCTTGGGTTCCTAGAAACGACAGAAGCTTGCCAAAGCAGCACGATTACAGGATCCGGGCGATGTTCTAAATACGACTACAGGCACACCGTCCGGACAAAGGTTCGTACACTATAATAATATGATCTATTTTCACGTCTCCATGCTTACAAGTCCTAGTACTCCACAGAGTATGGAGGGCGTGAGATCTGGTCGCCATGTCCAATTTGCAACCATGCCGATTCGGTCCAAGCATGTCCCATCACAGCCCAAAACTACGACAATAGACATAGCTTGTTACTTTCTAAATGACCCCGTACTACCAAAGGATACCGCCAGCCTGGAAGATGGGGATACCATCATTTCTCTGAGCCCTGACCCGCCTAGTCAGCCAGCTCACCAGCCCGAGGTTCAAGACCTTAATTATTTCTACAAGCCAATCCCTTACCTAGATCAACGAATTCGCCTCGGAGTTAAGTTGGCATACACCATAATAGGTCTTGGGACATCGGTCTGGTTCCCCCCAGGGCTGTGACAGAGACGACATAAGGTCTCTTCAGCTCACCCTGCTGTGCCGTACTTCACCCACGAGTGCATTCGATCGGGACTGTGTCGAGACTCACCTAACCCTCGACTGCACGCCGAGATGGCTATTATTGCTCTCGGGTCGTCCTCTTGAAATTGATATTCCAAGAAACAGCCGAGGATCTTGGGATTCATCTTAACAGCAGAAAATGGATGGACTGGCATCATTGCATCAACACAAAGCAGTCTCAATAGTCGCGTCGCTAGATAGTTCCTATCAATTTCAATATCCCTTTTCGTCATTCTTCCATCTTAGACATTGTTTGGAGTCGCGTCTGTGCTTCCACTCCTGACACTGCCTTTCTTGCCTGCCGCGGTCGCGGCCTTCCGTCCCTTCATCATAAACAAGACAGCGCCAACAATTCTAACAACTCCCAATGTTACTACCGCACCAATGACACCTGCAACAGTATTTGACATGCCACCGCCCTTGCTATCATCAGAGTGTTCATCCTCACTCTCTGCACTCTTGTCATCTTGGTACGCGGCGCAAAAAGTCTTCATCAGCAGAGCATTGCTCGCACCAGTCACCGATGTCAAGGATGGCAGGCTCTTCCACATAGCTAGCAAATCTCTGCCAAGAGAGTACAAGCTCGTCGGTGCCGAAGAGAGGAAAGACAGTTAGCTCATCCGAAGTACCGTTTCTGAATAGCCAGCGCACGTTGAGGTCGGCATCGGAATCGTGAAACTCGGTGGTGTTATCACTGAAGAGCTCAAATGCCATGGTGGCGGCGTAGTCAGGCAGCCCGTGGAAGTCCGACGAGACATCCAGCAGCTCAGCAACGCCGAAAAAGGCCAGGAACGTATCGTAGCTTCCAGCGAGGAGAGAGAACTTTAGCTGGCCATGCGTCGCAACAGTCTTGTTGAGCTGAGTGAGAACTGAACCAAACAGCGCTCGGCACCGATGGAGCGGGCAGGCTGCGAGGCGTTCCAGTTGAGGCCGAGCTCAGCGGAGTCTGCCAGAGTCCGGAGCTGCAGCAAGTCCTCATCGGAAACGTTGCGGGCGGGAGACGTCTTGTGTGAATGCGAGCGACATTGACAAGGTCGAAAATATTGTAGGCATTGGCGTAGGTCATATTCTCGGACTTCAGATTGTAGACGCCGTCAGCGAGGACGTCGTAGAAACCGGCATAGAAATTACTCGTGGCATCTATACGAGGCTAGAACTCTTCGCTGTCGGCGAACGACTTGGATGCATTCTTGTAGGCAGGACAGCTGTCATCTCCCCTGATCCAGATGGTGTCTGGAGAGTTGTCATTGATGCCGTGAAGGGTGACGTATTGGTATCCGTCGATCGGGCTGGTGCTGTTGGTTCCGTTGTTGAGGGTCTGGCTTGCGATCTCCGGGGCAGTCTCGCCCAGCGGGAGGTAAAAGCCTTGCAGGAATGCAGTGGCAGTGTTCATCAAGATGCTTGATCAGGAGCACTTGCGAAGAGCTGCAACGAGACATATTTGTCCTCGGAGATGCCCAGGATATAATGAGGAGAGTCAGGGTCCAAGTAACGGCTGCGGTAGTCGCTACCGACTTGGTAGTTCTGCTCTGCGCCTAGACTTGTCAAAGACTGTGCTCCATACCACTTAATCATGCCTAAAACTCAGTACAGATTGACGGGAAACGCTCAGCATGACGTATGATCGCCATGACGGCTAAAGACGACGGCGCCGTGGATTGTCTCAGCAGAAGCCTTGGCTACTAGGGCTGCAGCAATAGTGAGGAGTTGCAACATGATACGATACAAGAATCACCGAGAACTGCTGGTTACGATGGTTCCAGTATTGTGAATGAGCACTTGAACAAGGATGGACATGCTCGACATTCAAGTATTTGACCCTCTTGCACTAGGCAATCATGTGGATGACACTGAGGGGATTCCAAGTCATCCACTAGCTTCATAACGCCACTATGACTGGAGATGCGTCAACTTTAGTTATCTTTGCATGCTTCATCTTAACCGAATTCCACAGTTAGCTGAGCGCCAAGCCACTAGAGACTGCACCACGCCAGACCGGACAGGTTGATAGGCGATCGGTGTCTCCAACTGAGGAGAAGTGAGGGGATCAGCATCAAGGGTCACGGACATCATGGACGACTTTGTTTCCTGTTTCGAGTTGGCTGGTTCATGTGGATGAATGGATCGTGCAATTCCAAAGTTTGGCAAGGTGGTCGTGGATTTATTTTCTATACTTGTAGCTAGACTTAGTGTACTCGCACTTCATGTATCGAGATCCAGCCTACTCCGCCATCCATACAGGACTGTGGTTTCTCCGGTGCTTCGCGGAATCGGAGAAGCATCAACAATGTATCTCATTTGAGAGATACATATAAAATCAGCCACTATCAACCACCTCCACGCACATTGCACCCTTGCTAGCGTAGCGTTGAGCGGGAGCTTCATGTCTCCAGTGGCAGTGCTTCATCGTCTTTCCGTGCGGGGAAGGCTGGTAATAACACATTAGGGCCAAAATCCTGCAACTCGCCAGTGTCACAATTGGCGCCGTATCTCATCTCGTCCGTTTCCTCCTTGTAGGAGAATTCGTTCTCGTAGAGAAACTTGTAAGAGCGACATTCTGCGAGACGTGTGCACTGATTAGCCACGACTTGATGAGGTCTATTCACATTAAGGCCACCATACCACAAACGTCGAATCTTGCGCCTTTGGCAAGGAACGAAATAAAGCAGCGGTGAGTAACCACAAGAATATTATCGTAGAACCTAGACACAGATTTGAGACGTCTCCGGACCAACTCGGCACGGTTGTACGCGTCGAGAGCGGTGTGTGGCGGATAGTCCCATTCCTCGTCGCAGCACGAGAAATCAAACTGCGGGAACTTGGCGGATATGGCTGCTCGCGAGACGCCTTGGTTGCAGACAGCATCGTAGCACTCGCGCAGCTCTGGCCAGACTTCAACCTTGACCTTGGCGGGAGAGGCGTTGAGAAGGTCCCGGAAGACGAGAAGCGTCGTCTGGATCGTCCGCGTCATGGGGGATACGATGATGAGGTCAGGCTGGGCTGGGAGCTGCACGTTCTTGGCCTGTTGGATACCGAGTTCCGTCAATGGGGGATCTCGATAGGGATAGCCCCTCTGCACGCTGAGAATGGGTCAGATCTGGACTTGATTGGTTGCTTAGGCTTGAGAGTTACTTGTGAAGTGCTTGCCCATGGCGCAGGATGTGAATTGTCGCCATCTTTCCGGCTCGTCTTTGGAATCCTGAAAGGTGAGTGGAAGCAAAGGTGTTGTAGCTAGTAGGAGTGTACTGTCACTAGGTAGTCCTCTTAATTGCTTATCCAATCAGCCATGCTTATGTGATCTCTAAAAACCTAAATAGTTGCCCAAGGTAATAGAGGAGATTCGCTCAATTATGTGGTTAGAAGATCTCTATAATGGACTTGTAGAAACGATTACTAGACACACAAAATATGCTCCATTTTCGCGATGCTGGAAACTGACAATTCGGGGGACGTTACTAGGCCCTGAACCGGTTCCCAAATATCATGGTTATTTGTCTGCCTACATACGTGAGACAGCAGACTAGTCCCGGCCCGCACCGTTGGTATCAATCGCAGCTACTTCATAGGCAGATAATTTGGCAGAACCCGCGAGAACACGGTGCCCATTTGGCATTAGCTAACAAATGCCCTGCCGCTTGAACTTTGAAGCACAGAAGACGTTCAAGCAACGCGTTTCATCTGTTTACCTTTCAAAGCGTGCACAATGATGAGCCTCACGAGTAGGGGCAAGCAGTAAAGGAAGGAAGCAACACGTCAAAATGGCCCGCATACTTCGAAACTGATCCAGCCAGAGAATCAAACCACAACGCAGGAGCAGAAGCGGCTTCATGCCCGATTCCGCAGCGACACCGCATCAGCCTAACCAAGCCCGACATGGCCAAGCAATAGCTTGCTTTTTTCTTCGGTAGTGGCTGGTGACCAAGTCTCTTGCAGTTAGACTCGAGGCTGCGCAGCCGTTTTTCAGCTTGCTAAATTGGGACCGACTTCTCCATATAAATTCGATAGTTTCGACGGATCGCAAGATTAGAAGGGTCTTGCTGCTGTCGCTTCATGACAATGTTGCACACGATCGTTCAGTCTCAGTGCTTCTAGGCTCTGTCTAAAAAAGAGGCTCTCGTTATTCTGGTAACAATCAGTGCTCTTCGCTTGCAGTCGTCCATCGAACTATATTACATCTTTCGGTTATTTCGTGAGAAATAAAATTGGGACTGCGGAGCATGAGCTGCGAAGATCAACACGGGGAAGACTAACGCAACCAGGTGCCCAAGAAAATAAAAGGGATGACTCCATTTGTTGCATGGGTCTCCGTGACACAGGGAACCTTGATGTGCGAGCCTTTAATGCCTGCAGGCCTGCTTTCCTTCCCGTTCCTCCATTCTCCAGGTTCAGGTTTCGCTGCCCAGACATTCGTTCCTCTATACTTGATCTACTTGATCTTCTTTTTTCAATTTCCTTAAACAGTCTCGTAATCCTTAATTCCCCTCACTCACTGCCGAGTCTCCGTCATGCGCCTCTCGCTCTTTGCTCTGCCAGCGCTTGCGGCCTTGACCTACGCTGGCCCCTGCCGTCCCAGCTCCTCCGAGACAACCGACATCACAACGACCAGCTCCGAGTCGACTTCCTCGGCTTCGACATCCGAGACGACCTCCAGTGCCGAGACCGAGACAACGAGTGCGTCTACTGTCGAGGAGTCCACCACCTCTTCTAAACCAGAAGTCACCACGACCAGCTCAACTCTCGAGCCAACTACATCTATTCTCGAGCCAACTACGTCTTTTCTCGAGTCAACAACATCTACCCTCGAGTCTACCACCTCTCTGGAATCGGTCATCACTACTACCAGCACGACTCTCGAATCGACTACAACGTCGGCTGCTCCCGAACCTACCACGACTGTCCTAGGCTTCTGTCTCAAGCCCATCTCGACCGACAAAATCAACTACGGCTATCACGTCGCCGGCGGCACCACACAGAGCAACCAGATCATTCAACCGCCGTCTAATACCGTCTACAACCTCTACAACTTGGACGCTGAGACCGGTGCCGTGACGCTCAACAACACGGACCCCGGGAAGCAGCTCTACTTGCCGTCTCCATACACCACCCAGGTCCTGCGTGTGGTACGCTTCACCACAGCCCCGGTAACAAACGGAGCTGTTCTCTGCTCGACCCCATCTGGCGAGTACACGTCTGGCTCGGTCGTCAAATGCACCGCAACTGGCGTAGACACCTCGGGGACTAGGTTTTACGACCGGTTCGCGGCCTCCGTTAGCGCGGCTGTCGGGCCTTGGCAAATGATGGCCCAAACATCTTCGAGCGTGAGCTATTACAACTATGAAATGGGCATGTTCTATGGCTCCGATTGTCGAAGCCAGGTCGCTCCTGCGAAATGAAGGATGCATTTTGCTACCGATAGAGAGGTTCCTGTTTGTTAGTCGGGTCTGCTCCCAGTTTCTCTTCTAGCAAGTTGAAAATTGGTCTCAACTCGCGTGTGCCGGTGCGTGGAAGGATATGTCTTTATTACAACGGTCAACGTGACTAGCGCTTGATACCCAATTTATTTTTGTGCATATATTAAAGACGCGAAGCAATGAAGACCATTTGAGAATACAAATGATCTCCCGTTTTAACTTAACTTCTTTATTATTGGTATACTATGCAATTCTTTTGTGTTTGTATTAATATTCAGTAACCCCAAAATAAGTAGTATTATTTTACAGTATGGAGGGTACAACAACTAAATAGCGAACAACTATGTTTGAGAGAAACAGAAGTAGAAGAATCCCGATATTCGACTCTATCAGGTAGCTGCTTGACAAGAGAACGATTGTGTTGTCGAGGTTTACATCTGATCCACCAGTTTAGTAACTTTAATTATGTCATGAGACCCTTATCATTTGACTAACATCCGATGGGCAGTCCAGTCTTAACAGACAGCAAAACCTCCGACACCTCGGCAAGTTTTTTCGTATACATGCCCATACGAATTCTCAAGGCAGGCAAAGACTCCTTATGAATATCAAGTCACCCCCTTTTCATCATCCCATCATCCCCAAAACGCTCGAAGTTAGTTCTTTCCCTCAATAAACAGAATCTCACGTCTCTCCTTCTTTCCACACCTATCGCCAACTGGCATCCACAGTGATGCTCCGCTGACAGCTAGAAGGAACAGTAAAGGACCGGTTGGGATCGCTCTCCCACCGGACTTCACCGCTCGACTGGACGTTGATGAACTTGTACTGGAACGTCTGACCCGCTGGAAGAGTAACCGTGTAGCGCCACAGAGGCTTCGAGCTCGTGTACTGAGAGGCAGACAGCGCCGGGGCGGATGAGGAGCTCCAGCTACCCAGCGCTGGGATAGAGCCAGCAACTTTGATGGTCTGGCCGGGAACGGTGGAAACAAGGGCATTGAAAGTCACCGCCACGCTGCTAGCCACGGCGCAAGCAGTACTCGTTGAGCTAGAGACGGCTGTAGTCGTGCGCGTAGAGGGTGGATTACCACCCGAGTCTCCTCCACCGATGGCAATGTCGGCGCAGGAGAAGTAGATCTGAGGAGTCTGGAACGAGTTCCAGCGGAACGACAGGAGCGTGTGGTTGGAGACGTAGTCGGGAATTTTGATCTTCTTGGTGACTTTGTATCCGCCCGCAATCGATGTATAGCAAGAGCCGAGAGCCGCACCATCGACGCCCTGGCAGCCTCGTCTGCTGTCGGCCTGGAAGGCGTTGCACGTGAACCAGTCGTTCCGCCAGCATGCCTGTCCTTGCTGGCAATCGGGGTTGAAGCCGCAAGTCTGCCCGGAGACATCGGTGCAAGCCAGCGTGCCCTTTTGGAAGCAGAGCTCAGCCGTTTCCTTCTCTGCCTCGGTTGGAAGGTAGCCTGGCGTGGTGAATAAGTCGACGATGGACTGGTCCTGGCAGATGCGGTAACTGAACATGCCGCCGTGATCGCCGTTGTTGTCGACGCACCATTCAACATCAACAACCTGACCGCGAGTATACCTCACGACGGGCTCACTGCCCCAAGCAGAGCCTGGCTGGTTGTAGTCGACCGAGACCCTTGCGTTGTATCCGCAGGGGCCGCTCCGCCCGACGGTTGCCTCCGTGACGTTGGGCCATGCCGTGACAGGCTCGCGAATGGTACACTCGGGACAGGTGTCTATTCCAGACTGAGGTCGATGTTAGTGATGATTGCTTCATCGCTTCACCAGAGATTTTGACTGACCTCGGAGCCAAGACGGGTCCGGCTCTTGGGTACCGTGAGATAACCATGCCCAAGAACAGACGAGGCGAGACTGAAGAGACAGAGAATAGTCGACGACTTCATCTTGAATGTTGGCTTAACAAACAGAACCTAGGCGAGTAATTTGAGATGTGTTGACAACTTGCTTCTCTGAGTCCAGCGTTCGAAGTCTGCATTCAACGTCTATTTATGTTATTTCTACAGTATCGTCGGCCTATACTATTTCAACGTCCGAGCCTTGTATCACTCACTGTCATCTTACCATCATTTTCTCGGTTCGCCTACCCTTGGCAAGGCCGAGCACATGCAGCCGGCATAGAATTCGGCCCTTCTCGGGACGCTTATTTCCCCACGCCTAACCGACTCTGGGGAATCCGGAGAGCTTAATCCGTTCTGTTATAGGTGAAATATTAAAATGCTAAAAACGCCCACCAAAAAACAGATAGACTGCCCGTGGAAAACAGTCCCAGAGTAGATTGTCCGAAGCGGCTGAAGCTATTCCCGGAATCTCCCACCACCCGCCAGCTTCCTGATTGGCTGACAGACCTCATGCATCCTCCTTTTGACTCTCGGTCCGTTTACATGCAGAACGAGTGCACCCGAAGTCCACGTGTTGCTTAAATCGAAGGGATGAACAATTCTCGCTAAGCCAATTCCCCCGCCTGACCATGGGGAAAACGTGGGGAGAAGCGAGCTATAGCTTTATTTCTTTCGGCCTGTTGCTCGGGCCTACCTCCCCGTCGGCGGAGACTCCTGTTGCAAATATCTTGGCAAAGCTTGACTTGGCTATCCTGGAAGACGTGCCATTTGGCGGCTTCCTGGGCTATGTCGAAAGCCAAGTACATCTTTCGAGTGACGAGTCCAGACTCAAGCCCGTGGTCGCATCACTTACAATACTTCATACCGGGAAATAACGACGCGAGCCTCATCTAGATATGTAGAGTTCTATCCCTACTGTTTTCGTGAATAAAACAGGCATACTACTAACCTCATAGGCCTTGTAAGTATTTATTTCCCTTAATGCTTAGATATTGATATACTAAACGTTACTTATTCTCGTGTTTGGTGTTTGTTGTTCTTAACGTGTCCAAATCGAGTCGGCATTGATCGGTACGCCCGGAGCATGGCCCCTCGGCGGCTTCCCGGCTTGGTGAATGTGTAAAGTCGACCCTTTCTTGCTGAACTGAACCGAGAATCAATGGCGTCAAGATTCTTGGTGTGGAAAATGCTCCGAAGTTGGGCGTTTGTGGCTTTGATTATTGTGGCTTGCATCAGTACTCGAAGCAAGTTGGAGTCGGAACTAACGTGACAGTCCCTGGGATAATGTGCTATCCTTGGACTTGGGAGCCGTCTGAAAGCCGGCAAACAGTACACTGCCGGCAACGGATAGCTGGATCTCTAGGGCCTAAAGCTCGAAATGTTCCATCTTGGCATTCGGCCCTTTGAGGATGCCAAAACAGGGGTATAGTGTAGATGGAGGGGCAGCAAGGACTATGTGGTTAGCACGGGTTTCGAATACCAATCGGATGGGTGGAACGAGACGGCCCTGATACGTGTAAGCTACATGCGGCCACACCGAGTTTAAGAAAGCTTGCGTTTTACTACTTTCGGGACAGGAACGTGCTTCTGCGTTTGAAAGAACCAGGCTGGAGGGACTGAAGGAGTCGCTCAACGATAAGTTGGATCTCTTCTCTCGCTCTGTCTCGAACGTGGAGATACGAGATTATACAATAATTTCTCGATGTGTTCGCACTGGAGGAACAGACTCGAGCTTCCAACATTCAATTAGTTCCGATGTCACAGTAATATAATATAATGGGTAGAGATACTGAGTCCACTGATCAGAGGATATCAGGATCTTTATATCGCTCACGGACTGAGGACACTACCACTCGATGGTATCAGGGGCGGTACTGTTGTCTGAAGCCAAGAAGGCAGTCACGACGTCACGATTTGAAGAATGATGTTGCTGGAAAGTCAAGAAGAGCGGTGATTAATGAAATTTCTACTAGATGGGAGAGCTCCCTATCGTTGAGACCTGTAGAGCAAATAAAGACCCACGAAGCATGGTATTCACTTGTGCAGAGTCACGTCAACTGTGCAAAGATATCAGTATATGCCTAGCCCAGGAGACAAATGAGAGCTGGTTGCCAGAACTTACAGTAGGGAAATATTATAGTAAGTGCCAGGTTAGAGTGGCGAGCCATGCCAATGACCCCTTGGTCGATCCAACTAAGTGACGTCCAATTTTACCTGCCTCACAAAGCCAGCTCTGCTCTTATACTAATGAAACCATCAGCTTCAACCATTCATATCGATTTCTACCAGGGTTCCATTCTGGCCTAGCATGTTGTACAAATACCCTCTCCCTGAGCTGCACCTCTGCTGCAGCTTAAACTCCTGCAACACCCCTTCCAGTGCGGCCCTTGGCGGACCGTGACACTTCGCGCCGACAGGTTGCAAGATGACGAAATCTGCCGTCATGTTCTGCTTGGGCGTATACCCGTCGAGGACTGTGCCGCTGCGGAGCAGCTGGTCAGCCCTGATGAGGATGAGAATGGTCGTGTAGCTGGCTGGACATATCCCAGTCGTGCACGGCGAGGGATCTCGCAGAAGTCACGGCAACTGGGGCGAAGAAGCCGCTGGTGCATCTGGAGTCTTGCTAACCCGGTATCTTTCCTGGAAGTTTGCAATAATTGTCGTTGGCACGAGCCTTTTTGCCCGCCTGTGTCCCATGGGTTAAACTTCTCTCATGTGAATTCACCTCTACCGCGATGTGCTGGTAGCACAACGACGGTCCTGGTGGTCGCACAGCGGCGTTTTCTAAGGACGGTACAGTATCCTGACATGCTCACGTGCCCTTCCTTTGGCGTCCATGTTCTTCATATGACAAAGTCGTCCCCCGTGTTTTCGTCAGCCCGGCTCAGACGAAACTATATCCGGAAATGTCTTCTGTCGTATGCAGTAGACGCCTAACGGCTCTTGGAGTCTGATGTTGAAGCCGCGAATATTTATTCCGGCCAGTTCCAGTGCAACCACTCAGAGGCGCTCATCCAAATCGAGGCTTTATCACCAGCCCCGAGGTATGCAGAGTGCACGGGTGAATTGTCAATTACAAGTTCATCGTTCTCAGTACGCAACAATGACTCGCATGTGCGCTGTGCAGCATACCGGTGCCGGATACAGACGCACCAGAAACTTAACTTGGAAGTTACGGTTCACAGGATGATGCAATACAAATCGTGGACGTTGAGCTCGGGTGCCTGCATCGGGCGCTTGCAGGCTGTGAGTTAAGTTAACTTACAGATAGCGCGGAGCTAAGAATTACTAGAAACGTCTGCTTGTGAACGTCTGATTGTGAGCCACCAGACGTCAGCCTGGGCGTAAGAGTGCCAAGATGCAGCTCCGAATGTGAGCGTATCTCTCGGTTCCTGGATGAGGTCATCGCAGATCGGCCGTGGCGATTCAGCGCGGCCTCTTTTCCTCTGCAAGGATGACAGCGGGATCCCCGAATTGCGTCAAAGGTTCTTCACTATCCTGTAAGTAAGCACACGCCCCAGTGACCCAGAGGCTCGGTTCGCCTCCGTGGATCTCGGAGGAAACCAAGAAGACGGAAGAGTGTAGTGCCGGCTTGGGGCTTATAGTGGTGACATCATGGCCGAGGTGTCAGCCCTGGCGCCGGCAGTGGCAGTTCGGGATATTGTCGGAAGGATGGGGGATTCTCGGGCGATCCTCTGAAAACGGGCAGGATCCAGTACGGGGATACCTACACAGAACGGTAATGGACGGGTCGTCGAGCTTGTCGAGATGACGTCGTCGTGAATTGGGATTTGTTTCGGTGCCCTGATTTGAGCCCTGACGGCTAGATCATCGATGATAGATACGGGTTAGGCTGGTTGGCTGGGTGCGCGGCGCTGTCAAACCCTGCAAGAAATCCACAAACCCGCTTAACGCGGGGATCTTTGGAGTCCCCGGTCCAGGATCCCCACGACATGAAAGAGAGCAAGCAAATCTTTATCCTCAGTTAAGGGATCATGAGTAGCCGGCCCGGCGGAGGATGAATCACATCAAACTTGGATATGTGAGCTACTGCGCGTCCCCCGGATCCAAGGCCCCGTCGCTGTGCAGCCCCGGAGCAGCATCCCCTCAACGCGTTCGAGGAAGGAGACGGACGGGAGTCAGTCATTCTGGCGGGCGGAACGCCGGATACGGACGCGCAGGCCGGGCCGAGGCCGAAGCCGGGGAGGGGGGAGTGCGAGTGGGAGTTGGGAGGAGGCGAGAAGGTGGCGGCCGGCCGGCGGTGGAAGAACTGGGGACTTGGGACTGGGCATTGCGGGGTTTGGGGGGGAAGGGCTTTGAAGTTGTAGCTTGTGATACCTAGCTGTACGTATTCGTACAATGGTCGTGGATTGTATTCGTACTGTACAGCTAGAAATTGAGTCCAGGGCAGTCCAGCTCCTTGGCCTGGCTCAACGGACCGCTATGCAAAGTATCCTCACTGTACGACCACCACCAGCCGGAGCCGCACCGAGAACGACACCAACCAATCGTCGAACCCCATGACTCGATGACTCTCGACGCCCAGCAGTGGTGGTCAAACGCCGTCACCTCAGCCTGAAAATTCTGCAGTTTGTTGTCTTGGAAAGCAAGAGAGAGGAAACGCCGCGCGCGCTGGGCGAAACACAATGAGTCAGGTGTTTGTGCCCCTGGCCAACGACAAGACCTGAGCGAGGCCATCGACACTATGCCCAAGGTGTCGCAAGGTGTGTGTCGTCCGACCAACTGGAGCCCACGGGAGACAGCTTTTCTCGGTCGCCGTACCGGGTCGCCTTGCTTTTTAGGTAGCCAGCAAATGCGCTGTCCCCACACGAGGTGCATCATCGTTTTTTTGTTGTCTCGCTCAGCCCAAGACAGCTCAGCAGAGTGAAGGGAAAACAAAGTCGGAGGCGGCAGGTCGAGGCTTGCTGGATACGAAGCGTCCGGTGGGCAGTTATTGGTGTCGTCGACGGACGCCGACGACTGGATGCCGACCGAGATGTAGGAAAAGGAAAGGGAAAAAATCTGAAAAGGTTGTTGCAGTTCCAGCTCAGAGCCTCGCGGCGTGTGTGTGTGTGTGTGTGTGTGGCTCGCGACATTTCATACGCGCACGGAGGGCGTGCTTCTGCATGACACGGCTCAGGCTGGATGAGGCAGTTGAGGGCGTCGACGAAGTAGTACAGTAGGCCTCCCCGAGTGGCATGACAGCTATCCTCGGGCTCGATTATAGGCAAGGAGATAGGAAGGCAGATAGGCCACGAGGCTTGTCCTTGCGGGGAAGCTGGCCAGCTGCCTGGGGGTTGAGGTTTGACCACCGACGTGTCGATGATGCCCCGGGATGCCCGTTTTCCTTCGGCCGAGCGAACCGTCCAGGCTGACAGCAGAGGAGGCTGGCTACGAGAAAGCTGTCCCATCCAGCTTACATGTGTCTACCAGCTTTCGTCCAGCTCCCTACTTGATCCAGCTAGCTCTCTGCAACGCATCCTGTTTCCTTGCTTCATCTATCCATCATCAGCAGCTCCGCGCATGTGACGGGACGCGGGGAACCCAAACCACAAACCCTGGGCTGCCCACGATGACCCAGGCCCTGTCGGACGGATTCTGCGACAACACGCCCAAGGGAGGGGTTTCACCAGACAGAAATGCACACGGGGAGGCTGGCTGAGCTGGGCGGGGGGAAGAGGGGGGTTTATTGCAGATAGCTTGCTGTAGATCATCTCTTCAGCTTCGCAGAGGGAAAACAGGCAGAATGAGCCCAGCCCAGTCCAGTCCAGTCCAGTCCAGCCCTCTCAGCCTCTCCCGCGCATATTCCAAATCCAGCATTGTCATCCATGCGGGAACGAAATTCCATTTCCTGACGAATATTACGCTCCCTCCCTCCCTCTCACCCGAGATGCGCACAAAAACTCCCAGCTGCTGCGACACGGCCTCGTCAGCTCCGCCCTTCACAGCCTTGTCAGCTTCCCGTTCGGGGGATGGATGGATAGATGGTCAGCCCCCAAAAAAAAGCACTGCCGTTCGCCGAGGCTGCCCTTTTCTCCACATGTGGTCCGCATGGCAGCATGGCCCTACGAGAGTGCGTACATGCTGTAGTGCGACGTGCTGTGTTACCGGTGATGTGTAAATGTATTTGCTGCCTGGGAGATGCTGCAGGCCGTTGCCTTGCGCTGCCTTCCAACACGGCTGTTGATCGTTAAAAAAAGTCGACGGAAAAGGTAGTCCGCATCAGCATGTTGGTCGAGCTGTCGGGCGCGATGCAACGAAGAGGACGCACCCCGTAGACGATCAGTTTCCTCCATCCATCCCAATGTCCCTCACCTGAACCGTGACAGCATCTCACTCATACCTGCCTTACCTGCCCGCTGGCGAAAAGACCGCACATCGTATCATCGACCCCGAGCGTCTCCGGCTATCGGTTTTTGTCCCATCAGCACACCGAGAAAGTTGGTTGGTGTCTTGGCTCCACACACCCGCGACTCGCCGTCTTCTTTTTTTTTTTTTTGTGCGTTTTCGGCGCAGGTGAAAGAAGATGCACTTGACTCGGGTTCAGGCGTAAGACTCGGTCGCCAGCGAAGCACCGGGATCGACATTTTTGTATTTTGTTTAGCTGACCGCAAGAATGGAAAACCATGCTCCATGTGGTGTTCTCGTCTAGTCACTGTACCCCGTCTGCTTATGACAGCTTAGTCGTTCCGACGACACTCCAGTCAGTTCAAGACACACACCATTCACACTAGCCCGGCAGTTCTAAATCAAGCGCCATCTCATCCAAGATACGAACGGTACCGAGCAAATCTAGCCAATTCATCTAGTGTACTGGCCATCCCGAAGCCGGCGCCGGCGGGAGAAAAACAGAAGAGAGGGCAAAAATGGAATACGCCCACTCGCATCTCTGGCCCTCCATCCAACTCGAGTCGGAGGCCATCCAACGAGGCCGTTGAACCATCATCCCGACCCAACCCAACCCGAGTCGGTCCTCGACAAGCGGCATCCTCGTCTTCGTCTTCGTTCTTGATGTGCTGCTCTCCCGCCGGGTAACGAATTAATTCGCTCACTCTCTCTCCTGAGCCATGCGTCAGTTCCAGAACTCGCCGACCCGACAAGAAGGCGCCGGTGGTTTCTCGAGAAATAGCTCCAACCATGCCAGATGCCATCCATCTTCGCGGTCGGAAACACCGAAGAATGCTTTGCTGACGCTCCATGGGTTTGGTTTGGTTTCCCGTTTGGCGCGCTCCCCGCAAAACTACCCGACCCAACCCAAACGCACCACCACATGGGACGAGCCTGTGGGGCGGGATCGTAATCTGATTCCTGAGCTTCCTAACGAGCCCAGGCGCCCGACTCCCACTGCGCCGGCCACTGTACGCTCACTGTACATCCACTGTACGTCCCCCAACCCTAAGCACTTCCCGCGCAGCCCTGTTCCACCGCGGTTCCGCCCAGGTTCCAGCGGCTCACAGTGCATCTTGACCACTGCCCTCCCCAATTTCACTCTCCCACGCTCCCTCAGGGCACATGGAGTACCCAACACGGGCCACGCCCCCCAAGCCCTAACCACCCAAATCTCACCCCTCCACTACCCTAGCCACCCGACCCCTATCGCCCCGGCCGCCTCCCCCCCCTTTCC